>OY821520.1:169839385-170439385 GCA_963682025.1 Cordilura impudica | reverse complement strand
ATAAAAAGGACTAAAAAGTATGTTATTACGTAAAAGGTAATTATATTTTTTTTTATTGTATATGATTACTGGGAGTAGAGAACCAGGGTGCTGTTATATATTAGAAGTAGTAAAATATGGTATAAATATAAATATTACATTATGTTAATATATAATTTTTGTTGTTGTTGGTGCAAACGATAAGATCGATATATAGGATGACATTCATTACAGTTTACGAAGGAATGGAGTAATATTTTCTTAAATTTTGAACCCGCTATATCGTTTCGATGTGGATACTAACTTCAATTATTGATTCTTCTGAAAGAAAAGAGAAATATTTCTGGTAAATAATATCAAAACTGTAGAATGAATACAAATATCTATATATATAAAATTCATTTTCTGTTTGTTTGTTTGTTTGTTTGACCGCTATACAAATTTTTATTTTTCAACGGATTTTCCTGAAATTTTGTACACACGATCTCTATACCCCAAGAAAGGTCGCCATATTCTTTTTACCGGCAACGCATACTTTTACGCCCACTTTTTATGTAAAATTCATTTTCTGTTTTATTCATATTTGTTCACTATACAAATTTTTATTTGTTAACGGATTTCTCTGAAATTCGGTACAAACGATCCCTGTACACCAGCTAAGGCCACCGTATACTTTTTATCGCCCACTCCTACTCTTACGCCCACTGTTTATATACAATACATTTTCTGTTTTTGGTATATTTGTTCGCTATACAAATTTTTATTTGTTAACGATTTTCTGTGAAATTTGGTACACACGATCTCTGTACCACACGGAAGGTCACCATATGCTTCTTATCGGCCACGCCTACTTTTGATACCACCTTTTTAATTTTTTATGGGTTTCGCTCGAATTTACCGCACATTATTCTCAAATCCCAGGTAAGGTCGTCAGATACTTTAATCGGCCACGCCCACTTTTTTTAATTTTCTATATACGCTTTTAGTGTTTGTTAACATATTTTAATTTTTCAATGGACTTCCCAAAAATTTTGTGCATAAATCTCTTTACTTACTACTCTTGAGTTTACACCATTATGAAATAAATATTTTAAATCAACTTATTACAAATTTTCCCGTCTTATCTCTTTTACTATATGAGTTGCAACACCCCAAAATTAGTGCATATTTCATTGGTGAACAGATACAGGTTGACTACCGCTGCATCTCGCCTTTTTAACTACAATGGAAAACAAAACATTACATTTATTTCCATCTTGCCTTTTGGCTACATTGGAAAGCAACATATTAAAAATATTTCCATTTGATTGTTTCCACAATATAAATGAGTTGAAAAGGAGGAAAAATAACTTTTTGCAATTGTGCCTTGCACATGAAAGCATAGCATATAGGCCGTACTACCTCAAATGCAAAAAGGATTAGACCCAAATTCGTATCGAGTCTCAACGAGTTAGACAATCTGAGTCGAGAAATGATGAAACACCTGAGCAAACCCAATAACATGTTGAAGCCAAAAGATCAAGACAAGCTTTGTTAAGAGAAGCGGAAATGCCCGAATCTACTCAAGTGCATCTAGAAATCCAGTGGCTACAACAAGCTGAGTCGAGAGAATGTGAAACTCCTGAAACGACTCAACAATGCCTTCAGGCCAAACAGATAAGACAAGCTAACTCCAGGGAAAGTGAAACTCTTGAAACGACTGTAATATCCCTACCAGAAGACTTTTGTAAGTTGGTTTTTCATTGCAAGAAATGGTACACAAAGTTGTTCCTAACATAACGTAATAAGAGGACAATCTCTTTTATTTTTTAAAAAAAAAGGTCCCCAAAACAAATGAACAAATTCTCCATACTGCTCTCAATAAACGTATTTAAAATCTGTATTCTTTTCAATAGCATAATTTCGGTGCGCGGAAGCGGCACGCAGCGTGCAGACGCGACGCGATGCGCTCGCGGAACACAGCTACTCAAATAACGGATGATCTGAGAAACTTAATTTGGCAATTAAAATAGGTTGACAACAACTGCGCGGCACTACTAGTGTGGCTGCCAAAGGCGCGGAAGGGGCGCGCGGACGCGACGCGCTCTCGGAACATAGCTCAGCTAAAATATAATAATGTTCTGAAAAATATATTTTTGGATTCAACTAAGTTGACGACAACTGCGCGGCAGCACGGGTGTAGCTGCCAAACGCGCGGACGGGGACGCGGCTCGCTCGCGGAACACAGCTCAGTGAAAAGTCTTGTGGAAAATGTTGTCTACGTATGTGCAATAATTACTATACATTTACTATAAGCAGTTGCTTAAAGCAAACTTTTGGCACAATATTAAACGTCGCATTCATTTTCCGTTTTTCTTTTACGTCTCTGCTCAATGATGATCACTTATTGAATAAAGTAATTCAATTTTTAAAAGTTCTGAATCCTTTAATTTGCAAACGATTCCGTTATATTTGACGTTTACAATATAAATAGAATTAAAAAAAAAAAAAAAGACTTGAGGCGGTTTCTCGGCTTATTATACCCTCCACTCCAGTATGCAGAGGGTATATATAAGTTTGTCATTCCGTTTGTAATAATTAGAAAAAAAAATCTGGACACCATAAAATATATATATTTTTGATCCTTATAACAAGCAGAGTTAATATAGCGATGTCCGTCTGTCCGTCTGTGGAAATCACGATGACGGCTTCAATCGGGCAACTAGGTTGCTCGTTGGTATAAAAAATGATTCACTAACATTCTGGGAAGTTTGCTGTTTAAAATCGTCCAAATCGGTTTATATGGTCCCGAGAATTGAACGATGGAGTAAAAAAAGTCTTGAAAAAATATGATTTGCCTATGTTGTTCTTGTCACGATAACGTTCTCAATAGCACAGCTAGGGTGCCTGTTGTTAGTGAGTATGATACAGCAACATCGTGAGAAGGTTTCTGTTTTTTAAATCGTGACAATAGGTTTCAGAGGTGCCGAGAAATCACTGAAAAGTTAAAAAAAATGATGTTTTCCTATATTGTTATTCTAAATATAGGATACTATATAAAAACAATATCAATATTCTGCGATTTTTATAAGATCACAAAATATTACAAATTGATACATAATACTGTTGCAAATATCAAAATACTATAAATAACATTCATATATTCTGTATATGTATATCGATAATAAGCGCATATTAAAAATAATATAAATATAAATTATTTTATTTATACAAAATACTGCAATTTTTAGGGTTGCAAAAAATACTATGATTTGAAGGGTTCTACTTTTAGTACATACTTGCATTCAAAAGTAGTAGTGAAACCATAAAATATCTACCCTGTAAAAAATTGGTGTTTAAAAAAAATTTTTTTGTCAGATGATAATAATCTTATATATATTTACGCTGATCCCTGACTCACTGACTGACTGACTGATTCTGTAACGCTGAAATAATACACACACATAGCACTCCCTACAAAGCTATGTGAAATACACAAACAAAATTTAATCTTTCTCATTTTAAACAAACACACACACAATTATCTCTCTTCTATGTTACCGACCAGTGCTGCTAATAAAATATTCTGAAAATCGACAATTTTGGAAACTAAATCGCCAAAATAGTCATTTTTAAAACATGAAATTTTCAAGAAAATAAAAATAAAAATCGACAAAACATTACAAAAGGAAACAATAAAATTTATTTATTTCATTCATATTACGAATATTATTACAGCATTGGTTATTTCTATATATAAAAATGTATTAGTGATGAAATTTCAACCAGAAAAAAAATGTAACACAGCAATCAACTAAATGATTTTATTGACATGTATCTATAGCTGAAACATACAATATATGTTTAAAATAGCGCCGTAATTAAAACTTAAATCTTAAATAGAGATGATATTCCGTTTTGAAACGACTTGACCCAGAATTAAATCTATACATATTTTGTAATTTATATTTACACTGAACAAAAACTATCAATTTTCGATAAACAACCCATTAATTGTTGACCCTTGAAATCGTGATTTTTATACTACTGAAAATTTTAAATCTTCAATCATCATTTTAACAAATTTAACAAATCATTTTAACAAATTGAAAAATCGTCGAAATTACGAAATTACAACTGCTAACGACAATAGCGCTACATCTGCAGATTTCGTGTTACGTATGGAATAAGTTGAGCTGGTCAATGAAAAAATTCTGCAAAAAAAGTAATGAATGAAATTTTAAACATTTTTATTTTTCTCATTTAACGTCGTCCGATATGCAAACATACTTCTTTTATCAAACTAAACTTATCCGTTTGTCTGTTTTGTTTTTCATCTCAAAATTATTTTGTATTGTTAAGAGTGCCTTCGCTCAGGTTCTCGGATGGCCAGCATTACCAAAGAGTATGCTTTTTTTATAAATATTTGAGAAAAAAGAGATCTTCAATGTGGATTTTGTTGATGTCCAACGTATGATTTCGTTTGTAGCTCTTTATTGAAAATACATTGAAAAAATAGTGCAATATGAAG
This sequence comes from Cordilura impudica, assembly GCA_963682025.1. Lineage (NCBI taxonomy): Eukaryota > Metazoa > Arthropoda > Insecta > Diptera > Scathophagidae > Cordilura > Cordilura impudica. The sequence goes on along the minus strand of OY821520.1, from coordinate 170,434,896 downwards.
TTTAAAATTTAAATTATTCTAACCTTGCATAATTAAATTACATTGTAATTTCAGAAGAGAGGTGGGAAAATAATTTTTTTTCACTCATAATATTAATGTTTGCATAATTTGCTTTCAAAAAATTTAGACAAACATAAATTACGTAAATAGGTATATTTAAGATTTCAATTAGAATAATTTATTGAAATTATCATGGAAGAATTAAAGACGATTTGGAATAATAAGTTTTTTTTTTGATGTAAAACTAATACGCCCTTATCTTTTATTTTTTGGATTTATAGATAACTTTGAAAAATGTAGTTATCTTTTTTCAGTTTACATGTATGATGAAATATGAAATATTTTTTTCTTTTTTGTGTAGGTGTATTGGTGTTTGCATTTCCTTAAGGGGTGTTAGGTTTTAAAACCTTTTTTGCGTTTCTCTTCCTCAATGCACAACATGTCGGGAGTGTTGTGTCGAAATTTTAAGTAAATCAGAGCAAAACTTAAGAAGATACAGCGTTTTCAGCGACCGGCCTCATACGGTATATAATGTATAAATCAGTTTTTAAAAAGCTTTAAACCGATTTTCTCGCAAAAAAATATTCGAATGGACATCATAACTCAAAATCTACTTGACCGATTCTTTTGAAATTTCAGACACATATCTACACATAAATCATAAGGTAACCACGAAGATTTTTTAACTCCATTTTCTTCCCCATTTTTTAACAAAAAATTCCCGAAATTGTATAGCAAAAATCGTTTTTCACTTCAAAATGCTGCAAAAAAAAATGAAAAACTCTTCATCACTACTTCAGGAAACATGTCATCTTTTAAATACACTTCGATTTTTTTTATTTCATTAACGCCTCCGGATATTGGCTGCCACGGACTTATTTATTAAAATTTTTTGTTGAAAACTTTTTTCAAAGATTCTTCAAATATTATGCTATAACGTGTATTCATGTCTTCAAAAAAGAATTATGCAAAATATTAACTTTTAAAACCTTACCCCCATTAAGAAACTTTTAGGAACCTTGCTCTAAAACGTTTTTTTTTTTTCTATGCTATTCTATTTTTTCTACAATAAAATGGAGTTGGTTATAACGAACTCGGCGGGACCGGCCAAATTAGTTCGTTATAGACTAAGTTCATTATAACCGTAGTATTTTTTTGTTTTGTCCGAAAGGTTTAAAAACTTTTTTTGATTGAATAAGTTTATTTATTTTGATGCATTTTAAAGAGTTATAAAACATAAATTAAATTATTAAAAAGATACGTATTAATAGTTTGTCTTAATAAGACTAAAATTACCGAGTTTCTATCAAAATAATATTTTTTTAAAATCTATAATATTAAAAATTCCTTATGTATAGAAGCAGAAAGTATAAAGCAAAGGTTGGCTACTGGCAAACTTATGCGAAAATATACATAAAAGGACCTTTTACGAAACTTCATTTGAAAATCGAAGTTTTTGGTTTGTATTTTTTACAACTGTTTTTCGATTTTTTTTTTTTAAGAAATTTTAAAAACATTAAAATTAATTTTTTTTTAAATATATAAAATATAGGAAAATTCTGAAATGGAAAAAAATTTGTTTGTTAAAGTGAAAATAAACGGGCGCCTAGGCGCCACACAATCCACTAGTATAATATAGATGTCAATAATATTTAATTATAATACATTTTTGAAATTCATTATTTAATGTTTGGCGCAGGCAAACGTCATTCCCGGACTACCGAGAATTTAATGCACGAGTTATTCGTATTAGGAATAATCGCGGAACTCAGCTCAATCAAAGTGCAATGATCAAGCCTCGCCCTGGGAACATGTGTTCATGCTTTCCTTTGCACAAACGCCATTCCCAACTATCAAAAATTGTAAGCACGAGCTATCCACATCAGGAATAGTCGCGGAGCTCAACTCAATCAAAGTGCAATGATCAAGCTTCGCCCTGGGAAACATGTATTCATTCATTTCTTGGCACAAACCGAACTTCTTATGGCACATTAAAAATAAACTAATTGAGAAGTACAATTCATCATTACGCTGTATTATAATACTATTTTCTTTTTTTACTGCTAGCTAGTAAACAAAGTGATCGTATCATTGTGAACGAAATAGAATTGAAATTGTGTGCAGATTTGTCTTACTTAAAAAACTGTTTCTACAGATAGTGAATAAAATCCCAGTAAACATTTTATGCAATAAGTGATCATGTGGAGTATTTTTAACTCATCTGTGCTATTAAAACAGCCATAAATGCGCTCTTTTGCTGATCACAAAATATGCTTTTGTTGGCAGGAAATATTACCTTACCCCCGACTCTTCTTGAGAACCTTTTTTTATCCAATTTACTGATTAGTTTCGACTTATTTTTGAGTCGTATTTAATGTAATTTTTCTATAAATCACTTTTTAAGCGTAAGCAAAAATCATCTTTTTCTAATACCGCATGTGATTAATCAGTTTTTAATCATCAAAAGTGCTCGAAGAAGGCACAGTAAAATGATTTTTGTTAAAACAATCTTCGGAATGACTGCTGGGATATCGTATATTTTTGTTTACACACACATATACATAATGGCACCAGTAAGCCGAACTCTCTCATGAAACACATAGACGACAGCGGCTACATGACTACAGCCTGTCAAAAATAAAATGCGCACGGTTATATGAAAACGATTATTTTGACACCAACACAGCTACACGACTACATGACCACTTTTGCTGCTGTAGTCAACTTAGGCTAATTTCTATTTTTGTTGGCTACAAAATAAAAATAGTGTTGACAATATAACAAAATATGTAAAAGATATTAGTGCTATGAATGCATTATAAATAAGTAATATATTTAAGACAATTTTATATAGAATCATACATGTTTTTCTATTTTAATAAAGTAAAAAAAATATAATTGGCACTACTGAAAAAAAAAAATGATTTTGTATAAAAGCAGCTGTTTATATTGTTGTTATATATTGCTGTCGTTTTCAAAAAAATTAAGTAGTTGACTATACGACTACAATTGCAGCCAGCAACATTTGTGTCCGTGTGTTTATGTAGCCTCTGTCGTCTATGTGTTTCATGCATAAGTTACAATTTCATTTAGTCTTATGAAAGCTTTTGAACAAAGCAGATATACGTCGCATTGTTTTGTGAAATCTTACATTGTTTCTCAATAGGTACCAGTGATGGCAGGAGATTTTTACAGAAATCTCTACGCTAATGAAAAAAAATCCCTTTTTTCCCTACACCCACTTTTTTCTCTCTACATTTTCCCTACACTGCTTTTTTCAATTTTTCAAAAAAAAAAAAATTCTTTTTAATTTGTTAATTTTCAATTTCAATAATGCAAAAATAATATAAAAACGAAAAAAATATCGTAAAAAATAAGATAAGAATATCATTAGAATTACATAAAAACAATATAAACAAGTAAGAAAATTATAGTCGGTCTAGACCGACTATATGATACCCTATACCATGCGTTTAGAAACCCTATCTCTTAGGCCCAACTAACTGGACATAGAAAATAAGCAAAAACCAAATTTGAGTGGGATTTTTATTAATTTTTTTGGCTGCAGATATGAAAAAGTTCATATCGGATGCTATATCTATATGGGGACTTGGTCCAAAAATGGACCAATCTGATCATGTTTGGTAAAGTCTCTTGTATTTTGCAAAAATATATACAAACAAAATTTGAGAAGAATCAGTGCAATATTTTTGTTTTTAATAGATTTAAGTGAAGATCGCGAAGCAGTCTATATGGGGCCAAAGGGATCATTTTTGGACTACTCATTAATGGATGTAATGAACGCATACAAACCCAATTTGAGTAAGATCTATATGACAATTTGGATCTTATGGCAATTTATGTCGATTTCATAGGGGTAATTTGTATGGGGGCTAGGTCTGAACATGGACCGATTCTCACCAGTTTCAATAGCGTTCATCCCATGGGCGATAAAAGCTCATATACCAAATTTCATCAAAATATATTCATATTTGCGACCTGCAGTTTGATTAGAAGGTTTACAGGGACACACAGACGGACGGACGGACGGACGGACATTGTTAAATCAACTCAAAAAGTGATTCTGATTCGATCGGTATAATTAAAGATGGGTCTAGGTCAAATATTTTTGGTTGTTACAAACAGCAGCACAAAGTCATTATACCCAAACCACATAGTGGTATAGGGTATAAAAATCAATAGATATTATAAAAACAATATTTTTACTATTCTGTATAATTCATCATTTATATGGCTAGATGTGCATTTAAAATTTACACAATTAATTAAAATGGCTTGCAAATGGGATCTTATAACGTAAACATAATGTTGGTTGTTGGTTTTAAAAGATATTTTTTTTTTTTATGTGTAAACATCTATACGCGCGATCGCAGAAACAGCGTAACACATCGGTGTGAGCTGAAGTGTAAATCGGTGTGACTTTATCTGATTGTATTTGTGAAAAAATTATGATATGTTCTTTTCTAAACATTTTCCAATTGTTTTTCAAAAAACATCAATTGTATTTTAGAAAACATCAATTGTATTTCAGAAACCATCAATATAAATTCAGAAAACATCATTTGAATTTCAGAAAACGTAAATAGGATTTCAGAAAACATCAATATAATTTCAGAAATCATCATTCGAGTTTCAGAAAACATCAATTGAATTTCAGAAAACATCAACAGAATTCACTTTTATTTCAGAAAACATAAATAGAATTTCAGAAAACATCAATATAAATTCAGAAAACATCATTCGAGTTTCAGAAAACATCACTTGAATTTCAGAAAACATCAATAGAATTTCAGAAAACATCAATTGTATTCCAGAAACCATCAATATAATTTCAGAAAACATCATTTGAATTTCAAAAAATATAAATTGAATTTCAGAAAACATCAATATAATTTCAGAAATCATAATTTGAGTTTAAGAAAACATCAATTGAATTTCAGAAAGCACAATAGAATTTCAGAAAACATCAACTGTATTTCAGAAACCATCAAATCATTTCTGAAAACATCATTTGAATTTCAGAAAACATAAATAGAATTTCAGAAAACATCAATATAATTTCAGAAAACATCATTTGAATTTCAGAAAACATAAATAGAATTTCAGAAAACATCAATATAATTTCAGAAAACATCCTTCGAGTTTCAGAAAACATCAATTGAATTTCAGAAAACATCAATTGAATTTCAGAAAACAGCATAATCGACTTATTTTTTATGCACTGGAAAATATGATGTTGATGTTTTCTTTAATTATTAGATGTTTACACATCTCCCTTGTGATCGGACTCACATGATTTTTTTAAGACATTGGTTATTAGCATGTATACTTAGATCTGATTTATCGCAATTTAATATTTTTTCACAAGACTTGCATCTGTATTTAAAGTCGTCATCTTTGACCTGTTCCATCCCATTAGCTTCTCGTCTCTCAACTAACTTGAGTAAAACTTTTGTTTTCTGTATTTCTTTGATGTGTCTTCAGCATCATCGAAAAACGAATCGGACATTTTTCTAAAATGAATTGTGTTTACATTTATAATATTTTGGTGTTCTTTTTATTTACAAACTTACTTAATAAAATCGGAGAGATCTACAAAGATGGCGTTCTTATGTATGTATTAAAAAAAATGCACAAAACAAGTAAACTGCACAAAAGTGTTTTTTACTTGTCATTCTTATTAAAGAAGCCACGAATTTACTTTTTCCATATTATAGAGTTATTACTAGATTTAAAAAAAGCTATATATTTTTAATTTAAAGTTTGAAATTGAAATATATATAATATTAAGTTGTTAAAAAAAAATTTGCAAAAAATTCGTACAATCGGACAAAAGTAAGAAATCTTTTGCATTAAACACATAGACGCAAATTCATTTATCGATGCGTTACAAATGGAATGACAAACTGATGCAATAAGATCGGAAAAATAAAACTGATTAATGCTAGTGCTTTTAAAATATAAGACATGGACAAGTATTCCGAAAAAGATCCGAAATTAAAAATTATATTTTGTTTACTATCTTCTATTGACTTTAAAATTGTTAAACGTAAATGCTGAAAATTCAGAGTATTTGTTGTAATAAATTACCAAATTGATCAAATTGTTTACATTTTCAAATATTTTATCGAAATTTGTTACAAATAGTGCAAGAAAACCTAGGTGGAGGGTATCAAAGATTCGGCATAGCCGAATTTAACACTCTTACTTGTTTTTTAAGTATTTTTACTGAGGCGTCTTATAAAAAAAGTTCTAAATTAAAAAAGCAGAAAATTTTAAATTGAAATAGAACATGAATTTGCTCCCCCAAAAAACGCGAACATAGTGAATTTTTTCACCATGAACAAATTCCCTAATCCCATACACATTTTTTGGGAGTAAGTTAATTTTTTGATGAATGGTTCATTGGGGACTAAGGACTCAGCGCCTGGTAAGCATAATGAAACATTTTTCAAGTCAAAGGCCTTTCCATCCCGGGCAAGACCGGGTAAAAAAGCTAGTTTTAAATAAAACTCACTTTTTTGGGGAAAATATTATTTTAAGAAAAAGAGACTTTTGCTAAGAAATCACACTTTTTTTAATCTTGTAAGAAAAGATTTTTTCTTAAGAAAGGTAAATTTTTAAGAAAATTTTCTTTTTTAAAGACGGTAGTTTCTTAAGAAAGGTACGTTTTAGAAAACATACTTTTTGAAGAGATGCAGAGCTTTAAAAAGTTTACCTTTTAAGAAACCCTAAATTTTTAAAAACTGTATTTTATTAAGATAAGGTACTTTTTTAAGAAAATATACTTTTTTAAGTACTGATACGTTTTTTCTGGGAGAAAGTACTTTTAAAAGCGATCTAAATTTTTATGAAAATATACTTTTTAAGGAAGACTCTTTTTAAGGAAAATCTGCTTAATAAAATTAACTTTTAAAGAAAATGTAATTTTTAAAGAAAAAGTGGTTTTTAATATAGATTAAAGTTTTAAGAAGAAGTACCTCATTCTCATCAGTTTCAAAACAGTGTTCAACACTATCACTCTAATTTAACCCATCTAAATGAAGTAGTGGACAGACGGCCATCGCTATATCGAGACCAGTTATAAAATTGAAATGATAAACTGATATATACCATTTTTTCGCATACAATGGCGTGTATAAAAAGTGGATATATTATTGTACAGTGAAATCAAAGTTTGTTTGTAAATAAAAATTTTAAATTGTTATATGCGTGAAACAAATGAGTCTAGAAAAATATGATTTAAAGATATGCTACTACATAGTAAGTAATGTTCTCAGCATACATTTTTTTAAAGGATAACCATTACAATCTGGAAAGGAAAATATTTTGTTTTTATATATTCAAGTGTTTGACTTCTTTCACCTGGTATCCACCACTAAACTACAAAGTGAATAAACATTGTAACCTTTAATGCTTTAAGTCACTTAAAAGGGGAATAAATCATGACAATGAAAAAATAAGTACGCAGCTTTACTACATATTGTTCATATATGATATAGCGTAATATTTTTAAGTACAGTATGCAAAACCCGTATTCATACACCCAAGAAAAAATTGAACACCCGTTATTTAAAAACGAAAACAAAAATCTGAATCAATTGTTATTATTTATTTTACTTATAAAATAGAAAACAAAACTGCAAATTTTTTTTTACCTAGCTCATATATTCAACGATAGGAGGCATATTATTATTAATATGTTTAATAAAATCCGTATTCGTACAGGTGGCAAGGCTCAATATTCAATATATATATAACGGTTGTTTTGTATATTCTTTTGAACCTCTTCCTTCACGTTTTATTAGTTCAGCATTTTAAAGTCCGTTTAATTGAATTTCAGTTGTGTAATTTAAAAATTTTGCGATGGGTCGTAAATCAACAGAATTATTAAATTATTTAAAAAAATAATAGCAAATTTTCATATTGGAGGGAAATCGCTACGCGAAATCGCAAAAATAATGAAGCGTAGTTCATCCACCATACATTACATAGTGTAGAAGTATAAAAAGACGGGACAAATTAATAAAGCTAAACAAAATTTAAACCAGGCGAAATTAACAAGAAGAAATCAGTCATTCTTACTTCTTAAAATTCGAAGAGATCCTACTCTTAGTGGTGTGGCACTGGCTGTTAATCTGGAGAAGGACTATGGAATTCACGTTACACCTCAGAATGTGAGAAATTACCTCAAGAAAATTGGCTTCAAAAGTCTGTATGCTGTTAGAAAACCATTTATCAGCAAAGTCAATAATCAAGAGACTTTTGGAAAAGAGTTATTTTCTCAGATGAAGGCAAATTAAACATTAAAACATCTAATGGACGTGTGACAATTTGGCGTGAGCAAAACACGAGTCTATACAGGCATAACCTTCTGCCTACATTTAAACATGGTGGAGGCTCGTTGATGGTGTGGGGATGTTTTGCGGCGGCACGGGTAGAAATCTTCATTTTATAAATGGAATAATGACGAAGGATTATATCAACATTTTAAAGAGTAATTTAAAGCAAAGTGCAGGGATTTCATATTCCAACAGAACAATGCTCAAAAACACACAGCGCTACATACGTGGATATCATACAACTGTCCAAAATACCTTAAAACTCTACTGCAAAGTCCAGATATAAGCCCTATTGAGTATTTATGGTTGATTTTCAAGAGAAATTTGAAATATTATGATATTAGAAACGTAAAGGGTTTAAAAATCGCGTTGAAGGCAGAATGGGCCAAAATATCACCAACAATCGATGCCAATGGGACTTAATGCAGTTCTTAAGCAAAAGGGATATCCAACAAAATTTTAATAACATTATTTTTAATACTTTGTTTTTTACTTTATTCACATTTGTTGTTCTGTACTAATACGGATTTTGTTAAACCTCATAATAATAACCAGCAGATTACAGCCCTCGAAATTCGAGTGAAAATTCTGGGAAAATTTATTTTTTCATTAAATAAAGACCTTTGCTAACCAATTATAGCCAATTCACAAATCAAAACAAAAAAAAAAAAAAAAAAAACAAACAAACACGTTAACATATTTAATAAACACACACATTGTATAATTTTATGTATGCGTTAGTAGCAACTTTAAATGCAATTTACTCAAAAAAGAGGAAAAATTTAAAAATCTGTAAATCTGCAAAATGCCTAAAAAGAAATACCTTTCAAATAATATACGTTTGGTCAAAATCGGGATAAAACGGTAGAACAAAATATCGGTCACAAGAACTCGTCTAGCCTATTAATATTTTAGCTATGCCACCTAGAGTTGAATACATGAGCTAGCTAAAAACAAATTCGCAGTTTTCGTTTTTTTATTTTATAGGTAAAATAAATAATAACAACTGATTCAGATTTTTGTTTTAGTTTTTGAGTAAATGACGATTTTTAATTATTTCTTGGGAGTATAAATACGGGTTTTGCATACTCTATAAAATCGCAGTTGCATGATCTTATCAATAGTTAATCATAGAATTTATTGGTTAATTTTTATAAAGTCCAACATTTGCAATTTATTTGTTTTCTAAATATAAACTAAAAATTTTGTGAAAAAATATTAAAAATTTTAAATGTGGAAATCAGTTTTTTGATCGTTTTTATTCTCCAACCAAATCTCCAGGATGCAATACTTGCCTTAAGAATTCGATATACTTAAAATATTTGTGAACAAAAAATAGCTCTTGGCAACAAGAACTGAAGACCATGTTCCTGGTCAAAACTGATTAAATATAAAGGTGAAACCCAGAGCCTGCGGGGAAGCTGGAATACACAACTAATCAACCATTACGAAGCTCTGGTGAAAATGAAAGTTGTTATTTTAATGACAGTTTTAGAAATTAAACTTTTCTGAACTTCAAATGGATTTTTTTTATATTTTCTGGACGACAATTTAAATTTCCTGTATAACAACTCCTACATTTTAGATGGAATGATCCGTCCAAAATTTCATTTGTTATATTTTATATTTATTTATTTTTTATTTTTATTTTATTATTTTTTTATTTTTTTTTAAATTATGATTTCCAACGTTTTTAGAATTATAAATTATATTTTTTGAATAGCAAAGAAATTTCCAAGTTTTTTCTTTTAAGTTTTAAATAGCAATTCTATATTTCAGATGATTTTTTTTTACAATATCTTTTAACATTTTCTGAATATATAATTAAAATTTTATAATTTCTAATGGAAATACTAAATTTCATTTTAAGTGTTCAGAATTTTAAGTGTAAAGCCTGAATTTTAATAGCTAAAAAAACTCATTTCAAAAATACTAACAACTATAAATATTAACTTTATGCATTCGCACACAACAGATAAAAATTCTACAATACAAACTTATCACGACACATGTCATACACACTTTTTAAGAAACACCAACACACTCAACGAACCCAAAAGATTTTATGTTAAACTTATAAAATTGTATTTATGTGCAGCATAAAAGGAAAAATTGGCGAAGACAGCAACAAAAAAAAAAAAAAAAATAACAAAAAATAATAATAATAAAAGGGAAAATAAATAACAAATAACGGAAATAAATGAAAGAGTCGAGCCATGAATAAATCCAGACAACAAAAGTGGCAATAACAACAGCAACATTTCTAGACCGGAAATGGTGTTGTAAAGTGACAGTAAGAACATCCGTTTCAAAGACATCTTCATCGAGAGCAATTGCAAACAATTTTCTATATGTATTTGCTTTCCATATGTGTTCATACGAGTGTGTAGAGATATGGGAATGCTTTTCTGCATCTGTGTTGTTATATAATTTTGCTCTTGCTGGTTTTTGTTGTGTATGTGCAAGTAAAAAGAAGTAATATCCTTTTATTATATTTATTTGGGCGTGAGAAATATTCGGTGCAATATGAGAAAGATGTACGTATATGTATGTACATTTTGTATAGTTCTTTGAATTGAAAATATAATTTTATATACACTAATGTCAATTTTTATTTGCAATACATTTTTGGTCTTTTGATTAAATTGTTTGTTACAATTTTAGTGCAATTATCTACTTGTTAAGGTTTTATTATGATGTGATGCACAAGCTCATAATTCTCAATTTCAATTACAATTTCAATTTTAAGAAACCATTAGATTAACAATAAAACCTAAGTGAAATAAATTTTCTGGGGGCTAACACAGATAACAAAAAAAAAAAGACAGGTTTTCCGTTTTTTCACTTTTTATATTTGACCCAAGGAAACCATATAAAATTTGGAAATCATATAAAAGGTATTTGCAACGCCTATCCAATAGAGTTAACTTATACTCTTTGATCATCTGATGATCACTTTTAAATGTTCGTGTTATAAAGGAATCCCCGTAACATTTTAGGTGGTTTTGTTGAGCCCTACATATGAATTTAAAAACAAAACTCGGATATGTTACTTGTAGCTTATTTTAGAGGGGACCTTTTTAAGGTTTTTTTTTCGATATAGCGGTTAGTTCGTATTTAATTTTTCCCAGCGAACTCCTGGCATTCGATGGTGGGAATCCTCTGCATCAAATATAGGAAATAATATATGTAAATCAATAAATTCATTATCATAACCATATATCGATTTCTTATTATAACAAGTAAGAGTGTTAAATTCGGCTGTGCCGAATCTTTGATACCCTCCACCTCGGTTTGAGTCTTGATAATAAATGTAAATGAAAATGTAAACAATTTGTTAAACTTAATACCAAAAATTATTTCAGCAAATTCTTTGGGTTGGTTTTCTTCTTTTCTATGATTTCGGATTTATTTCGGTGTTTGCTTTTTGGTCATCGTGGTTGCTGATCGGCATGCATTTTGGTTATATACCTATATGCATGCGTTTCCGGTTATATGACATAACTTCTCGTTTAATTTAGTTTTTGCTAATTAAATAGCTCGCCCTAACCTCCATTGCAAAGGTAATGGTTGTGAAGAGTGGCTATATGCATTAAATCGTGCTAATTGGAGATGGCTGTATAGTTTCTTTTAACTGGCCAAATATTTCTTCATTGTGGCCATATAGGTCGGATGGAGTAACAAAATAATAACCAAAAAAAAAAGCTCTCTCAACTTTTTTTTTAAAATATTGCCATATTTTGAAAACATAGAGAATAAATTTATAATATTAAATAATCAAATTAGGGATGAAAAACGCAAAAAACGAAAAGTCCCAAACATTTTAAATAAAATAATTTAATGTTATCTTTATTTTCTGAAAAACTTCAAATTTTCATCCAAAAAAAATTGTGAAAATTTATATATAAAAAATAACATTCTCATAAAATTACGTTTACTTATGTAACAATTTTTATGTTAAAAATTCTTAAATATCATTTGAGGTTTTCTTAAATTCATTGAATTTAAATTAATATCGACAAATCTGTTTTTCTATTTATTTTAATTGTAAAGGAGTGGCATCTCTGTTAAAATAAGCGAAAAACACAAAGAATAGAAAAAAACAAATTACTTCGTGTTTGACAGGATGATTTTATGTTTATGTTTAATATCTTTATTTTTTTTACTAATATTTCTGTTTATTTATTTGAAAATGAAATAATGAATTGAATATGCTATTTAATTTTTTTATTTATATAAAAAAGTTTTTTAATTAAAGCAAAATATTTTCACTATTTCATGATTTTTATTTATGTATGACGACATTTCAACCTAAAAATTTAAGTTTTTATCGATTGGATAAACAACACAAAAATGGTTGTCGTTTAGATAACAACAACAGCTGACTTTAACAATAGCGAATATCGTTTCAAAATTTTACTGATAATTTTGCAATTTTCTTTTTTTTTACAATTCGACTATCGTTCAAAGAAGTTACTGAATCGCGGTACTGAAAAGTTATTAATATCTCCTGAATGGCAATATTTTTTTTAAATGTAAACATTTTTAAATGTAAAGATATTTCTAAATTTAAAATTATTATTTCCGACGTTTTGATATGATTTTCTGAAACTCAATTAATATTTTCTAATTTATAATTGGAAATTTTATTTTCAGTTTTTATTATAATTGATATTTTCTTAAATTTGAATGGAAAATTTAAAAAGTGAAATTTTGTATTTATGTGAATAATAATGCTTTATTAATTATAAACAATTTTTAAAAATTAGATGTAATCGCAATCAGATATTTTATAGGTAAAGCAGAATAATAATTCTATATAACTATGTAGAACTGTTTTGTAAGCAAAAAACTCATTGACGAACTCGGTAACTCTATTTTGTAAAGACAACAAAAAGTTAACCCCCCAATCTCACATCACACTGAAATTGTAAAATCGTTGTGTACGTATTATCAACGAAAAATTGTTCGAATTAGTGGAATCCATCGCCATTAAATTTTATGCTCAAACATCTGACTGCAATCTCATTTTTAAAATGTTGTCGAAGCGTAAACTTGAAAAAATTTGTATACTTCTCTATCTTATTTTATTTTAAGTAGAGTTACCAAGTTTATTATACAGGCACATGTTTGAGGGAAAATGTTTACATTTATTATTATTAGTATTATTTTAATAATAGTTAATAATATTTATGCTCTATAATTAACAAACTTGCGTTTTTGTATGCGCATTTCAAAAAATAAATCATTTAAAATTATAAATTTATAACAGGGTAACATTAATCATCGTTAGTGTCTGCCACTACTCGCACGAAAAATTTGGTGCCATTAGTGTGACCACTGCGGAAAATGTGTGTGTATTAGTAAAAAAAATGTGAGTGTATTGAGTTTTTCGAACTTGCAGTGTGATGTGAGATTGGTGGGTAATATGCCAAACTTATGTTCATATTTGTAAAAGAATAATGAAAAAACGTATGAAATAAGAGACCAACCCGTGTATACTCTTAACATTGTTCTGTATGATATCTACTTGAAAATATTAACATTCATGTTAAAATAGAAATAACTATTGCAAAGCTAATTAGAACAAACAAAAATTATGGCGGCATCTACTGTGGCATAGTCACGCTGAGCAAAATGAAGTGACACTCTGTTAATACAAAATAAATGTATTTTCCCCACAACAAAATACTGCATAATTTTATGTAAATAAAATAACCGATTTATTTTTAACATGCAGGTACTATGAATATACATACATACATATATGTATATAATATATGTACATTATTTGTATTATTTAATAAGTGTATGTATGTATATTTAAATATTACACACAAAAAATACAACATCAAAAGTTACTTTTGTGTTTTTCTCTTTAAATAAATTAATACATAAATTTTTTTGCTAAATTTACATTTGGGCAATTCACAACAGGTGTTGTATATTGTATGTTGTATTGAAATACACAATACAATCATTTGTTGTGAACACTCAGTTGTATTTTCATATTGTAAAACGCTTTCTTTAGTAATTTTCGATCCAACGAGGAAAGATCGCTTCGTCGCTTCTGCTATTTTGTATAAGAGAAAACACTTGTCAGTGTTTGCTTTTTGGTCGTGAGATATACCCTGGAGTTTTAGTTACGTACCTCTTGCATTTTAATTTATAATGAAAAAAAAAATGTTAAATGTTTTGGTTGGTACTGAAAGAGAAAATACATACTAAAAATATAAACATTAATTTTTATATAAATAAACTTATCGATGTATTTGCGTTATTTGCATTATTAGCCATATTTTATTTTATAATTATTTATGCTGATAATATTCTATGTATTTGTTTTTTCTTTTTCATAAAAACTGGCATTCACTTGGAACTGATATGTTATGATACAATATACAACATTTACTAAACATAGCAAATGAAGTTGGATCGTGTATCAGATTTTTCAGTGAAAATTACCAACAACAATTTTACACTATTGTAAAGTGATACACGATACAACAGATACAACGATACATTACCCATTGTGAATTGCCCAATTGTTTTTTTTATTAACAACTAGGTATTTTAGCATTATTTGATTTAGATGTTGGTAAATTTTTACTCCCTTTATATTAACTCGTAGTGTCTGCTTGTCGAAAAAATTTTGGATCGATTTTAACCACTTTCCCGTGACCCAATCGATCTGAAATTTTGCAGGCAGGCTTGTGGCAATGACAGAAATGATCTAACATATTTTTTTAGTGATGGAAACTTTTAAATTTTTCTACCAGAGTTGATAAAAAAAATGTACAAAGGGTTTGTTTTTGTTATATTATTACCATAACGACCACATAAACAACAAGTGCAGCTATGAAAACAATGCAACATTTAGAATAACAACAAGAACAATATAGAAATATCATGTTTTTCATTTTTTTTTTACTTTTTCAGAGATTTCCCTGGACCTGTTCCACCGATTTTAATGATTTTTGAAGTAGAAATCTTTCCATGAATTTGGTGAATCATTCTCACTAAAAATGATCACTGTAGCTGCACTATTGAGGGCGTGATCGTGACAAGAACAACATAGAAAATTGTTTTTTTTTCAAGACTTTTTTAGTTCTTCATTCAAATCTCGGGCCCTAATCGACCGATTTGGACGATTTTAAATAGCAAACTTCTCAGGATGTTAGTGAATCATTTTTATGTCAACGAGTACCCTAGCTGCTGGATTGATGCCGTCATCGTGATTTCCACAGACGGACAGACGGACATCGCTATATCAACTCCGGTTGTTATAAGGATCACAAATATATAAATTTTATGGGGTCCAAAATTTTTTTTCTAATTATTACAAACGGAATGACAAACTTATATATACCCTCTACACACTGGAGTGGAGGGTATAACAACTCTACAACAGCAACAATGACAGTCATATGTTTTTCAAATAGGAAAAAACTGTTTATGTGTTAGTTTCGGTCATTCCCCAGTATGCATTGAAATAACGGGTGATTTTTTAAGAGCTTGATAACTTTTTTAAAAAAAAAAAACGCATAAAATTTGCAAAATCTCATCGGTTCTTTATTTGAAACGTTAGATTGGTCCATGACATTTACTTTTTGAAGATAATTTCATTTAAATGTTGACCGCGGCTGCGTCTTAGGTGGTCCATTCGGAAAGTCCAATTTTGGGCAACTTTTTCGAGCATTTCGGCCGGAATAGCCCGAATTTCTTCGGAAATGTTGTCTTCCAAAGCTGGAATAGTTGCTGGCTTATTTCTGTAGACTTTAGACTTGACGTAGCCCCACAAAAAATAGTCTAAAGGCGTCAAATCGCATGATCTTGGTGGCCAACTTACCGGTCCATTTCTTGAGATGAATTGTTCTCCGAAGTTTTCCCTCAAAATGGCCATAGAATCGCGAGCTGTGTGGCATGTAGCGCCATCTTGTTGAAACCACATGTCAACCAAGTTCAGTTCTTCCATTTTTGGCAACAAAAAGTTTGTTAGCATCGAACGATAGCGATCGCCATTCACCGTAACGTTGCGTCCAACAGCATCTTTGAAAAAATACGGTCCAATGATTCCACCAGCGTACAAACCACACCAAACAGTGCATTTTTCGGGATGCATGGGCAGTTCTTGAACGGCTTCTGGTTGCTCTTCACTCCAAATACGGCAATTTTGCTTATTTACGAAGCCATTCAACCAGAAATGAGCCTCATCGCTGAACAAAATTTGTCGATAAAAAAGCGGATTTTCTGCCAACTTTTCTAGGGCCCATTCACTGAAAATTAGACGTTGTGGCAGATCGTTCGGCTTCAGTTCTTGCACGAGCTGTATTTTATACGGTTTTACACCAAGATCTTTGCGTAAAATCTTCCATGTGGTCGAATAACACAAACCCAATTGCTGCGAACGGCGACGAATCGACATTTCACGGTCTTCAGTAACACTCTCAGAAACAGACGCAATATTCTCTTCTGTACGCACTGTACGCATTCGTGTGGTTGGTTTAATGTCCAATAAAGTAAACTGAGTGCGAAACTTGGTCACAATCGCATTAATTGTTTGCTCACTTGGTCGATTATGTAGACCATAAATCGGACGTAAAGCGCGAAACACATTTCGAACCGAACACTGATTTTGGTAATAAAATTCAATGATTTGCAAGCGTTGCTCGTTAGTAAGTCTATTCATGATGAAATGTCAAAGCATACTGAGCATCTTTCTCTTTGACACCATGTCTGAAATCCCACGTGATCTGTCAAATACTAATGCATGAAAATCCTAACCTCAAAAAAATCACCCGTTATTATTTCTCCAATGTTGGAGAAAAGTTAAGTTCTTAAATTGATGTCAAATGTAATTCTCAACTTGGGTTGAACAATTTTTCTCCTTGTTTGCTTTCAACTTGACATCAAGTTGAGACTTAACATTTTTTCCAATCTTTGAGAAACATTTTTACTCTCAATTGGATATCCAACACTTTTCTCCACTTGAGACCAAACATTTTTTCAACTTGAATACGATTTGTGTTAAGTCTGAGATATTATTTAAATATGTCATAAATAATAAATTAAATTAAAAAATGCCAAAAAAGTACAAATAAATCATTGATATATTTTTAATTATTTCTGCTTTTTGTCGAATTTTTCAAAAAATGTACAACTAATTAATTCATTTATTTTTAATTCTAGATTTTAAAAAATGTACATAATATGTACATTTAATGTTAAATATGTACATAGTAATGTTAAATATATAATGAAATTTAATTGAAACATTAAAAAAAGTACATTGTTTTCATTTCTAAAATTAGTATAATATTTTTTAATATGGCAATTCCGTACCTTCCATTTGATACCGATTGGAAATATTTCTTTGCTATCAAGTTGAGAATCACAAATTTCTCAATTTGATAACTATGAAAATCGCCATATAAAAAATGTGCCTTTTAAGTTGAGAAGA
The DNA here is from genome assembly GCA_963682025.1 of Cordilura impudica. NCBI lineage: Eukaryota > Metazoa > Arthropoda > Insecta > Diptera > Scathophagidae > Cordilura > Cordilura impudica. The sequence goes on along the minus strand of OY821520.1, from coordinate 170,417,073 downwards.
CTATATTCGAACTATTGAGGGCATTTGAGGATTAACGTTGGAGATTTGAGAAATGTATTTGATCTCAAATGCACCTCAAGTTGATAGCAAGCAATAATGTTTATTGGGACATTTATTGTAGGGTCGTTTGCACACACACAAAAAATAGAAAATAAATTGTCAATTAAGGTGTGTTTACACTATGTGTATTTTCCATGTGTAAATTCAGTTTTACGATCCATACGTCATTCCGTGTGTGTGTCAAAATTGCCGTTTTACATACAATTCATAATTTTTGCGTTCAAACGTACATATGTATTTCCGTATGACATAACCTCTAAATGTAAACAACAGCTGATTTAATTTGTGAATTTACAAAAAATTATTGTTAAAAAGAAAGATATATATTTTATATATTTTTTAATTGTTAATTAATATTAAACTATTTATTTTTCTCTCAATATTAATCTATATAATTTACTCTGTTTTTCTTTCGCCACAAGCAGTGTTGTATTTTCATATGTTTATCTTGCCAAAATAGAACCTGCTCTAATTGAAAATTTTACATATGTCTTGCAAAATGTGTTGTACATAAACAATGTTTGAAAGGGTTCACACTATGTGTACAATTTACACATGCTAAAAAAATAAGAAAAACACGAGCAAAACACGTAGTGTGAACGCAACTTAAGCAAAGCAAGTGGCTTCGAAATTCGATGATGCCAGTTAATCATTTTTTGTTCACGCGGAATTTATAATTGGAGGAATTTTTTCTCGAGAAATGTATTTTCCGTGAGAAAGAAATTCCTTGAGAATATTCATAATTGGGATGAATAACTTTTAATTGGAACTTTTTAGTCAGAATAAATCATAATTCTAGTTAGATATTGGTTAATATTTAATTAGAAAAAATATTGTGGTGGCATCTACGCAATTATTGAGGCAGTCACGGAAAAATTAAATGCAAGTCTGTTTTTTTTAATATAACAAAAATGGATTTTCCCTTTAACAAAATATGGCAGAATTCTTTATAAATGAAATGCAAAATGGAAAATCAATTTTGTGCTAATTCTTAACAAAATTAATAAAATATATTTATATGTATTATTATATTTATTAATATTTGTAATTTTATTTGACACAATTTCACACACATTTTTACAGATCAACTGTTTTAATTACAAAAAATATTGTGGTGGCATCTACGCAATTATTGAGGCAGTCACGGAAAAATTAAATGCAAGTCTGTTTTTTTTAATATAACAAAAATGGATTATCCCTTTAACAAAATATGGCAGAATTCTTTATAAATGAAATGCAAAATGGAAAATCAATTTTGTGCTAATTCTTAACAAAATTAATAAAATATATATATATGTATTATTATATTTATTAATATTTGTAATTTTATTTGACACAATTTCACACACAGTTTTACAGATCAACTGTTTTCAACTGATTTAGAAGTTTTCTGTTTTTGAAACAGTAGTGCCAATTTGTAACATTTTGTGATGTAATGAAAATCGCAGAATAATAAGTTAATACACAATAAAAAATATTAAATTTTTAAGTTTTATATACATATTGCAATAAAAACAAGTAAGAAAATTATAGTCGGTCTAGACCGACTATACGATACCCTATACCATGCGTTTAGAAACCCTATCTCTTAGGCCCAACTAACTGGACATTGAAAATAAGCAAAAACCAAATTTGAGTGGGATTTTTATTAATTTTTTTGGCTGCAGATATGAAAAAGTTCATATCGGATGCTATATCTATAAAGGGACTAGGTCCAAAAATGGACCGATCCTGATCATGTTTGGTAAAGTCTCTTGTATTTTGCAAAAATATGTAGAAACAAAATTTGAGAAGAATCAGTGCAATATTTTTGTGTTTTAATAGATTTAAGTGAAGATCGGGAAGCAGCTCCATATGGGGTCAAAGGGATCATTTTTGGACTACTCGTTAGTGGATGTAATGAACGCATACAAACCCAATTTGAGTAAGATCTATATGACAATTTGGATCTTATGGCAATTTATGTCGATTTCATATGGGTAATTTGTATGGGGGCTAGGTCTGAACATGGACCGATTCTCACCAATAGCGTTCATCCCATGGCCGATAAAAGCTTATATTCCAAATTTCATCAAAATATATTCATATTTGCGACCTGCAGTTTGATTACAAGCTTTACATGGACACACAGACGGACGGACGGACGGACGGACGGACATTGTTAAATCAACTCAAAAAGTGATTCTGATTCGATCGGTATAATTAAAGATGGGTCTAGGTCAAATATTTTTGGTTGTTACAAACAGCAGCACAAAGTCATTATACCCAAACCACATAGTGGTATAGGGTATAAAAACTTTGGTAAATTTACATTGAAGATGGTCAGAAATGAATGAGAAAAAATATATAGGCATTTTAGAAAAGCACATTTAATATTAAACTTTATGCACAAAATATATGGGTTTTTGTTGTTTCGAATTTAACTGTGGCTCTAAGTGAAAAGTTTTAGACCGATCGTATATTACATCTTGAGGATCCTCACCTAATATTTTCAAATATTTTAAATTCTTTTTAACTCATTTAACCTCATTACGAAAATAGTAAAACAGTAAATATGGAAAATCCACGCACCTCAAAAAATTGTTTTCTATGAAATAAATTAAAGACATTTCATATTATACAATTTTCTTTCAAAAATGTATCAATTATTGCAAATTTGAAATTTGACATATAGTATTTGTACATATATTTGTATAGATTTCGCAGTATGAAAAGAACTATTATTTCTTTATTTAGAATATATGTAAGTATTGCTCGCAAAAAATGCAACATCATGAATGAAACACATAGACGACTGCTGGCAGCAGCATTTGTAGTCGTATAGTCAGCTACTTGATTTTTCTGAATACGACAGCAACATATAATACAAATGCATTTTTATTTAAATATACAATTACTTTTACTTATTTAAAATGCATTAGTACAACGTAAAAATAAATAAATTAGTTTAACGCCTTTCATTTTGCGATTTTTTTTTTAAACAAAATAAAATATTTCATAGCAATAACTTCTTTTACATATTTTGTTATATTGTCAACACTATTTTTGTTTTGTAGCCAACAAAACACACTTGCAGTTTTTTTTCTATTTGAAGAACATATGACTGCCATTGTTGATGTTGTAGAGTTGTTTTTTTTTTTTTTTTGATTTTGTTTCGTTAACTCTTTTGTATTAAAGCACCTCCAATATATGTATCCATTTTAGTTTGCAAATTCAGTATATTTATAATTTATTACTTACAGCAAAAAATAATAGAAACAATTTTATCAGTTATGCTTACGAAACTATATAAATAGACTTGAAGTTGGCTGCAAAAGCAGTAGCCTGTGTAAAGAACAAGTTAGCGACATGTAACTGTTACGTAACGTGTCAGCCTTTTTTTCACATGAAAAGTATTGGAACGTTCCGGTTACGTTCGGTAACTGTTTTAAATGATTTTCATGTAAAAAAAAACAACTGACTCGTTACGGTTACGGTTAGAAAACATTGACCTTTTATATGTATTATAATGCTATGAATGCATTTATCTTTATTTTATTTTATTTATATATTCTTTTTTTTTTGTATTGTATATTATTTTTTTTATTATTATTACTATTTCATTTAATTATTTTTTTCTTTAAATAAATTAATACATAAAAATTTGTTTTTTAAATTATTGGTGAACTTTTACTCCCTTTATTTACTGTCTTTATATTAACTGGTAGTGTCTGCTTGTCGACAAAATTTTGGATCGATTTTTAGCCCCTTTCCCGTGAGCCAATCGATCTGAAATTTTGCATGCAGGCTCGTGGCAATGACAGAAATGATCCAACAGATTTTTTAGTGATGCCAAAACAATGGAAACTTTTAAAATTTTCTACCAGAGTTCACAAAAAAATGTACAAAGGGTTTGTTTTTATTATATTATTACCACAACGACCACAAAAACAACAAGTCCAGCTATGACAACAATGCAACATTTAGAATAACAACAGGAACAATATGGAAACATCATGTTTTTCATTTTTTTTTTTAATTTTTTCATAGATTTACCTGGACCTGTTCCACCGATTTTAATGATTTTTGAAGTAGAAATCTTCACATGAATTTGGTGAATCATTCTCACTAAAAATTATCACCCTAGCTATCCTCTTGAGGGCGTGATCGTGACAAGAACAACATAGAAAATTATATTTTTTCAAGACTTTTTTTAGTTCTTCATTCAAATCTCGGGCCCTAATCGACCGATTTGTACGATTTTAAATAGCAAACTTTTCAGGATGTTAATGAATCATTTTTTATGCCAACGAGCACCCTAGCTGCCCGATTGATGCCGTCATCGTGATTTCCACAGACGGACAGACGGACAGACGGACATCGCTATATCAACTCCGGTTGTTATAAGGATCACAAATATATATATTTTATGGGGTCCAAATTTTTTTTCTAATTATTACAAACGGAATGACAAACTTATATATACCCTCTGCACACTGGAGTGGAGGGTATAAAAAAGGCGTAACTCAAGTTTTTGCAAAATATTGTTTATTCTAGTAGACAAATAAATGTCAGATGTACCTTGCCTCAAATTTTTTTTTAAATTAGAAATAAAATGTGTTGCCTCTTTTTCTTAAAAATTGCATTAAAACTGTTTTTGTATCTAAAAATTTACGGATTTTATTAAGTTTCTTCCTTCTCCTGCAAAGTAACAAAAAATCGAGTTACGCCTTATTTATATTAAGCCATCGATATGTAAATAGTCAGGTATGAGATGGAAATCGATCGATTTCAAAAGTGAAGACGATTTTAGAATCGACAACGGTGCGATGAATTTCGATCGATTTCATTTTCCAATTTTGTTTAATTCCGTATCATTTCTTTTGAAAAATACTACAATGTATTGACAAAGTGTAGTGGAAATTGTGAAATAACAATCAATCATTTATGAAATATATAAGTAAATATTTACAAAATCATATAATGTTTATTATTTTGGCAGCATCCTATTTGTTATAAGAAGAGGATAACAAAAACGAAAACATAAAGAGGAAACTTTTATGTGACAACTCGGATCCACAGAACAAAATGGAATTTGAAATCGACACTATAAAATTAAAAATATAAACGCATCACAACTTTGATTGAATTTAAATCGTTTGAGTGTCTAAATCATTTTCCATCACATACCTGACTGTATACAAAAAAAAAAAAAAATTGAAATATCTGCCATTCTCCCATACATAAATTTCCAAAAAAGAAAATATTTGAAATATTTTTTGACACTATCCCATATCGTATTTTGTACATCATGTAGATAAGACTTAGGATCGTATGCAAAAAAATTAAAGTGTGCTTCAAGTAGACTTTATTGTATATTTTTCGAACAAAACTGTTGATAAAGTCTACTTGAAGAACGCTTTAATTTTTTTGCAGACGGCCATTATTCGTCTTATTCTTATTCGTATGTATTACAGAGCTCGCACCAAAGTATTTTTGTTTAATACATAAATTATAAAGTAAACAAAACAAACTGTTTTTCAACCATTTGAATATTAAAGCAAAATATATACGGATTATTCGAGGAAATTTTCGTCATAAGTGTCTTATTTTAAAGGCTACATTCCAGGGTTCCAATCAATGGCTCAAAGTCAGCCGCCAACTTAACCAGCTTTGTCGGTTTTTATATTTTTTGAACTTAAATTGTAAGTTAATCTTGTGGTCTTATTATCTTTAAAACGTATGGCAAAACTTGTAATTGCAACTACAGGCATTGTTCGTTTATATAAAAGTGCAAATTTCACAATTGTACAATTATAAATACTAGCAGACCCCAGCTTTCGAGTGCAAATTCGATTGCAATTCTAACATATTTTCTTTTTTTCATTCATAAATAATATTATAAGAACTCAAAGGTACGCTACTCAATTTTAGCCAATTAACAACTCAACACAAAATTTAATAAACACACACACAGCATTATATTTTTTTTTCAAGCTTAAATATGTATCTTATGTATGTATTAATTGCAACTTAAATGAATTTCCTCAACAAAATCTACCAAATTGTGCACATCTGTAAATATGGTGAAAATTTGCAAAGAAATACCTTGCGAAGGGTATATTTAAGTTCAAACTCTCGGTCTCACCCGCTAGAAATATGCGAATAGCAAAAGAACTGATAAATACAAAGTTTTGGGTGAATCAAAAAAAAAATTAAAGGTGCCTCAACGCGACTGAAAACTTCAAGTGTGTTTACATGGGGAAAATATGACTTTTTTTTCAGATTTTATAAAAATTTCGTTCGTAATTTTTTTCGACAAATTGTTATTGATATCAGTACTAAATTATCTTTTCAAAAAGCTATGTAACTTCAAAATCGAAAAAAAAACTCGAAAAGGAATAACAAATGCCTCAGACCACTTTTGTGCCAAAAAATTCTAGGTCATGAAATGTGATGAAAATTTTTTCAACTTTAACAAATTGATTAAAGCCATAAATTGCTTTTGGTCTCTATACCTATAAGTACTCAGATATGAAGTATTGTATTATTAACACGTTGCTAACCTATTGCGAAATGAGACCAAAAATTTAAAATTTTTTTGATAAAACTTTGAAAACTAATTTTTTAAGTTTTAAAAAAATTTCTTAAACAAAATTTAAAAAAATGGACCTGCACTTTACAGTTTTGTTAAATGTATGTTAAAGATAACCTGTGTGAGTTTTTAAGTAAATTCCTCTGCCAGAATTTTTTTCACAAGGAATTTTTTGGCGGATCTCGAGAAAAATTAGTTTTTTTGTGAAATATTCAGTAAATGTACTCTTTCTAAATGCTATGTATCAAAAATTTATCAGTATTCTACTTTTAAATATTATATTTTATCTTAATAGACTAGGGTTTCTGAAAAAAATAATAAGACCCCATTAACCCTTTTTGACTTGGGGTCGCATATGACCCCAAGCTAATGAAAGACAATTTATTCAAAAAATTCAAATATTTTGAAAGTACTGTTGAATTGTTAGATCTGATACTTAAAATAATATAACCAAATGTACAAGTCTTCCATTCTAAAAATTTTAAATAAATTGAACAACGCTAACACATTCCTTGCCCAGGCCAAACTACGAATTTTGGCATATCTAACACCCCTATAATAACGTCAACAATTGCTTCAACCATATTTATTAACAAAATCTAAAATAATTCATTAGCAGTTATAGAAAAATTAAAATAAAAAGATAGTAATAAAATAGAAAACAGATAAATTTTATATGTTGTTTATGACTCAATTTCGTTTTTTTTTTTCGATCGCGAGTGGATAAAGTTTTAATTTTTACGCGTAGAACAACATGTTCTGTTTTTTTTTTAGCAGTACACGCGCAAGAAAACGTACTAAAAATAAAGCTACACTCGAATCTGTGTGGTTTATGTGTTCGAAACAAAAAATACATGATAGAAAAATGTTTGTGTAGATAACGAAATATTAAAACGAAACACAGTCATAATTGTGTTGGGCACCGTACAAAATTTAGAAACAAACAAAAATGATATGAAACAAAAATATGTGTTGGCTGCTTCAGAAGAGAACATTGTGTGTTTCATGTGTGTATTTTCTGAACCTTGCTATTTAGTAATTTGCTAAAGTTATTAACAAACTATAATAAGAGGTCAATATTATTAATATTTAGTTAATAGTTCATTGTAGAAATATTCCATTAAAGCACGTAGTGTTAAGCACTTGCTTTGATGGATCTGTATACATAATAGTTAACTTTCAAAAAGTAAGTGTGTGTTCATTTGTTTTTACAAAAACTTTTTCCATAAAATTATGAAATCATTAGCGATGTCAATTGGCTCTACCGGGTCAAGTTTTCTGACTAATCACAACACAAGTATCATTGGCATATCAAGTGAATTTAGTGAATTAAATTTGTTAGTTAAAGTATTATTTTTTCTTAAATGATCCCGAAAAATAAAAATCAACAAACAACACTCGATAATTGCAAACAAAATAATTGAAATTTTGAAAAAATGTATTTCTCAGCAAATACTACAAAGAGGCTTAAAACATATCAAGAGGAAATACATTTTCAGAATTTGAGTCAACGTAGGATGATGAATTTTATGTCGGTAAATGCAGTTGCAAAAAACAATGCCATGCTCCTGTGGATGAATTCCTGATCAGCTTAAAATATTTATGATTGAGCAACACACCAGCAGAAAGAATATAATTCCTGAATACGTGCTGAATATAATATAATATAATAACACCCAGCGAGATTGGGTTATTCGTATATGCTCGACTCTTCACAAATGGTCGCAGCATCTGTAATCGAGCTTGCAATGCCAGCTGCAAGAGAGTCGATTTTGTATAAAAGCGGACCTTATGCTAAAAAATATGACACAACAAATTTTGCTATGATGTGTGATAGCTTAGGCATTTCAGAAAGAGTTGCCTCGTGTTTAGCTCCAGCTTTATTTAACGACATTGAAAATGGGGAACCAATTATTATGGGTAAATACAAAGTAGGTCGTAAAAAATTTCAAGCAGGGTGTCCTTTGCAATTTTTGTTATTCTGGATTTTTGGATTTGGCAGTTTTTGATTTAGACGATTTTTGACTTTGGCGCTTTTTGTTATCCGCGATATTTTATATAGCGATATTCGCGATTTATAATTGGCGATTTTTGATTTTTGCGATTTTTTTATTCTCGATTTGCGGTTCTGGCAGTTTTTTTTTAATTTGCAAATTTTTGTTATTTGCAAATTTCGGTTGGCGATTTTTGTTTTTATATTGTAATTTCTGATTTTGGCGGTTTTTGTTTTTTGCGGTTTTTTATTTGGTTGATTTTTGATTTGTTCCGATTTTTCTTTTCCCGGTTTTAGGTTTTGCGGACATTTCTCACGATTTATCAAATTGGTAGTTAATGCACCTATCAAAATTTTAAGGACTGTCATTATCATAGTTCTTCAAAATTTGTTTATTGAACGTGCCACACCCATTTGTCCGATCCAGCCCATATATTACCTCAGACAAATCTGCAAATCAGTTTTAATATATTCAAGCATATTCAAGTGTCTTGAATACAATTCGTTAGCTTTCATAATAATAACTCACAAGTGACCGATATTGCAACAATTAGCAAAATCCTTTTCGGAACTTCCCCAATTTGTGGATGTTCTCATTCCGTACTTCGCCACACCAAAAACGATTTACAATTGGGTTTGTTATTTGCGAAATTTATTTATTTTATTGTTGCCCACGAAGCTCTTTTCAAAATTCCAAATATCATTGAAGACTATTTCCACATCAATACATACCGCCTCTTTAGATTTTTTACTAACGAATTCCATAATTTTGAATTTCGGTCTGTAAAAGTTCACCACAAAACTATGTTGAAAATTAATTTGACATTTAAAATTTTTGTTTTTTTTAATAATTCCAATACAATTTTTTTCAGTTTAGGGTACAATATTTACCAATACATGGAATTACGCGTGCCCGTTCTCGAATGTTTTCAAAAAAAAAAAATTTTTCTTTTTGAACCGAGGGTCCAAAAGAGACGCCGCAACATATTTTTTAGTGACTAAATTTTTCACTGACTTCCAAAAAGAATTCGTTTTTAACTCTTTTTTCCAATAAGAGTTAAAGTTTCGAATTTATTAATTTTCTTTAAAAAATATTATTTCTTACTTCAGCTAACGCGTGAGTTTCGTCGCCTGTTAAGATATTAGTCGGTTTTGAATGAGAACTTTTGTCTCGACAAACTGGAACAAGAATCCTAACCTCCTGATCAGCCAGTGGTAATGATTTTTGAAACAGTATTTTTTCACTTCATTCAACTATTTGGTAAGGGTATAATGATCATGTACTGATCAGCCAGTGGTACTGATTTTTGAATCAGTATTTTTATACTTTATACCACTATTTGATAAAGGTATAATGACTTTGTGCTGATGTTTGTAACTAGCAAAAATATTTGACCCAGACCCATACTTTATCACACCATTCGATTTAGCGATGTCCGGCGATCCGTCCGTCTTTCAGCTATCTGTGTGTCCACGTTAACCCTGTGATCAAACTACAGGTCGCAAATATGAATATATTTTGATAAAATTTGATATGTGCGCTTCTATCGGCTATAAACGCTATTGGCACTAATGAAAACCGGTGGTTGTTAAGACATAGTTCCCATCCAAATGACTCTTATGAGATCGACTTGAATTGCCATAATATTCAAATTATCATACAGAACTCGGTAAAATTGGGTGTGTATGTCTTTAAATCCGTTAATCTGTAGTCAAAAAATATACCCAATATGACAATTCTTAGCTACCCGACCTTCACTTCAATCTATAAAAAAATATTACACAGATTTTTCTGAAATTTGTTTTGTACATGTTTTTACAAAAAATTAGTGACCTTATCAAACGTGGCAAGGATCGGTGTATTTGTATCCGAAGAAAAAAAAATTAATTAAATGCCACTCAAATTTGGTTTGTGCTTATTTTATATCCAATTAGTTGGACCAATAGGTAGGAGATAGGGTCACTAAACGCATTGTTTAGGGTTTTTTGTAGTCGATCTTAACCGACTATAATAATCTTACTTTTTATAACCTGAATTAATGCATGATATATGACAAAATTCAAATCAGCCTGATGTCACCACCTACATGACGATTCATACCACAGTATAAGGCATATTGCCATCCCTTGAAAATACTTCAATGCAAACCGAAATTGACTATTTTCAATATTATTTCTGATCACGATTTTGTCATAATATCAATATATTTTTAATAATGCATAAAATATTTCATAAATCAGTTAGTATTTTCCGTCATTTATTTTCAACAAACAAGTATATTTTTCTAAGAATAATAAACTAAAGTTATTGTTTATTTATTTTTTGAAAACCATACACACTTTTATACATATTTAATTCAGAATATAAAAAATAATCAAAAGTTGATATGCAAGGCCTTGAACGTAAACAAAATTTTAAGAAATCTTTTAAGTTAAGCATGTAATAATAATTTGTATTTATAAAAAAATGTCCCCTTGTTGTAAACCGCTAATAATAAAGAATCGATATGAGTTGCTATCTATCGGCAATTTTCAATGAACAAAACTGACAGATTTGTAAAGCTAACATAAACCATACAATAAAAGTTTATCGCGAAAAATAAAAAAAAGCTGACAAACAAAACTTAATGTATGCCAATCCTTCACGATGACATGCTTGTGGGCACTAAATCGTCATGGATATCATCAGTCATCAATTTGCGTTGACTATATAACTTCAAACATTATCAGTGTTATTAGGCTGTGACGACTGCAAGCCCTCCCACCCTTTAAAATATACTACATGTTTGAAGTCCTACCCAATGATGGTGCCACAATTTTTTCTTTAATTCCTAAGTCAAGCCATACTGAGTTCATAAAACATGAAAAATTTCATATTTGATGCTATTTTCATGGGCGAGCTAGATACAAATAATGGTGTAATTATAGTAGTTTTCTATAAGGTAGCTTTCTTTTAAAAATCGTATGCAAGTAACATCTCTGGGACATTTTTTTCATTCGTTAAATTTAAGTTTCTGTAAGCATAAACATCATGGCTGAACCAAGCTTAGCTAAAAAAGTGTTTACTAAAATATGAAAAAAGAATTTAGAAAATTGCAGTCGGTCTAGACGGATTATACGATATCCAATACAGGTCCAAATAATTAGATATAGAAAATAACCATAAATTAAAATAAGTGGCATTGTTATTATTTTTTTGCCTGAACCGATGAACCAATTATCGCCAGTTTCAATAGCGTTCATGCTATGGCCGATATAAGCTTGTATATTAAAGTTCCTCACAATAGTTTGACTCAAAGGTTTGACGGACAGACTGACGAATGGATATCGCTAAATCGACTCAGAAAGTGATTCTGAGTCGATCAGAATGTGACTCTGAGTCGATCTGTATAATAAAAGATGGGCCTGGGTCAAATAGAATTTGTAATTGCAAGCATCAGCATAAAGTCTTTATACCCTGAACACGCAGTGGTGGTTTTGCCACATAAGGGACTAGCATAGAACTGCGGATCATAAGAGTTTACTCCATAGTATGTAAAGTAAGGTGGGGGTTGACTTCAGACATAATATAATCAAAAATTAGTTTCAGAAGCATGCCTTCTATATTGAATTGTGACTTATGTTCTGACGATTCACAAAAATAATCTAACCCATTTTTTTTTTTTTTAAACTCTTTCTTTCTTATGCATATGAGTTTTATATCTTTCCGCGACTGTGCGTGAGTTTGCGTGACTATGTCAAGATTAATATTTTTCACGGCGAGTCTATCGACCAAGTTTCAGATCGATCGGAGAAGGGGAAATCGGTTTAAAACACTTCGTGACTATGCGTGTTTACCCCAATATTAATATGTAGTCACAACAAGACTAAGGGCCAAGTTTTAGAGGGAATGGAGTTGCCCCATAGCAGACAGACAGACAGACAGAGAGTATGAGTTAAAAGAAAGAGTTTAAAATTTGGTTGTACTGATAAAAGAACCCACGAGAAAAAACATATGAAGGGTTTTTTGAAGGCTCATCTAAGATTATGTTGGACATATCCAGACATATTCTATTAGAGATTTTCAATAAGACATTGTAAATTTTATGAGTTTTGTAGGAAGATATTTTTATTTTTTATATCAAATTAATATATTTTAGTCTCTCTTTGATTTAAGTGATGACGTATTTCAAAACTATTTGATATTCTGGACACTAACAGTTTACGATGTCTTCGGGTTGGGTGTTATCTACTTCTGGTCTACGGCCAAATTGATCTATTGCACACTCTTTCAGTATTGTTTTCTGTCCTATTTATCCTAATCCATTACAGCGTTTAGGAATATTTGCACGTTTCCTCCTTAACTCCAGATTCGCCAAATAGTTTGTGCATTCTATATACAAACGCTGGACATTTTGTCAGTATATGTTCCATGGTTTCATCGTCCTCCATGCAGTATCTGCACGTTTTATCATCAGCCAAATGCATTTTGTATAGGATGTAATTGCACGCATAGTGCCCTGTGAGTGCATCACATAGAAGTCGTAGATTGGATTTGTTCAATACTAGGGCATCCCTGCACCTGTTTTCGCTTCGATATAAGAATTTTTTCGAGTCTTGTAGTAGTGTGTTTTTGTTCCAATGTTCTACTGACTGATCTTTAATCCATCTGTCGATTTTCTCGGTTATGTACTCAGGACATTACTAGTATATACAAAATTTTTAAATATCGTTAATTTATGCCACCGCATCTTACAAAATATATCAAAATATATTGCCCTTTCCTTTCCAATCAACAGGTTTTACATATTTTAATCAGCTTTCAAATGATATATAACATTATATGCATTACGCAGGGTGGAAATATATATTTGTTATATTACAATCATTGAAAATCTGAGTATCGGACTTCCTGTCGTCAATAAAACATTATTTTTGTTTAATAATTATCTAAAATTTTTAAAATCGGAGCCATATTTCTGCATTTTTCAAAATATTTTTTCGTTGGCATACAAATCAGCTTAGCAAATATATACACTATCTAATATTCCTAATATACCGTATGAACAGGTAAAAAAGACTGGTAACTTCCAAACCCTTATTAGAAGGTTTCCATGGATACACAGACAGCCAACCGGACAAAAATGTATGAGGGTAAATTGAGTTTGTGCTGATGTTTGTAATTTTCAATTGCACTTTACCTAGATCAACTTTATAAGTAGATTTGGTGATATTTGTCTAAGTCTGTCTGTGTGGTCTTTATTAATAATGAAATGACAGAAGTAAAACCTAAAAAGAAAAATACCTTTTTGTGGAATCAATAGATCATAAAAAATCCAATCTCACTTTCGTTTATCATCATCAAAAAGAGGACTGATTTAGCAATCTTTGTTACATGAAGTTGATTCTATAGAATTTGTGACTATAATTTTCGTGAGTTTAGAAGTAAATTTTCGTTGTGCCACAAACTAAAGATATTTTTTTTAGCCAAAAATGAAAACATACAGTTATGATAATAATAGGCCACATTCAGCAAAGTCACTTGATTTTCTCAACAACATGTATATACAATTTGAATAAAATCTATGCAATATATTTGTTGTGTGATAGATTAAGGGAACCAGACTATGGATACTATGATAAAAATGGTCCTACAGAGTTTATTTGGACACTAGTGCGCATAATTATAATAGATACATATACACCACATTTTTTCGATATATAAATATATGATAATCTGGATCTTATGACCACTTTAATCGGTCTGTTAGGGGTTATTTCTATGTGGCTAGGTCTGAACGTGTACCAATTTTTACGAATTTCAACAATAGTCCAATGGTCGACAAAAGCTTATACGCTAAATTTCATGAAAATATATTCATAGGTGTGACTTGTACTTTGATTACAAGGCTTACGAGTACACACGGACGAACCAACATTGGTAAATCGACTAAGAAAGTGGTTCTGAATCGATCGGTATAATAAACCTTGACCAAATAGTGGTATACGGTATGAAAAGGAGTATGTAAAGTACAGTGATGCTGAAGTAAAGCCTAGGGTGACCATCTGAATTTGAATAGAAACTAATTTTGCAATCATTTTATATGGTGTAAAAAATTTGTTTTTGTACTCCAAAAATTTTTAGACATGGAATTCAAAGTTTTCTGGTAGAATACTGTTTTTTTTTTTTTTTTAATTGCAAGTGTACAACTAACAAAACATTATTTTCATATGAAAAATAAATAATTTAAATAACCGTAGGAAAACATATTCACTGCTTTTCTCAGGTAACGTGAAATAACTCTCAAATGAAATGAGTCCTAGCGGAGGCACCAAAAAGTTTGTTGTATTCCCATGAACTTTGAGTGTCGTGCCGAATCAATTGCGTTAGTTGTTTATGTTTTGTTATTATTTGGTATCGTAATGCCGGGCAAAAGTGGAACCGATAGCCGTAGAGTTTCGTATCTACAAAATCAGTTTTAATAACTCTTTAGAGGCTCACTTCATAATCGCTGATTAAGATCCCATTATTTAAGTTCAATAGACTCGAATTGATTTGATTGAATAAATTCGTATAGCATTTTGTTGACTTTTTATTTTGTTGACCTTTTATAGTCCACAATCCTTCACATTATATAGAGATGGAGTCGCAACCCAGGGCGGCAGACTCGAATCGCAAAGTTCAACAAAACCACTGTTTAAAACATCCAAGAGGTACAATTGATAATGTCCCATTGAACAAAATATTTTTATTGCTAGGAATATTTTCAGCAAACATCTCGACCATATTATCGGAACCAAAGACGCAGTATGCACAGTCATTCGAGTCCTATCAGGCTTTAAAAAACGCTAATTTTCTTGGCCCTCATGCACCTACAGCGTTGTCATCATCAAAAGAATGTACGACATCCAAGCATTGATCTTTTGCTTGGTTAAGGGGGGGTCAGGTTTTAACCGTACGATGGATACCCAACTTTTTCTTCAAGAAAACACACCCGGGATACATTTGTATTAGCTTATTTTGGCTTTTTCTAATGTTTAAATGGTCCAGTTTCATTATTTGAAATGCGTATATTAATATTTTACAAATGTTTCAGTTTTAGTTCCATGCAAATATTCTATCTGGTTCAAGAGATATAGGCAAAATAGATCACGGGCATGGGATAGCGAAATGTTGTTTTTCATAATTCTGATGAATACAAAACAAGTTTTGTGTGCTAAAACTGTAGTCTAGCATGAAACAAGCATGTCAACGTTTAAAGCGTTCAAATGTTCTACCTGGTTCAGAAGATATAAGCAAAATATTGCATGCAGGCAACTATTATATAAGTACCAAATTCAAGTGAAAAACCAGTTTTGTAGTATTTGGATTTTCCAAGGGTTGCTTTTGCAAAATTTGGCTATCCCATGCCTGTGACCTTTTTTGCCTATATCTCTTGAACTAGGCAGAATATTTGAACGGTTTAAACGTTGAAATGCTTGTTTCATATTGGACTCTATGCCCTAAGTTAAGCCGTTCCTGAGTTAGGTTAACCCTAGAACACACACCCGGGTACAAATGTATCCACTTGCAACTGTGCTGTAACTTCATAATTTTTTTTAAGGTATGAATAAAGGTGGAAACACAACTGGGACGAATGATGAATTTCGCACAGCTCAACGAATTTGTCGGCAACAATTCGTTGCGTAAATTCGTCGAAAGAAATACAATTACTACGAATTCGCATAACAGCTGTAACGTCATTTGAAATTGTTTTTAATTTATAATATGTACATTAGGGTTATAACTAATTTTTTACAAAATTTTTACCTATCACTACGTGATAGGCAATACTAAACTAATAACAAAAACTGTGTTTGCAGGTCATTTTGCCGGAAAAACCTTCTGCGCCAAATGCAATTTCAAAAACAAACTCACTGAATTTTTTTTATTTTTTATTTTTATATTTTTTATTAATTTAATATATACATAGTAAAAAAATTATTTAAACAATGTAGATTTTGATACGATATATTATTATTTATCTATTTGAATATTGTATGATATAAATTTAATATTTAAAGTGCGACTATTTTTGCAGAAAGGAAAATGTCCTGAACAACTTTTATAGCACATTCTGCGCAAATATTACCACGCTACTGATTTATTATTTACGACTTTTGCATAACCCCATTCCTTATAAAACATTCATTACCTTTTTTTAAATTTAACAATTCTAAATTGTCTTCGCGGAAACAGTGGCCTGAAAATCATATGTCGTAGCATGCACCACATACAAATTCACATATATTATATAGTTCTGGTCGGTATTTTGGAATTAGGATAAATGCTAATATTGCCAGAATTTTTCTAGAATTCCACCGAGCATTACTTATTGGTGGTATAGTTTTGAAATTTATGAAGGGAAAGGGTTAAGAGGTCAAAATATACATCGAAATGAAGCTAGTGGATCTAGATTTTTTTTATTCAATTGTTGTAGATATCAACATTGCGGAGATCGTTTTATGAGATAATGACAAGTTCTGGATTTCAAATTAAAAAATATCAAATAAAAGGCACTCCTTTGAGCTTCAAAATGATATATATATTACTCAATTCCAATACTAAAAAGTTTTATAGAAGTCAATGTCCAAACTTTGGAGGTCCATAACTCGGAAAATATCTTGACCGTCGAAGAAAAAAATATTTTGCTAAAATCGCAACAAAATGTGTTATAAGTCGGGAAAATTTGAAACCATTCAGGGCATCGCACCTAAAATACACAAAGGTCTTTAAAACGTAGAAGAAATATTTTAAATCAAATAAAAAAATATAGACCAGATTTCAACGCGTTTGGTGCGAAAACTTTTTTGAGAGTAGCGAAGAAGTATGATTGCGTTTCTTAATATTTTGTAATAGCCTTTTTCGCTAGGACATGTAAAATTTGATATTTGCAAAAAAAAAAAAAAAAGTCATAACCCTAATGTACATAAATAAATATTGGAAAAATATGAATAAAAGAATTTTTAACTTGGTACGAGTTATTACAATTGTAAACATAATGTTCACGATGGTAAAAGCCTTAATTTTTGTACGGCAGCGTTTAATTTTTTAATTCTGAAAAAATTACATAAATTTTCATTAATAAATTAGTTTTATGTTATTTTTGTTTATATGTTGTAGCTGATAGTGTGACCATATTTAAAAAAAAAAAAAATGAAGCACTAAACGAAAAAGAATAAATATTAACAAAAAACTATGTAAAAGAAAATTATGTAATTAAAAATAGATTTTATTTATCTTATAAGTTATAAATAATATATAAAACAATTCTTAAAGACAAAAATTATTTTAGTTACTAAAACATTTGAAAAACTAAAATAAAATACGGTCACTCTACACCAATTTATTCGTCGGCGTTAGAAATTGAAATAAACCTATCGCAGAGTTCGTTACGCACTACGTATTTCGTTCGACGCACTGATTGTGTTCATTTTCATATACACAAATGTGTTTTATTTCTGACGACAAATATTCGGAACGAAAAATTCGTTGTTCGTCCCAGTTGTGTTTTCAACTTAATGCTGGATTATTTATTTTATATACACATCATAGTATAATATTTGAGGTAACTTTGAAAAAATTTTCAATTAGAAATTTTAATAAATAAGTTTAAAAGGTAATATGTTTCCCGAGATTACACGAAGGGTTTTTTATTTTATTTTTTTTTTTTTTTGGCAGCATTTGAAGTGAAGAACACGACGTTTTCTATAAAATTGCGATGAATTTGTTATTAAGATATGGGAAAAAAAGGTAAAAAAAAAAACTTTTTGTGATTACCTGGCAATTTATGTGTAGAAATAGCGTATAAAATTTCAAAAGAATCCATTTTGAGATATGATGTTCACGGACTTCAAACATGTTATTTGCGAGAAAATCGATTTAAAGTTTTTTAAAAACTGGTTTATATACAATAGGCCGGTCGTTTGAAACACTGCTTCTTTGTTAGTTTTGCTCCAATTTAATTGAAATTTTGACACAACACTCTCGACATGTTGTGCATTCAGAAAAAAAGATGCAAACAATTTTTAAAATCTTACCTTCCCCTTAAGCGCTTTAAATCAACAAGAATTGTGGCCTTACAACAGTGCCCGTTTTCCAAAATCAAGCGTGACTTGCAATTTTCTTTAGCTTCACACATTTTCATACGTAATTGTTTTTACACTTTTGCATACTGTTTCTCTACTATTTCTTCCTTTGCCACCTATTATTTCGAAAAGAAGATTTGTCATTTTATTTTTCAACAGTAACACCGATCTTCATTGGTCGAAAAATTTGGCAATCAGTTCTTTGTAGTTGTGAAAAGGTTTTAAGGTGCATTATAAAAGCATCAGAATTAGTTACAGTATGAAGTATATATACGCCCAACAAAGTTTGCTTGTGGATAATTTCTTTCGGGAGGTATTTCATTATGAAATAACTATACATATGAATTAAGTCGCAATGCATTAGGTTTCATTTGATAATGTAATAAGCCCAAAATTTTATGACAATTATTTGAGATTTGTTTCATATTTTTGGGACGCATTTCAACCTTTTCTCATTCTTTGCTTATTTATAATCATTAAAAAGTACTTATGTTTGGGTCGATACCAAATATATTTCCCTCGTATATTATACCCTATACCATTATGTTGTCAGGGTATATTGAGTTTATGCTGGTGTTTGTAACTAGTAGCAAATTTTACTTAGACCCATCTTATAATATAGCAATGTCGGTCCGTCTGTCCGTTTGTCTGTCCGTCTGCCTGTGTGTACAAATATAATCATGTTTCGTTGAAATTTGTATACAAAGTTTCATCGGGCGTAGGTTGAACGCTATTGAAACTGGGGAATATCGGTGCATGTTCAGACATAGATCTACAAGATTGATATAAGATCCAAATTATCATATATATCGCGGTAAAATTTAATTTGCTTGCGTTTATTGCACACATTAATTAGTAGACCAAAAATAAAACGGAACAACAATTTTAACTCATAGTCCAAATAATTCACTTAATTCATACAAAAATAAAAATTTTGCATAGATTTTTGTAAAATTTGGTTTAAATATATTTCTGAAAAAATAGGTGTCTTTATCAAAAGTGGTCAGGGCCGATCGATATTTCGACCTAGTTGCTATATAAATATAGAATCCGATATGAACTTTCTCAGATCTGGAGGAAAAAAATTTAAAAAAAATTCCACTCAAATTTGGTTTATGTTTATCTTCTATTTCCAATTAGTTGGAACTCTAAGCACGTGGCATGGGGTATTGTATAGTCGGTCCAGAGCGACTATAATTCTCTTGTTTTAGTTGTTTCACTTCTTTCTCTGTTTCCAATTTTTTTTTAGAAATTCATTGTAACTTATTGATTGCCAAATTCACTTTGCGTCATAAGCTCATAAACTCATTATTGTTGAAGAGTAAAGTAAAATACGTATGATATAGATGTGTTCTTCTGAAGCCAATGGTCCTTTTTAATATGGTCCTTGCGGATTTGTGACGGTTTACAATTAATGGGGGTTAACAAAAAAAAAAAAAAAAACATATGCAGTGCGCATTCTGAAAAATGTTCTGCTCTTGTATAAATCTATTTGAATATATGTATATATATATATATATATCTGTTAATAATTTCACATTGTCAAGTACTGTGGCTGTTATAAACAATATATTAAGAAATACAGCCTTGCAAATATAACCACAGCGAACAACGTTCCAAGAATAATAGACAAATATATTTGTTTTGGATTCACGATCAGCGCCGGCCGGAGCATTTGCGATGCCCTAGGCCAAGGGTCTATGTCGTCCCCATATAATTTAACAAGCAAAAAAAAAAAAGAAAAGCTAAAAACTTTATTTTGTTTAACCTAAAATATGAATTATTGAAAAAGAATTCGTTTTTATATTAAACTCCCAATTTTATTTTTATTTTAATATATACAATTTTAAAGAAATATTTTGATCAATAAATGTGACTTTTATGATGAAGCAATCTATATTCGGAAATCAGTAAATCTGACATCTGTAAAAAAAATTCTAAACTTAAAAAGTTATAAATAAACCAGTACACAAATTAAATAATTTAAGAAAAAGTTTCTAAAAAAGCGTCCCACAAGTTATCACTATTGAATCGCTGCCATATAAACTCAAAAAGAACTGGCGACATATTTTCAGGGTTCTGCACCTAATGGGAACTGACCGCCTACCCTCAATTGTGTTTGCGTTTGCTCCATCATCTCTGACTAAGACGACAGAGTGATTTATCACTCATGATTATAAAATTTGACAACATTGATGCCTTAAAAGCCCTCCATAACACGTCTCATAATTAAAGATTAATGTAAAGATTTAGCGTCCCTCCGAGCGATAACCTCCAAAAAAATTTTCCGTTAAGGTGTTCTTTCGATACCATCAAACACCGAAATGTGTCCAGTCGATGCCTCGGTGATATCTTACCGAGCTTGGATTGATCAATTCCGACCACTATTCCAGGACCCCTTTTATCATATCATTTGGGATTAAATTTGCAGTATTTAAATTTCGGAAAAGGGTTAAAGTCATGTAACTACCTCCGACCCAAATCTGAAATGCGTAGTGATACATGCACTTCGTTTATCATTAATTTCATATCGAAAAAAAATTTTTCTTTAAAAAAGATTGTTCTTTGTTGCAAACTTTGTTGCTCGAAAGTGTGTTGTCGATTTAGAGCGCGTCGGCGACTTACAATTCCTATACAGAATTTTTTTAATCATTATGTCAGATTGTTTGACCAGAAAAGTCATATTTCCTTATTTGGGGCGATGGGGAATAACCGAATTTCAACCACTTTAATACATATATAAAATTTAATATATAAAATTTCTTAAAAATAAGGAAATTAACCACTAATTAAATGATGCATTCTGTATAATGCTGGTGGATTTCGGATGTGTAAACATCTATACGCGCAAAGGGTAAAAATCTATTCCACAATAAATCACGAAAACAGCGTAAGATGTGAGACGTAAGACAAAATCGGTGTGACTTATGATTGTATTGGTGAAAAAATTATGATACGTGATAAACTTTTTGTCGCTGTTTCCTGCATTATATTTCTTCACTTTTTATAAACATTTACAATTAATTTCCTCTATCATATAAAAATAATCTTAATGTTATAATATATTTTATATAAATAACATAACTATCACTGCATTTAATAATAATGCTAATTAAACATAAAAAAATTAGAAACAAACGAATGACAGTAAAAAGAAAGTGTTTGGATATAAAATGAAGGCGCAATTCATTGGGAAGTGTTTGGAGATAAAATGAAGGCACAATTCATTGGGAAGTGTTTGGAGGCAAAATAAAGACACGATTTCATTAGCAAGTGTGTGGAAATAAAACGTTATAAAAACGTTTTAAAAATTGAAAAAATTAAAAGTGAAAAATGGAAAATGGAAAATGAAAACTGAAAAATGGAGAATTAAAAATGAAAAATGAAAAATAAAAAATTAAAAATGAAAAGTAAAAAATTAAATATGAAAAACGAAAAATGAAAAATGAAAAATAAAAAATGAAATATGAAAAATAAAAAAATAAAAACGAAAAATTAAAAATTAACCAGTTGGAGTAATAAATGGAGCCCCTGCAGTTTTTAGCTATAATTACTAGAATTTTACACATCTCCCATTGTTTTGAAAAACAATTAAGCCTTTGTTTGTTTCGGTATCATTATTCAAAAAGGCGCAAATATTTTGATATATAGTATATGTGATAAATATAAATTTGTTTTTACATATTTCATCACTAATTAAAAATTGTTTGTAAATATTCATATTTTTCTTTCATCTTATTGCATACCATAATATCTTCTGAAGGATAAATTTATTTATTTTTATATATATGGCACCCCAGCCTACCAATCGCCCTGACCGTCGGCCCTACTAGCTCGACCCTAGGGCCGGGCCTGTTTGTGATAAAAAATGAGTTTAAGTTATTTGAAATATTTGATGTTATGAGTGTATAGAAAATTGTACATTTCTCTCTTCAAAAAAGTTAGTATTAAAGACCTTCGTTTGGTAAGTATCGACAGAGACAAATTGGTATCGAAGTAGACATTGTTCGCGGCCATTGTTAGTTTTACTACAAATAATCTGTATTTTAGTCCAAACTTAGACTAGTTAAAAGCCAATAAAAGTTTTTTTATTCCTTTTAAGCCCTACACAAGGTATTTATTTATATTTTGTAAATAAACCATCGAACGTGTTCTGCATATCAAAAAAAAAAAAAAAAAATAAGAAAATTATAGTCGGTCTAGACCAACTATAAGATGCAATCCGATACAATCCCAATACAATCCGATTAAAGAAAAGGTTTTGGATATGGAAGATAAGCATAAACCACATTTTTGTTTGCCTGCAAATAAGAAAAAGTTCATATCAAGTTCAAAACCAAATTTGAGAAAAATCTGTACAATATATTTTATTTTTATATAACTACAAGTAACAATTGTGGGACAGGGTTTATTTTTATACTTCTGATTAATGAGTATACTAAACACACACATACCAAATCTGACCGAGATAAGTTGAATCTTATGGCAATTTAAGTCGATATCATAGTGGTCATATGCATGGGGAATTGGTGTGAACATGCACCGATTTTCACCAATTTTTATAGGGTTCGTTCTATGGCTTACGTAAGAAACTTCATCAAAATATATCCATATTTGCAGACTGTAGTTTGGTTACATGGACACACACATGGACAGACGCTCATAATCACAGACGGATGGATGGACAGAGCCACATCGCTAAATCGCCTTAGAAGGTGATTTTGAATCGGTTAGCATAATACACGATAAGTTTAGGTCAAATATTTTTGGTACTGACAAACATCAGCTCAAACTCATTATAATCAGACCACATTGCAGTATAGGGTACATTAATAAGACAAGACTATGTTTACTTAAGATTAATATATATAAGAAAAAACAAATTTTTGTTGACAGTTTCATTGGTATAAAAATAATCTTAAAATTATCTTAAATTGAAATTAAAATATTTTTGTTCATCTGCTCCTTTTGTTCAGATAAGAGATAAGAGTCTTTACGCTGCTCTAGAATATCAATTTTATGCTTTTTATTAACATTTATTTTATATTTACTTTGCAATGAATTTTTCCTTCATTTTCGTACACAAGCAAACTATTGCAATGATTTATATTCAAATTTAAAGTGCAGGGCAAAATAGTAGTAATAATTATTAATAACTAGGAGATTCCAGCCCTCGAAGTTCTAATGCAAATTCTAGGAAATTTTATTGCAAACACATTAACAAATTTAGTAAACACACACATAGCATTGTATAATTTTATGTATGTGTTAGTAGCAACTTTAAATGCAATTAAATCAAAATAGAGAACAAAATTTAAAAGTCTGCAAATCTGCAAATCGGCTAAAAAGGAATACCCTCCAAATAATATACGTTTGGTCAAAATCGGGATAAAGCGATAGAACAAATCATTGGTCACAAGGAATCGCCTAGCCTCTCAAAATTATAGATATAAAATACAATAATAATCTGAATGCTACAAAATGCAGGCTCTAATATAGTTATGGAATGTTTTAACAGTTGTTACATTTTTTCTCAAATTACTATTGTTATTATAATTGACAATTATTTTTCACGCCACTGTACTTAAATAATAATAAAGTTTTTCTCTTATACTTCTCTTTAAGACTTAAACTATCTGAGATTTAAGTTGGAATGACAAAAAAAGAATAATAACAACCAACAAAAAGGAAATCATCATATGTGGTTTTATATGATTTAAAAACTTTTCACAATTTCTATATTAACTTGGCAATGGAGGAAAATTCACAACAACAAAGCGATAAACACATACTAAAAGGGAGTACCAAAATTCAGGCAAGATTTGAAGTAAACAAAAAACGCACTTTTTTCTTTATATTTATATTTTTTTATTCAGTAATAAAGTACGCAGCACTGGGCTATAGATGGAATAATATATCAACCAAATCATCTCCACGACCTTAATCGCATATATTTACTCTTTTGTTGAAATTTTCCATTTTGATATGCTTGACCATGTTGAAAAAATATGGCTGAATGTCGTTGATGCAGCGTTTAATTTCCTCGTTCAATACACAGGTGCTTTTGGGCTTGTTGGTGTACACATTTGACTTCAATTACCCCAATTCTGATCAATAAAATGAGAAATTACATGACCGGAACTGTTGTAATTGAATCGTTTCACGAGGTGGAAGACATATGGCACCATCGTGATGACACCACATGTCGTGCACATCAATATTATCCAATATAGGCAAAAATAAGTCTGTTATCATGTCACGATATCGAGCATCAGTAACAGTAAGTGCCTGATCAGACTCATGTTCGAAGATGTATGGTCCAATTGGATCTCCAGTTCAAAGTACGCACCAAACAGTGACATATTGTGAAGGAGTTTGTTTCTCGACAAACACTTGTGGGTTCTCTGAGAACCAATCACGGTAGTTTTGATGAGTTACGAAGTCATCAATGCGAAAAATGATTATTCGCTTAGAATGTACAAAATTTTCAAACTGTAGCCGCTAAACTTTCCTTATATTTTAAATACCGTTCAACAATAGAATACTGCGTTTTGATTAACCCTAAACTATCGGCTTTCAAACTGTATTTTCATGCTGGTTGCCAACACTTTACTTCGCAGCTGACGGAAAATTCAAATTTTGCGTAAATTTTGGTACACTCTTTATAAATATAAAGTGGGAACAGGCTTCTAAAAGAATTGAATGATTGAAACGAAGAAGAAACGATGCAGCTGCTTAGAAAAGCAGTAAAAGAGCTGTCAAATATGTCTAAGGTCTGTGGATATATTTTGTTCATTAATATTTTAGATATGACATATAAGTATGAAAATTCTTTCACTGATATTGGAAAAAGAGTTGAGGGGTATCTTTCTATTTTTGGCTCCTCGTTTTAAGAACTTCAAACACAGATGATATGCTTTATTTAAATTGCAAATACAACTTTGTGGGAGTTCAAAACATTCATCAATCCAGTAAAAGCGAGTTTGTTCCTGGGGTTATTTCCAAGGCCTTCAATCGGGTGTGTCAAACCACAGATTTATCGGGCTTGACTTCTGTCGATTTATATTGAGCTTACTCATCGTAACAATTTCAAGGCTCTATTCTTCCTCCTTCACTTTTTCATAATATTCTTAATGACCTTCTATATGATACTTCCAATTCTATTTATTCTTGTACAGATGTCAGCACTATTCGTCATTCATATTTCTTCGATCAAAGTCCGAGCCTACAGCAGATTAGAGGCATGAGGAATTGAATGAATGATATTTATATTCCATCAAGATTTTTTCAAATATACGACTGAGATCGGGCGAATAAATTCGACTTTAATGCTCATGAAACCCATTGCTGTTTATTGACCCATGGAGTCATCAATGTCGTATTTGTCCATGGTGACATTGATACTGAGGAATCGGTTGCTCTTAATATTTTGGGCATGTCAGTGCAGTACCATCGCAGTTGAAATAAACACACTTTCCAATTGTCGACAAAACAGTTCAAGTGCCTGGGTTTCCTAAATCAGTGCAAGAATTTCTTCACCCTGCCTAATGTCCTTCATATATGTGTGACATTTATCCGACCATAAATGGAATATAGCTCCCACAAATGATTTTTTTTAAAGATTTTGGACCGTGCATAAAGGAGGCTGATGGAGCTTATCAATTACAGTAGTGTAACCTATTCTGTGTTAAATTGTACTATAGATATTACAATGGAAGGTGTTCTGCTGAGACGCGTGAGCTCATCCCGTATTTTTTTTCGCATCACCCGCACCATCGGGAAAATAAGCTTCTCCCAGAGGAGTTTCCTATCACTTACTCCTCTTTTCCTAAGCGTTTATATACAAAAATTAAATAAGATAAACATTAAAAAAAAACAAATAAGAAAATTACAGTCGGTCTAGACCGACTATACGATACCCTATACCATACGTTTAGAGACCCTATCTCTCAGGCCCAACTAACTGGATATAGAAAATAAGCATAAACCAAAATGGAGTGGGATTTTTATTAATTTTTTCGGCTGCAGATATGAAAAAGTTCATATCGGATGCTATATCTATGTGGGAACTAGGCCCAAAAATGGACCGATCCTGACCATGTTCGGTAAAGTCTCTTGTCTTTTGCAAAAATATATTCACACAAAATTTGAGAAGAATCAGTGCAATATTTTTGTTTTTTGATAGATTTAAGTAAAGATCGGGAAGCAGCTCTATGGGGCCTATGACTAAGAGTTGTCCAATAAGGATCATTTTTTAGACTACTGATTAATGGATGTAATATATACATACAAACCTAATTTGACTAAGATTTGTATGATAATTTGGATCTTATGGCAATATATGTTGATTTCATAGGGGTCATTTGTATGGGGGCTGGGTCTGAACATGGACCGATTCTCACCAATTTCAATAGCGTTCATCCAATGGCCGATGAAAGATGAAATACCACATTTCGTTAAAATATATTCATATTTGCGACCTGCAGTTTGATTACAAGCTTTACATGGACACACAGACGGACGGACGGACGGCCGGACGGCCGGACGGACATCGTTAAATCGAATCAGATAGTGATTCTGATTCGATCGGTATAATTAAAGATGGGTGTAGGTCAAATATTTTTGGTTGTTACAAACAGCAGCACAAAGTCATTATACCCAAACCACATAGTGGTATAGGGTATAACAAGTAAGAGTGTTAAATTCTTTGATAGCCTCCACCTCGGTTTGAGTATTGATAATAAATGTAAACAAAATATTTGAAGAAGTAAACAATTTGTTAAATTTAATATCAAATTAGTTCAGTAAATTCTTTGGGTTGATCCGATTAACAGATGATTTTTTTTATTTCAAGAGTTGGTCTATAAAGCTCTCTCACATTAGTAATTTGCTCTCCAACGAGGAAATATCGTTTTCGTCTTTTCTATTATTTCGGAAAAAAAAAAGAAAACACATTTCGGTGTTTGCTTGTTGGTCATCGTGTTTGCTGATCGGCATGCATTTACGTTATATACCTATATGCATGCCTTTCCGGTTATTTGACATAACCTCTCGTTTAATTTAGTTTAAGTTTTTGCAAATTAAAAGGTAATGGTTGTGTAGGTTCGCTATACGCATTAAATCGTGATGGCTGTATAGTTCTTTTAACTAGCCAAATAATTCTTCACTGCAGCCATATAGGTCTGATGAAGTAACAAAATAATAACAAAAAAAAAAAAAAATACTCTCTCAATTTTTTTGTTAAAATATGGAAAACATAGAGAATTAAATTTGTTTTTATATATTAAAAGGGTATTAGATTTTATGGTAACACAAAATAACACAATACAATACAAAATCTAACCCAGTGATGCCAACTTTAGATTTTGAATTATATTATAATTAAATATAGTTTCATTTATTGACTCAACATACTACTACCTGGGAATAATTATCGAACTTAAATTTTTTTTGGTTTTACTTTGCATACCATGGAGTCAAATTTTGAAGTCATCATGAACACTGGTTCAAATTAGGGATACTAAACGCAAAAAACTAAATGTTCCAAAAATTTTAAATAAAATAATTTTTTATCTTTATTTTCTGAAAAACTTCAAATTTTCATCCAACAAAAATTTGGAAAATAATATACATACATAGGAGGTTTCAGATCAAGTGCACCAACTTTTGAAACCGATGTCTTCCGATCGGGATGAAATTTGCACCAAGGTTAGTCCTATAGGATAGTAG
This sequence comes from Cordilura impudica, assembly GCA_963682025.1. Classification (NCBI taxonomy): domain Eukaryota; kingdom Metazoa; phylum Arthropoda; class Insecta; order Diptera; family Scathophagidae; genus Cordilura; species Cordilura impudica. The sequence continues at coordinate 170,388,610 of OY821520.1, read as the reverse complement.
TTTAGACACAATTTTTCAACAAGATCGGTCAAGATCTCTCTGAGTCAGAGGGGATCAAAATTTGACATTTTGGCCAAACAGGTGTTTTTCTCATCCATGTAACTTATTACCGATTGCTCTTAAAAAATTTTCTCCCAAATAGTTTAGATAGCTATTTCTTCAATATTTCGGAAAAAAATACTTAAAAAAAAATTTTAGACTTTTTTTTTTGCTAAATCAAAGCATTTTTTGCCTTTTTTCAAAAAAGGAATTTTTTTATGCTCATAAGAAAGCTTAGGATTTTTCCTTTAAGAGCTTTTTGGTCGCTTAGTGGGGTGCGAGTGGGATGTCTATTAAAATAAATGTTTTGTAACTCAAGACACGGTTTTTCAATTTTTCACAAATGCACTATTTTGAATTTTTTCCTATATGTGAGTAAAACCTTACAAATAAAACTTATACTAAGAAACTAGACAAATTAACCTTTCTGAATTTATGTAACATACCTAACTAAAATTTCATACCCTCGATACTGTAATACCCAGAATATGTTAACCTCAGGAAAAAAATCATGCCAAAATACGCCAAGATAAGTTAACGTACAGTAAAAGTAAAGTTGATTCTCCACGCATAACTTTCCTCGAACCCAACGAATTTAAGCAGTTAATAGCTCAAAAGAAGGAGCTTGATCCACTGAGTGTTCTTAGACCTATGCCAACAGCCTACGTTAATTAGTTATAGAGGTTTGAGAAAAGAAAAATATTGAAAAAAATCTTAAATGCAAAGTTTATTCGTAAATTCTTTTAATATATAAGATAATAATAATATTAAAAATAAAAAGATAAATAATTTAGTAAAATTTAATCTTAATTACATTAGATCCATTTATATCATAACGATTTTTATACCCTATACCACTATGTGGTTTGGGTATAATGACTTTGTGCTGCTGTTTGTAACAACCAAAAATATTTGACCTAGACCCATCTTTAATTATACCGATCGAATCAGAATCACTTTCTGAGTTGATTTAACAATGTCCGTCCGACCGTCCGTCCGTCCGTCTGTGTGTCCATGTAAACCTTTTAATCAAACTGCAGGTCGCAAATATGAATATATTTTGATGAAATTTGGTATGTAAGCTTTCATCGGCCATGGAATGAACGGTATTGAAATTGGTGAGAATTGGTCCATGTTCAGACTTAGCCCCCATACAAATTACCCATATGAAATCGACATAAATTGCCATAAGATCCAAATTGTCATATAGATCTTACTCAAATTGGGTTTGTATGAGTTCATTACATCCACTAATGACTAGTCCAAAAATGATCCCTTTGACCCCATATAGAGCTGCTTCCCGATTTTCACTTAAATCTATTAAAAAACAAAAATATTGCACTGATTCTTCTCAAATTTTGTTTGTATATATTTTTGGAAAATACAACAGACTTTACCAAACATGATCAGGATCGGTCGATTTTTGGACCTAGTCCCTATATAGATATAGCATCCGATATGAACTTTTTCATATCTGCAGCCAAAAAAATTAATAAAAATCCCACTCAAATTTGGTTCTTGCTTATTTTCTATGTCCAGTTAGTTGGGCCTAAAAGATAGGGTTTCTAAACGCATGGTATAGGGTATCGTATAGTCGGTCTAGACCGACTATAAATTTCTTACTTGTTATACTTAATTTATTGTAGCTGATGAAGTATTTAAGTCTTGTAAATTTTTAAATACCCAGTATTTCATCCAGCTTTTTTGACGCCTTTATTTTCTTCGTTATTTCTGAACAATTTCTTGGCGTTACTAGGTTCTGCTGTTGATTTCGCTGCTGGTTTATTTGTTGGCTTTGGAAAGAAATCGCATTGAATAGAGTCAGAAAACTTTTTCAGCTTGATTCTGCCATCGACAGGCGGTATAAAACCATGGTATTGAGCGGTGCCATCGATTGTTACCGCAGCATCGAATCTGCTCTTCAGTGTTTTCAATGTTTCGTGATGATCTTCTTTGCTACTAAAAACTATTTTAGTTTCTTTACAATAATTCTTTGCCCAATGGAATAAAGCAGTCATATCTAAGATGCGATCTTGATGAGAGTACTGGAGGCTATACTTCGCTGCATTTCTTTTACGGTGTGCTCCAATACCATCACATGCTCCTTTACGATGAGCAGTAGGATGAAAATGCCACTCAGCTGGCATTCCAAAATTTTTTCATGAACCATAAGATTTGCGAAGCTACTTTTGTTTTTAAAATGTTGACGAGCTCCGTCCGAAACGTAGTTTACCTTCATTACTGTAAATTTAGATTTGAGATATTTTAGTATTCTCTTCTGGTACTCATAAACTGCAGCAGTATGTTTTAAATCGTCGGATATGATTGCCATACTTTTGTGTTTCAGTTATGTAGTAAATAACAACTGTAAATATAGTTGCTTGGTCGTTATTGAAGTGGAATATTTGTATGGCATCCTGAAGAACATATTTATAGTTTTCTGCGAAATCATATGAATTAACGAATTCACCAGACTTCAAATGTATCTTCAAATCCTTGAAGAATGACTATCGCTCTTTGACCAAAAAGTCATGGGTTTGCAAGTTCAGCAATCCTGTACACATTTCTTCCACAAAATCATCCACATTTAAAATGATTGTTTTATAAAAACAAGTAAGAAAATTATAGTCGCTAACTGGATATAGAAAATAAGCATAAACCAAATTTGAGTGGGATTTTTATTAATTTTTTTTGGCTGCAGATATGAAAATGTTCATATTGGATGCTATATATATCTGGAGACTAGGTCCAAAAATGGACCGATCCTGGCAATGTTTGGTAAGGTCTCTTGTATTTTGCAAAAATATATACAAACAAAATTTGAGAAGAATCAGTGCAATATTTTTGGTTTTTGATAGAATTAAGTGAAGATCGGCGAGCTGCTCTGTATGGGGCCTATGACTAAGAGTAGTCACATAGGGATCGTTTTTGGACTACTGATTAAAGAATGTAATAAACAAATACAAACCCAATTTGACTAAGATTTATGCGATAATTTGGATTTTATGGCAATTTATGTCGATTTCATAGGGAGCATTTGTATGGGGACTAGGTCTGAACATGGACCGATTTTCACCAGTTTCAACGGCATTCATCCTATGGCTTATATCCCAATTTTCATCAAAATATGTTCATATTTGCGACCTACAGTTTGATTACAAGCTTTTGCATGGACACACACACGGACGGACATCGTTATATCGAATCAGATAGTGATTCTGATTCGATCGGTATAATAAAAGATGGGTCTAGGTCAAGTATTTTTGGTAGCTACAAACAGCAGCACAAAGTCATTATACCCAAACCACATAGTGGTATAGGGTATAATCACATTCCATACTACGTGCGTTCAAAACCACCTATAGGATTGACAAAAAAGCCGCAATGAAAGGGGGTTTAACATATTCTAGGTATTACAGTATGGACGGTATGAAATTTTAGTTAGATATGTTACATATCTTCGGAAAGGTTAATTTGTCTAGTTTCTCAGTATAAGTTTTATTTGTAAGGTTTTACATACAAATAAGAAAAAATTCAAAATAGTGCATTGTGGAAAATTGAAAACCCGTTGTCTTGAGTTACAAACCATTTATTTTGATAGATATCCCACTCGCACCCCACTAAGCGACCAAAAAGGTCTTAAAGGAAAAATCCTAAGCTTTCTTATGAGCAAAAAAAAAATGTTTTTTTTTTTAAAAAAGGCAAAAAATTCTTTGATTTAGCAAAAAAAAAAGTCTACAATTTTTTTTTTAAAGTATTTTTTCCGAAATATTGAAGAAATGGCTATCTAAACTATTTGGGAGAAAATTTTCTAAGAACAATGGTAATAAGTTACATGGATGAGAAAAAACACCTGTTTGGCCAAAATGTCAAATTTTGATCCCATCTAACTCAGAGAGGTCTTGTTAAAAAATTGTGTCTAAACTACTATCCAATAAGACTAACCTTGGTGCAAATTTCATCCCGATCGGAAGACATCGGTTTCAAAAGTTGGTGCACTTGACATGAAACCCCCATATTTATAAATAACATTCTCATCAAACTGCGCTTTATTTATGTAACAATTTTTATGTTCGCAATTCTTAGATATCATTTGAGGTTTTTAAACTTCATTGAATTTAAATTAAAGTTTTCTTATCCTGAATCGGAATATTTTTATACCCTATACCACTATGTGGTTTGGGTATAATGACTTTCTGCTGCTGTTTGTAACAACCAAAAATATTTGACCTACACCCATCTTTAATTATACCGATCGAATCAGAATCACTATCTGATTCGATTTAACGATGTCCGTCCGTCCGTCCGTCGTCTTTGTGTCCATGTAAATCTTGTAATCAAACTGCAGGTCTTAAATATGAATATATTTTGACGAAATTTGGTATTTGATCTTTTATCGGCCATGGGATGAACGCTTTTGAAATTGAGAATCGGTCCATGTTCAGACCTAGCCCCCATACAAATGACACCTATGAAATCAACATATATTGCCATAAGATCCAAATTATCATACAAATCTTAGTCAAATTGGGTTTGTATGTATATATTACATCCGTTAATCAGTAGTCCAAAAATGATCCCTATTGGACAACTCTTAGTCATAGGCCCCATATAGAGCTGCTTCTCGATCTTCACTTAAATCTATCAAAGAACAAAAATATTGCACTGATTCTTCTCAAATTTTGTTTGTACTTATTTTTGCAAAATAAAAGAGACTTTACCAAACACGGTCAGGATCGGTCCATTTTTGGGCCTAGTCCCCATATAGATATAGCATCCGATATGAACTTTTTCATATCTGCAGCCGAAAAAATTAATAAAAATCCCACTCAAATTTGGTTTATGCTTATTTCTATATCCAGTTCGTTGGGCCTGAGAGATAGGGTCTCTAAACGCATGGTATAGGGTATCGTATAGTCGGTCTAGACCGACTATAATTTTCTTACTTGTTTTTTATTTCATTTGATTTTTTAAATGTAAACATATCGACCCTTTTTTGAATTTCTATTTGTGTTTAAAGAATAAAATTTATATTTTAAATATTCAATTGATGTCTTCTAAATTTGAAGTTATTATTTCCGACATTTTAATACGATTTTCTGAAACTCAATTTTTTTTTTAAATAAATTCATACATAATTTTTTTTTTTCTTTTGGTAAATTTACATTTACATTTTTTTTTATTAACAACAGATAGTTTAGCATTATTGGCTTTAGATCAGTCATGCACAACCTTTTCAACGCTGTGGGCCGTATTAGAAAATTAATAATTGAATGTAGGCCGCATTAGAAAATTATTGATTAGACAATCACAAAAACTAGAAACAGTTATTATTACATATATACTTTATTACAAAAACAAGGAAATTCACATTCAAAATATTTTAAAATTTCATTTGTAAGTCGGTTTCTTTGAATTGATTTATTCAACTTCATTATTGAAAAAGTTTGCTCACAAATGTATGTACTTCCGAATAAACTTCCACAAAGCGCATCATTTTCTCGTAAATTTGTAAAGTTTTCTGTAGGAAGGCATCTGTAGAAATTCATTAAGTCTCCTCCTTAAATTTGAACTTCAATTCTTCGTTGGACTGAATGTCAATAAGGTCAGGTTGGAGTTTTGATTCAGAATTTTCATGTGATGCTTCGAAAGGATTAGCAAATGTGCTGAACCATATTTTGTACCGGTCAAAGTCTTCAAATCGTTTATTGAAAGATTGCTGCAGTTGTTCAATATAAATAACATATTGATTACTGTTCATCTTGCACTTTTTAAATATTTTTTTTCGCAGTTCGAAAAGTGACAGGTATTATTATTGGCTATTTGGGAATGGAACAATGATAACTTGATTCGAAAAGCTGACACGTCACCATGTAATTTCGTGATTAATTGGCAGTTTCCTTGAAGTCTTAGATTCAGATCATTAAATGGCCGCATATATATGTTAAAAATGCGAGATCACATATCTATTTTGAATCTTCCAAATAATCCACTGGCTGACTTTTTTCATTTAAAAACATTTTAATTTCTTCAATAAGGTTAAGGAAACGTTGCAGAACTTTGCCTCTACTTAACCAACGAACTTCACTATAGCACAAAACATCACCATATTCGCATTCAATTTCATTAAGAAATTCCACGTGATCGGATGAAATTTACAGCTTTCACAACTTTTTTCATAACATGGTCGAAACGCCGATTTTTGCCAATTAAATTTTGTTGGTGTATAATGCATGTTTCATATGTTCGGATAGAAGAGTACTCATACCGATTTTAGGACCAATCGTTGAAGGAGCACCGTCTGTCACTATACCAGAAAGCTTTGATAAATCTAAATTATGCTTCTGCATGCTAGATAATAATGCCTGCAATAAATACGATCCCCTTGTTTGGTCTTTCATTGGATAGAGTTCGACAAGTTCTTCAAAAATCTCATAATCTGATGTTATGTATACAATGGAGCAATGGATGTCACGTCGGTAGATTCATCAACAGCTAATGAAAAATTGATACAATTTTTGAATATTCTTGAAAATTTAGTCACGATATCAGCAGAAATATCGGTGATACGTTGTTGTATTGTCATTCGATTTAAACTTAGTGCTTCAAATTTCGAGTTGCATTTTGTACAACATAATTTTTTTGATGTTACGATTAAGCAGTTTTTTACAAAATCACCATCGGTATACGGTAGAGACGATTTTGCTATTAAATTGGCAATATCAGAACTTACTTCAACTGCTTGCTCTGCAGATTCATTGCTTGTGCTTGTAATAATTTGACCATTGAAGTAATATGTTGTGTTCTTAAAGCACTAGAATACTTTTCATTATAATCAGAATGCTTACTTTGAAAATGTTTTTTTAAGTTATAATCTTTCGGCACAGCAATTGTTGCTTTACAAATTAAACATATAATGCTACCTTTATGATCGATGAAACAAAACTATTCAGTCCATTGCTCTTGGAAGCCTCGTTTTTCATCTTCTAATTTCCGTTTCTTAAGTTGTTTTGATACCAACATATTATTTTTTAAGCACACAAATTAAAAAAAACTGAGTATAACTATACAAACTACAAACTACAAAGTACAAACTGTAAGTACAAGTACTGTAAATTTCAAATCTCTATCCTTCATGTAAAAATGTTGTGGGTTCATGGCACACTGAGATTCAAATTTAAACAAGTAAATAATATAAAATTAATTTAGATTTATGTATTATAGAGTGTACGCAGGGCTTTTTTGGTCAATTTTATTAAATGTAAATTAAAAATTTTTTATTTCATTATTTCCCGACGTTAGATTCATTTTTAATATATGTGGAAGTAAATAAAAATCACTATATGGGACATAATAAATTAATTACTGTACGAATAATTGACATTCTCATAATCAACAAATAATGGAATTACTTTTTCTAGTATCGCTTCATTTTCTATAAGATTATTTTCTTTTGTATTTCATTCACAATGAATTCAAAAATAGCTGTGAATATGTGAATGAAAGGATTGTATTTGCATAATTTCATAATTATATTTATACTTATTCTTTTGTTATTTGAAATACATATTTTTTTTTCTTGGTATAGTAAATAATTTATTATAAAAAATATATAAAAAAATTATATTAAATCGGGCCGCATGCGGCCCGCGGGCCGCGGGTTGTGCATGGCTGCTTTAGATGTTGGTGAATTTTACTCATTTTATTATAACTCTTAATGTCTGCTTGTCTGCTTGTCGACAACATTTTGGATCGAATTTTAACCCCTTTCCCGTGACCCAATCGATCTGAAACTTTGCAGGCGGGCTCGTGGCGATAACAAATATGATAGGGAGAATTTTTTATAGTGACGCCAAAACAATGGAAACTTTTAAATTTTTATACCAGAGTTGATAAAAAAAATGTACAGAGGGTTACTTTTTATTATATTATTACCACAACGACCACAAAAAACAAGCACAACTATAACAACAATACAACATTTAGAATAAAAACAAGAACAATACAGAAACATATATTTTTAATTTTTTTTACTTCCTCAGTGATTTCTCGGGACCTTTTAAACCGATTTTCATGATTTTTCAACAGAAACCTTCTCATGATGGTAGTCAACTATTCTCACTAAAAAGCGCCCCAGTGATCGTGACAAGAACAACATGACAAATCATATTTTTTCAAGACTTTTTTTACTTCTTCATTCAACCTAATCAACCGATTTTGACGGTTCTTAACAGCAAACTTTTCAGGACGTTAGTCAATCATTTTTTATCGCAACGAGCATCCTAGTTGCCCGACTGAAGCCGTCATCGTAATTTCTACAGACGGACAGACGGACATCGCTATATCAACTCCGCTTGTTCTAACGATCGCAAATATATATATATATGTATTATGTGTTTCAAAATTTTTTTCTAATTATTACAAACGGAATGACAAACTTATGTACACACTCTGCACACTGGGGTGGAGGGTATAAAAATAGTTATAACCAATAACAAAATTCCTTGAAGAATTTTTTATATTCGCTGGAACCGTTTGGCAGTGAAAAGAATCTTAAAGTCATTGGTTCTTTCACATATTTCTCAAAACTGTGGCAATATTTTTTTTACATATTTTGAAAGAAATGACTTCAGAAATTATTTGAAGCTAAATTTGGAATATTTTTTGTACGTCCAGCGTTTGTTGAAACTTAAATTGATTTTCAGAAAATAATATCAAAACCTCAAATCAATTTCTTAAGCAAATCCTCCACTGGCACTTAAACGTCGGCAAAATGGTTTATTTTTTTGAAAAATTCTAAATTTAAAATGAGAAGTCGACCAAAAGATAATATTGCTTTAGCCTACATCTTTATATTTATCATAATGGTTTTTTAAATCTCTAGGTGGTCAATTTTGGTTGGCTGAATCTCACCCTGCTCCACAATGTCTCTGTTTTCATCTACAAGTTCCCCAAAAGTAGTGTTCCAATCTGCGTTTCGGAGTTTTATATTTATCAGCTGTTAACATAAGTTTCCACTGTTTTACAAAACCTTACGCTACCAGTAAGTTACGTTAATATTTTAAGGTTGGACATCTGTCTACAACATAAAGCTTTATGTATCCGAATCATATATATTTTTCAGTTGAATTTTAAACCGCATAAGCAATATTAGCGGGAACTTTTGATCTAATTCTTAAATTTTAATAAATCAGCAGTTAGACGCAGTGAGGGACGTTGCCGTGAGTGGTTTCAAAAGTCTAATATTTGGTAATTTGTCATTGAAGGCAAAGAACATGGCGGATGTTCGAGAGTATACGAAGACGCAATACTACGGAATTTCAATTGGAATCATTATTTGATTAACATTCGTGCGAAATGTCAGAAGAACTTGCCCCTATGTTAGCAGTGATTCAACAAGGAATTTTGAGTCGTCAAATTTCAGTGAGAGATATTTAAACGAAAGGAAATTGGAGTACGTATCAACTGATACCAAGAAAAATCGATTTTCCACATGTGAAATGCTGGTGATGAAAACCAGATAGCCTATAACGGAAGAAATTATGGAGATTACTTGCCCATACTTCACGTTTACAGCTAAACAAAATATTCATGGAAAGAAACTCTTGTTGCCCAATTGGTAGGATCAGCGTAGAGTTGTATATTGTGAGTTGTTCAAACTGAGTGAAACCATTTATATCGAAAAAAAAACTGGGGAGATTGAGTCGAAAAATATTCTTTTACATGATGTTGCAGCGTCGGTTAAAAACCTATTTGGAAACAACAATTAGGAATTTTAACCCCACCTGCCACAACAGACACGGCTCCTTCCGATTTACACTTCTGTCGACCGATAATGTATGACTGTCTGAACTGAAATTCGCTTCATATACAAACACCAAAAATGCTTAAATCTGCGGTTTTCTAGAATAACCGCGTATGTCATAAAATCATAATGTTCATGGGAGCCAAAAACGTTATATTTGAAATTATGGGCTCGATATAAAGATTTTAGAGCTTTTTATATAACAGTTCTGTAGATATGGGCAATAAATACTTTATATACAATTTAGAGTCAAAAATCTTCCGAGGAATAGATCCTAGAGAAGAAGAAAAAAACAGTATGTAAATTACACTTAAAGTGTGTGCAGATAAAACAACTTATGTCGACAAACGTCGTTTTCTTTGAAAAAGAAAACTACCAATGCAACCACCCATATAGACATAAGTTGTTGTTGCTTGAAAAATGGATTTTTTTGTTCGTCAACAAAAAGTTAACGAGACTTAGGATGAGAATATAACATTGTATCAAGAATAATAATGACAAAAAATAACAGAAATAAACACAAAATTTTTATAAGTGGTTTTGAACTGAAAACTAATCCAAAATTATTTTGCATTTTTTTTTTCATTAATAGCAACGTATGCCGCTATGTGTCGTTTTCTGAGAAAATAATTTGTCAGCGATCAAACGTAGGTTGACATACGTCGTTAGTGCTGCAAATTAATTTAATAAACATTTAAGTAACGTCTTTATTTAAAGAAAAAACTCAGAAATGGTCAATATTTTTTTTAAAAAAATTGAACACATCGAAAGAGCGTTAAAAATTAATATATTTGCATCGTTAACTCAAAACTGACAAAAATGGACATACGCAGTTATTCCAGAAAACCACAGAAATGTTCTTCTGATGCGGTATGCGCAAGCCGTCATAATAATATGAAAAAATAGTATGAAGCTTTGTCAAAAACTTTGAATAAAACATTCTCTCAAAATGAATGCCTAATTTTTTATAAAAAAAAAACGGCGTAAATTTATAGTTGACTAGTAATAAAATTACTTATAAATTCTATATATTTCATGTGTGGGTTGAGTAATAAATGTCTGTATCCTGAATTTTCTGAATATCTGCGATACCATGAAATATTTACATTATTTAAAACACATATAATAAAAGAAAAAATTGACCAATGGTTGATTTAATCCGTTTGCACATAAATAATATAAAATTTAGCATTATACCTGTATACATCAGAGGCTCAAACTGGGATGAGGAATTTTCTGTAAATGATGTCTGTGCAGTTTCGCAAGATCTAACATCGTTTGTTGAGATATTTAGAGTAGATGCAAAAATATGTTCCGACCATTTGCCTATAACATTAAAACTAAACATAAACGAGGAAGGTAATAATGTAAAAAAGATGAATCTATGACCAAAACTGAAATGGATTGAATCTGAAAAGGAAAAATATCAAGATAGACTTGATCAAAATCATAGACTACAAAGTAATGGAGGTAGTATAAAGAGTTTGGGAGAATTGATTACTGTGATTAATACGTCAGTCACTAAGGCTGTTCAAAGGCAAAGCAGTCATACCTTTAAGAGTACTTGGTTTAACTATAGATGTTATAATGCGAGGGAAAAATCGTTTAAAATGCTAAATATTTACAGAAAGGAAAAAAATCATTTAAACAAGCTCAACTATTTAAAAGCGAAACAGCAGTATCGGCTAATATGCAGACAAGGAAAACACGAATATAACAAAGATATTGTAGCAAAAAATAATAGAGTCAATGACTCAAAAGATTGGTGGAAAATTGCGAAGGAAATTAGAGGTCAAACATTTCAACTGGGTGTTAATATATCATCAATTGATTTTAGAACATATTTTGAAGTGCTATTAAATCCACCATAACTAACAAACGACGTTCAATTCACACCAATGTGGCATAGTGATCAAGAACTAGACAGACCAATAACAACAACAGAAATTCGGAAGATTCTAAAGAACACAAAGTTAAATAAAGCACCCGGATCCGATAGGGTACCCTATGAATTCCTCAAGAACGTATCAATTGAAGTAAGTAAGGTTTTTAATATAATATTTGAGACTGGATCAGTAGATGAAACTTTTGTGCAGACACTAGTCTTTCCGATTTATAAGAAGGGAGACGTTAATTCACCAAATAACTACAGGGGAATTTCATTTATGGATTGTTTGGCCAAAATGTTAATGGGTACTGTTGAGAAGGCAATTGGCCGGGCCAGCAATTTCCAGATGATTTTGAATAAACTACACCAGATGAATAAAAGGCTTGATTTCTTCATGCAAATGCATTTATATTAAAATTCTTTTTAGTATGGAAACCACTGGAAAAGTTAACGGATTTGGTTAATCTAAAGATGTCACGCCACGTCTAATCCAATGAATATATTAATATAAAATGGCGAAAAATTTAAGACGCATCTTGACAATTAATACTTTCGTTAAAAATTAATGATGACAGTAAACATATTTATTTTTTCGGAATTGAAAAAATATAGTGTTGCTAGATCGAAAGAAAATAAAATTATTAGGATTTTGGGAGTAGCGTTAACAGGTACTTTAAATGAAAGACTTTCAAATTGCGTTGAAATTCACAAAAAGTTGAATGAATATCAAGCTGGTTTCAGGAGAAACTATTCTACTGTTGATAATATCTACAACCTATCTGCTATTGTTCACTTAAAATTTGAAGAAAATGAAAAGGTGTTTGCATTCTTTTTGACTTCAAAGCTGCGTTCGATAGGGTACCAAGGAGGCGTTTGTTATATAAGCTTCATACAGAATATCAACAAAAATAGTAAGTCTTATTGAGAATGTATATAGTCACACATCGTCTGCTGTATGGACAGGCAATGAATTATCCGAAAGTTTTGAAACATATTCAGGTGTAAAGCAGGTATGTTTATTATCACCACTATTTTTCACGCTATATGTAAATGATTTATATGAACACCTAGGTGGAGGAATGATAATTTGTGAAACAAATATACGCTTGTTATTGTATGCAGATGATACTGTGTTGCTTGCAGATGACATCAGTGTAATGCAACAAATGATAAATAAATTGGAAGCGTACTGCAACTAATGGGATATGGAGGCAAATTTAACAAAATCGGAAATGCTAGTATTCAGAAAAGGTGGAAGATTATCTAGACGAGAGTGCTGGCAGTACAAAGGGCAAGAAGTGAGAATAGTAAATGAATACTGCTACCTTGGTGTGATACTGTAACCCAAAATGTCTTTTGGAAAGCATTTAGAAAAACGTAACAATTTAGCAAAGTTCAGCATCAATGCAACCTGGAAACAGTTTTTAAGTGATAAAACAATATCATTGTCATCTAAATGGAGACTTTTCCAAGCTGTATGTAGGTCAATTCAGATATATGGGGCGCAAGTGTAGTGTTATGGCTTATTTGAAGAAGTTGACAAACTACAAAGATTTTTTATAAAAAGAATTCTGAGACTGCCGGACTTCACCCCAAATTACGCTTTAACACTGGACACAAATGCAGAGGATAATCACTTTCTACATTTACAAAACATTGTATAAATTCAACCAAGATACAATACCTCACAAACTCTCTAAACAGGTTCTGTCTAAAAACATTTTTTGGACTAGTCACATTAACCAACTTGGAAGCGAATATAATATAAAATTTGAAAACATGGGTGATATAGAATGGCTTAGTAGAGGCGCTGGATTACTACGTAACCTGAAAATAAAAAGCATACAGCGACGATAAAGGCATTGAATAGCGATATACGCTTTTATAGGTTTCTGAATCATAGTAAAGGTATACATTATATACACTATACAATCAGTCAGAACTAACAGTTATCTTCAAGGCTCGCTGTGATATTTTGGGATTAAAATCTAATACTTTCGGAAGTGATGCTAATAAAACATGCACATTATGTAATACCGCAGAAGATGAAACGTTGTAACATTTTATGGCCATATGTCCTGTATTGAAGGAATTCAGAATCAGATATTTAGGTATGCAAACCCAAGCGCAACCATGATGAGATAGTAGAAGTGTTAAATGGAGAAATAGTTGATGCCTGGAACAGGCAGTATAAATTTATTTGTAATGCAATGAATTACAGAAAATATTTAATTGTACATTATGATTAATTAATAATAATTGAAGATGTATTCTACTTAAATTTATAATTAATTTTTTAAATGACAGACGACATTTTGTCATTGCCACAAATCTCTTTATATTAAAATGTAAACTATGTATTTGCACTTTTTTAAATAAAGAAAACTACTACTACTACTATTTCATATGTGTCTGTGTTGAACCGGTGAAGCAGTGAATATATTTTTGCCATAAAAATATACATGTCTTAAAATTTAAAGACATCGTTATTTTAAAGTTCTGAAAAACCTTTTTTCATAGTTGACTGATTTGATAAGGAAGTCACATTCATACACAAAACTACACATAACAGTTGTTTTTAGTGTTGTTGACTAACAAAATAAAACTAAATTAATATTTTAAAAAATAGTTGGATTTAAACTAAATATAATTAAAGTTATAAGAAAATTACAAAATCTTAAAGACCCTAAAAATGCTGCTTCTCTGTTATGCGTTATAAATATAGCTCAAACAATAGCTTAAGAATGATTTATTAAATTAAAGTGTAGATAGCTTTACTCACTCTGAGTTCCCTTTATTAAAAAGTCAAAGTTTTGCACTTCTGTTTATTTTTAGAAAAAATATTTTTTTCATTTTAACTACCAAGCTTTTAGGTAAACTTTTAAGCTTTTTCTATTGCCTAATTTCATTAACAACCCTTTTGGAATGTTTATGAACATGCTTACACAATTAGCTTAGCTATTAATATATTTTATATTTACAACTTATACCCAAATGAGCCATAGTTTAATTTAAATAATTACTTCGGTGACATAAAGCAAACAGAACTGAGAAGTTTTTAATCTGTCATTGGAAGAACACCTTCTTATGCCCTACATTAGTTGGCAAAGTTGTTTGAAGGACTTTTAAGTTTGCGTTGGTCTTTGTAAGGTCTTAAACGAAGGTTGAGGAGAAATGTCTTCTTATAAAGAATAAGGGCATTAGTTTTCCACCATACCTGTATTATTCAAAAAATCATTTCAGACAACGATTTAATAAAAAATATTGATCAAACAATAAGTTTAATTACAGTTCCATTGATGGGGTTGTTCCTAAGTTTTGAAATTCCACACTTTTTTTTTTATCATATTTACATATACCAGTTGCATAACATAATAATTCTGTGCCAGATTGGCACTATAGAGCTGATTTCCAATTTATTTACAAATAAAATTTTCTTTTTAATATATATGTATATAATGGCAAGGCTCAAAAAATTAATTAACTGACTTCATCTAATATTAGTTTTCTATACTTGGAACATGTCCCAAATATTTGAATAAGCCTACCATGCGATTAAGAATAATTATAACGTCTTTTATATTCAAGCTAATTTCATTGAGGACCTGAAACTCATTGAAGATAGGACAAACTTGTAAAAAATTTAGCGCATTTTACATTCATCCATATTGCAAAGGGTACATATACTAAGAGACAAACGTGTGAATGATCCGCCATTAACATCTAGTAGTGGGATGAAATTATTAAAATAAAGTACCATAATCTAGCTTCGAATGTAAGTCATGCAATTGAGGGCTTCTAGCATTAGATATAAGATCATATCTTTCCGTTGTTTTTAAAACTTGCGGTACTGGTTTCCAGTAGCAGTACCAAATGAATTATTTTCATATATATTTCCAAACTTCTTTGTCAAGAAAGTGTTCCTTGATATAATCTAGTAATCGTGGTAGATCTATGCACAGGTATATCTATAAATATATGAAAATTGTGGCTTTTAAAAAGTCCATATAGAAAGAGTTGAGACCAGTTTTTAAATAAAAACTGTAGTTTGGCGTGTTATATCTACACTAATTTAATAAAGAGGTAATACTTGTTTGTTTGTTTTTAGGAGAGGATGGACATAGGCTATACATTTTTTGGGTATTTTTAGTAGGCTTGGCACCTCCCATATTAAGTGAACTTTTAATATCATATATATTGAGTACTATGACAGAGAGAGCTTGGCAAATTTATGTTAGTAGCTATGCTGAAAATGGGTGGGTTAGGATAAATTAGCGTGGCACCTCCCATACAACATAGTAATTAAATATTAAATATCTCGAGTACTATGATAGAGCCAGTTTTGCCAATTTGTTTGAGCTCATCTATTATTAATAGGAGTAGTTAGACAAAAAATGAGTGGTATCGGACCAATGGGCGTGGCACCTCCCATAGAAAGTAAATATAAAATTTCATGTATATGGAATACTGCAATAGTGAGAGCCTTGGGACTTTGCGTGACCCCATAAGTTATTCACGTGATTAGTCGAATAAACGTGGGTGTGATCGGAGTAGTGTTCATGGCACCGCTCATACAAAGTAAATATATAATATCATATAACTGGTGTACTATAAAAGGGAAAGTCTTTGTACGAGCCCATCAGATATTGATATGTGTAGTCGGACAAAAAATTGGCGGGATGGTATTAGTGGGCGTGGCAGCTCCTATAACAAAAAATATGAATTATTACGAAAATGAGCGCCTTGAAACCTTTGACACGTACATTAATTATTAACGAATTAGTGTTGTAAAAGTATTGAATACTGAGTACTCAATACCGACTATATTTTCCAGTACTCAATACCCAAAAGTTACTACTCAATACTTTTACAGTTGCATTTTTTAGTAAAAATACGCAATTTTACCTAAAAATATCCAAAAAAAAAAAAAAAAATAGAACTGTGACAAAAAAAAATTAGCGTCATTAGAAAAAAAAAAAAAAATAGTCTGAAGAAAAAAAAAATTAGAACTAGGAGATTTAAGACAGAACTCATCGTCAAAATATTCAATATAAAAGGACTTTTAAACATACGAGTATTAAAAAAAAATAATGGCTGGCAGAAAAAGAAGCCAAATATGGCTACATTTTACAGAAGCTGAAGGAGACAAGCAACGTATGCAAGTCAATGATTTCGTATAAAGGTGTGTATTAATAAAATTTATTATAGCATGCTTTTTAATTCAATTTAATTATTTCAAAGGTGGAGGTAGCTCAAATATAAACAAACATCTGGAGTCCAAGCACCCATTAATTGATCTAAAAAAAACCTAGTGAAACAAGGCAATATTTTAATATTAAAAAAAAAACATATTCAACAGCAAATTTTTATATTTTTAGAAGATGCACCAAGTTCTTCACAAAAGACGTTAGAGGAATGTAATACAAATGTACATGTTTCAAAAGCAAGAGTGAAACAAATAAATAAAGCCCTGGTGAAAATGATTGCTAGGGACTTACAGCCTCTATCTGTCGTGGAAAACAAAGGCTTTCAATCATTTGCAAACTCTATGAATCCGGCATACACCTTACCATCCAGATATATATTAACTAAAATACTTTTAAAAACGGAATATGAAGATGGGTATAAAAACTTAAAAAAGAACCTTGGAAGTGCCCAACATGTTTGCATAACGACAGATGCTTGGACATCTGTAGCCAACGAATCGTACGATTCATTAACGGCTCATTTTGTTGCAACGGAATGGGAAATTTATTCCAAATTTCTTAGTTGCTTAAGAATGATGAAGGATCATACGGAAGAAAATTTAGAAGATTAACTTATAGAAGCTTAAAAATATGAGGTATTGAAAGAAAAAATACGTGTGTAGTGTCAGACAATTCCGCCAATATTTTGAGCGGCTATCAAAATTGCTGGATGGAGCAGTTTACCGTGCTTTGCCCATACTCTACATATGATTGTGATAGATGGTTTAAAATATTACCAAATCAACCAAATCATTGCAAAATGTAAAACTGCAGTTGAATTTTTTCACCGAAGAACCAAGGCTTCAAACAAGTTAAACGAAATGCAGCAAAAAAGGAAAAACTTAAAGCTAACCAATTTAACGCCTTCCCATTGGAATTCCACACTGCACATGATATGGAGGATGATTGAAAACCAAGAATTTGTTGAAGCCACTGTGGCAATACTTCACAAGCCGGTTGAATTATTTTCCTTTGAAGAGTGACAAACTTTAAAGGAAATTTGTAATATTTTAAGGCCTTTTGATGAAATAGCAATTGAAATGAGCGCTGAAAAGTTTATCACCATTTCTAAAATTATTGTTTTAAGTCGGTGCCTGCAATCAATTTTAAATAAAATGAAAACAGAAAATAACACAGAAGAAATTTCAATGATGTTAGAAAAATATATCAACAATTCAAATAGACGTTTTCCCCAGTTAGCGTTTAATGAAATTTTAGCTATTCCAACGTTTGTGGAATCACGTTTCAAATCCAAAGGATTTACTGACCAAAGAGCTTTAAAACACGTAAAGGAGAAGATTTCTTCAATATACCATACAAACAGTTTCGAAACCTCTGACATTAATCCACCCTATACACTTTTTGAAAATAATAACAGTTCGATTTGGCATGAATTCGACAAAAAAAAAAAAATGTTACAAAAACAACAACGCCTAAATGCATCACTGAACTAAATGACTTCAGCCACGAACAAATTGTGAACAGAAAAAGTGACCCTATAGAGCGGAGGAAGGCAGACAATATAACCTGGGCTGCCGGTAATTGCAAAGAAATATTTTCCGATTGTGGCAACACCAGTTCCTAGTGAACGCGTTTTCTCCATAGCCAGTCAGGTTCTTACAGATAGGAGAAATATTTTAAGTGCTGACATTGTAGAACGAATTTTGTTTCTTCATTTCAATAATGAATAAAAAAAAAATCAAATTTCAAGAAAACATTTTCCTGAAAAGTACAAATACTTTTGAATTTAAAGTACAAAAAAGTCACACAAATGGATTAAACTATTTACATAACTTAATGCATATTTTTTTTTATAATTTAATATAATATATATTAATATATTTATACTAAATATACTAAATAAATTAAAAAATATGTTACCTCTGTTTATTCATGAATATGTGTATGTTTCTTGTTTCAATAAAAATGAATTTTAACTTTTTACATATTTTTTTTTTTAATAAATCCAAAATCAAAATTCACCAAAACCGAATATCACGAAAAGTAAAATTCACACAAAAAAATCTTCAAAATCAAAAATGGTCAAAATCAAAAATCGCTAAATCAAAAATCGTGACAAATAAAACTCGCAAAAGCAAAATTCTTGAAAATCAGAAATGAACAAAATCAAAAATCGATCAAAATGAAAAATTGCCACTGATATTCTAAATTCAAGACCAATAGTTATATGTTGCCAGATTTAATATGGAATAACCTTGGGATACTATATGTACCTTGCACCAGGGTATGAACGCCGAAAATTTGATATTGCTGCTCCGAATTAAAAAATTTGGTATATCAGCAAGCATAGGAATAAAAAAATATCAAATAAATTAAATAAAATATTTTAATTGAATAATACACACTTCGTAGTTAAAATTGTTATGAAATAAAACATGTCAATAAGTCTCGAAAAGACGTAGCGCAGCGCGACAGGGCAACTACTAATAAATATAACATTTTCCTTATAAATAAAAGTTATATTCCCAGATTTGAGTATAATCGAGATGCTTAATAAATGATAATGCTATGTTCACACTGACAGCAATATTCGCAGTTCGCTCTCTCATTCACAGTTCGTGCCCGAATCATGATTGAATCTACATGATTCACCAAATGAAATAGTGAAACGTAAAATGTAGAAGGATGTCTTCAAATATTTGCGCAAAAATATAAACGTCATAATGAAACAAGAACAGTCGTCTGAGCACCAACGTTCGCAATCGTGATTCAGAGAGCGAATTGGGTGTTTCATTTTGCCGTCTGAACATGCAATAAGTTTAAATGAAGATTCATTCTTAAATATTTGTAGTTACATTATCTTCTCCAAAGTTCCACCTCAAGTTCTTGGATACTATAATATTACTACGGAAAACTAATATTTTTGATTTTGCAAAATTAGCCTGAAGAAGTCACATAACACAATACTAATAGAGAGAATCAATCATATATATCAACGCTCGAAATTCGACTGCAATTTCTAGGCAGCTTCATTTATCAAGTTAGCAAATTCACAAACCAACATTTTTATGGTTTATTATTATTGTGAATGAAGATAACAAACTCATTAACAAACACATTAAAAAATTTCATAAAACAGACATAGCATATGTATAATTTTATTTTATGTATGTGTTAGTAGCAACTTTAAATGCAATTTACTCAAAATAAAAAAAAAAAAATTAAAAATTTGTAAATCTGAAAAACGGCTAAAAAGAAATACCTTTCAAATAATATACGTTTGGCCAACATCGGTCACAAAAAATCGCCTAGCCTATTAATATTATAGATTATGAAGTACAATTGGAGAGTTAACCAAAATGACGATATCATCAAATACCTGCCACGTTTAGACCACCAGGACGGGAATCTACTGTATCATTTAGATACAATTCACACAAAATAAGGTTTAATAAGCATCCCTGTTTTATAACAACATTAACATTAAAAGGTCAAGAAAAAGTATTTCCATGCAGTATTTGATTAGTTGAATTTTCGTAAGTAAGTAAACGAGCAATCTTTAATGATAAACCCATACGAGATAATTTATAAAAAGTGAATTCCTTGGAATCATGTCAAAGGCACGGGAAAAGTCCATAATGAATGCGTAACTGTTCTTAGATTAACACAGTATTTAGGTATATAAAATGGCCGTTTACAATCAACTTCTTTCTGATATTTTTAATATGGAATTTAACTTTTCACAAAATCGTAAACCATAAATATTTCTACAAAATCTTGATACTTATAAACAAGGCTTCAAAAGTTGTGCCTTAAAATAAATAATGTCATACAACACACCACAAGTAAGTAAATTTTAGTCGGGGCATCGATCGACTAAACGGTGCCCTATACCATGGGCTTAGTGAAAGGGCCTTAGGCCAAAATAATTGGTAATAGAAAATAAGCATAAACCAAATTTGAATGTAATTGTTATCAATAAGGGGATAGTTTGAAAAATGGACCGACCATACATATATTTCGTAAAGTAATTAATTTTCGTAAAACCATATACAAACCAAAATTGAGACTGAGATCTGTCTGATAATTTAGAATTCAAGGCAATTTTAGCAAATATAATAGCGGTTATTGGAAAGGTCTGAACATGTACCGATTTCCACCAATAAAAAGTTCCACCCAATGGGGTTCAACAGTAATTGTGTGAGTTGGATTAGTTCATATCTAACTAGCAGAAACCAACATGTCATTTTTAATAATATAATGTATGAATATATATCAGTAAAATCTGGGGTGTCACAAGGCAGTCATCTTGGTCCACTTTTATTCTCACTATTTATCAATGACCTACCAAGTATCTTATATATATTTACGCTGATCCCTGACTCACTGACTGACTGACTGATTCTGTAACGCTGAAATAATACACACACATAGCACTCCCTACAAAGCTATGTGAAATACACAAACAAAATTTAATCTTTCTCATTTTAAACAAACACACACACAATTATCTCTCTTCTATGTTACCGACCAGTGCTGCTAATAAAATATTCTGAAAATCGACAATTTTGGAAACTAAATCACCAAAATAGTCATTTTTAAAACATGAAATTGTCAAGAAAATAAAAATAAAAATCGACAAAACATTACAAAAGGAAACAATAAAATTTATTTATTTCATTCATATTACGAATATTATTACAGCATTGGTTATTTCTATATATAAAAATGTATTAGTGATGAAATTTCAACCAGAAAAAAAATTTAACGCAGCAATCAACTAAATAGCGCCGTAATTAAAACTTAAATCTTAAATAGAGATGATATTCAAGGTATGTATTTCCGTTTTGAAACGACTTGACCCAGAATTAAATCTATACATATTTTGTAATTTATATTTACACTGAACAAAAACTATCAATTTTCGATAAACAACCCATTAATTTTTGACCCTTGAAATCGTGATTTTTATACTACTGAAAATTTTAAATCTTCAATCATCATTTTAACAAATTTAACAAATCATTTTAACAAATTGAAAAATCGTCGAAATTACGAAATTACAACTGCTAACGACAATAGCACTACATCTGCAGATTTCGTGTTACGTATGGAATAAGTTGAGCGCAAAAAATTCAACAAAAAAAAATTAATATCTATTGAAATTCTTCTTTAAATTCCCATTGTTGGTCAATGAAAAAATTCTGCAAAAAAAGTAATGAATGAAATTTTAAACATTTTTATTTTTCTCATTTAACGTCGTCCGATATGCAAACATACTTCTTTTATCAAACTAAACTTATCCGTTTGTCTGTTTTGTTTTTCATCTCAAAATTATTTTGTATTGTTAAGAGTGCCTTCGCTCAGGTTCTCGGATGGCCAGCATTACCAAAGAGTATGCTTTTTTTTTATAAATATTTGAGAAAAAAGAGATCTTCAATGTGGATTTTGTTGTTGTCCAACGTATGATTTCGTTTGTAGCTCTTTATTGAAAATACATTGAAAAAATAGTGCGATATGAAGTTTAAAATTTAAATTATTCTAACTTTGCATAATTAAATTACATTGTAATTTCAGAAGAGAGGTGGGAAAATAATTTTTTTTCACTCATAATATTAATGTTTGCATAATTTGCTTTCAAAAAATTTAGACAAACATAAATTACGTAAATAGGTATATTTAAGATTTCAATTAGAATAATTTATTGAAATTATCATGGAAGAATTAAAGACGATTTGGAATAATAAGTTTTTTTTTTTTGAAGTAAAACTAATACGCCCTTATCTTTTATTTTTTGGATTTATAGATAACTTTGAAAAATGTAGTTATCTTTTTTCAGTTTACATGTATGATGAAATATGAAATATTTTTTTCTTTTTTGTGTAGGTGTATTGGTGTTTGCATTTCCTTAAGGGGTGTTAGGTTTTAAAACCTTTTTTGCGTTTCTCTTCCTGAATGCACAACATGTCGGGAGTGTTGTATCGAAATTTTAAGTAAATCAGATCAAAACTTAAGAAGATACAGCGTTTTCAGCGACCGGCCTCATACGGTATATAATATATAAATCAGTTTTTAAAAAGCTTTAAACCGATTTTCTCGCAAATAAATATTCGAATGGACATCATAACTCAAAATCTACTTGACCGATTCTTTTGAAATTTCAGACACATATCTACACATAAATCATAAGGTAACCACGAAGATTTTTTAATTCCATTTTCTTCCCCATTTTTTAACAAAAAATTCCCGAAATTGTATAGCAAAAATCGTTTTTCACTTCAAAATGTTGCAAAAAAAAAAATTAAAAACTCTTCATCACTACTTCAGGAAACATGTCATCTTTTAAATACACTTCGATTTTTTTTATTTCATTAACGCCTCGGGATATTGGCTGCCACGGACTTATTTATTAAATTTTTTTTTTCAAAGATTCTTCAAATATTATGCTATAACGTGTATTCATGTCTTCAAAAAAGAATTATGCAAAATATTAACTTTTAAAACCTTACCCCCATTAAGAAACTTTTAGGAACCTTGCTCTAAAACGTTTTTTTTCTATGCTATTCTATTTTTTCTACAATAAAATGGAGTTGGTTATAACGAACTCGGCGGGACCGGCCAAATTAGTTCGTTATAGACTAAGTTCATTATAACCGTAGTATTTTTTTGTTTTGTCCGAAAGGTTTAAAAACTTTTTTTGATTGAATAAGTTTATTTATTTTGATGCATTTTAAAGAGTTATAAAACATAAATTAAATTATTAAAAAGATACGTATTAATAGTTTGTCTTAATAAGACTAAAATTACCGAGTTTCTATCAAAATAATATTTTTTTAAAATCTATAATATTAAAAATTCCTTATGTATAGAAGCAGAAAGTATAAAGCAAAGGTTGGCTACTGGCAAACTTATGCGAAAATATACATAAAAGGACCTTTTACGAAACTTCATTTGAAAATCGAAGTTTTTGGTTTGTATTTTTTACAACTGTTTTTCGGTTTTTTTTTTTTTTTTTAAAGAAATTTTAAAAACATTAAAATTAATTTTTTTTAAATATATAAAATATAGGAAAATTCTGAAATGGAAAAAAAATTTGTTTGTTAAAGTGAAAATAAACGGGCGCCTAGGCGCCACACAATCCACTAGTACTACAATATTCTAATATTCTTATGTACGCTGACGACGTTAAAATTTTTGTGAGCTCCAGTATCTATGGTAATCAAATGTTTCTTCAAAGTGATTTAGATAGTTTCTTTGTATGGTGCAATTCAAACTTTATGGAATTAAATTTGAACAAATGTAAACATATGCACTTTTCCAGAAAACTTAGCACTATTGGTTCCTACTCCTTGGGTGGTTATCAGCTGGAATCGGTGCACTCGTTCATGGATTTGGGTATTCTATTCGGTGCAAATTTAAATTTCGTTCAACATATTACAGCGACATGTAATAAAGCTCATTGTGTCCTTGCTTTCATAAAACGATGGGCTAAAGAATTCATCGACCCTTACATCACTAAACAACTTCACACATCGTTAGTGAGGCCGATTTTAGAATACGGTTCTGTCATTTGGGATCCTTAATACAATGTTCATGGCAATAAAATTGTATCAATCCAAAAACAATTCCTACTATTTTGTCTACGAAATTTTTATCGCAACAATGTTACAGAGTTAACAGCATATGCAACTAGGCTTCCTATAATAAAACTTCCCGCTCTGGAAAGCCGAAGAACTATGCTCAATGTATCGTGTTTAATTAATTTGATAAATGGTGACGTTCGCTCTGATTTCATCATAAACAACTTATCATTCAATATCCCATAACGATCAACTAGAAATTTTATTTCACTGCACTTGCAATATTTTCATCAAAACTATGCCAATGATGACCCTTTTAGAAGAATTTGTTGTTATATCAATAAACTTTATAATTTTGTTGATTTTTCTACTAATGTCATTAATATTAAACCCAATATTATATTGTTTTTAAATATATAATCTTCAATCAAGTTATTGTAATATATTTTTGTATTATAGTCTGTAAGGTATTATACAATAGACTTAGAAATAAATAATAAAAAAATATATCAATTCCGCTAATGCTGTGTCCAACAAGGAAAATTTCAACAAAATGTATTCATATTTTTGAACTGTAGTTTGATTACAAGGTTTACAATGGCATGCAGATCGACAGACATACGGTCAGATGGACGGACATGGCTTAGTCTAAAAAAAAATGATTCTACGCCGATTGGTATAATAAAAGTTGGGTATACATTAGATATGTTTCAGCCCAAACTCAGTATATCCTGATATAGGGTATAATAAACCAATTAAAAATTTGTAATCATTCTGGGCCGACCACACAACATGGGTTTTCGAAAAAGTGCAATCGTACTAGGTTAGTTCATTAATGAAAATAACAAATATCCATAATACTTTCCAAACCAACGTGGAATAGTTCTGTTATGCAGGTCCAATGTGGATCCTACATTGTACATTTTTGATTATTTTTTAATTTAACCATGATAATAATAATAATATTGATAATATTGTGGATCCTAGGGCAACTTAAGTCGATCTCACAGGCGACATTCGCTTGCGATCTGTAGATTTCCACGATAGACATCATATGATAGACTCTGAAAGTGCTCTAAGGCAATGGTTATAATAAAAGTTAGGTCTAATTAAGGTGGGTAACGTTTTAAAACATTTTTTTGCATTTCTCTTTCTGAATGTGCAACATGTCGAGGGTGTTGTGTTTATAGCAAAAATCGTGTTTTTTACTTAAAAATGTTGCAAAAAAAAATAGAAAAAAACTCTTCGTCACTACCTCAGGAAACATGTCACCTTTTAAACGCATTTCGATTTTTTTATTTCACATGATCCGGTAACGAGTTATGATGTTCACCGCAAAACAACATATAACACTGCTCTGCAAAATAACATTTTTTCCGAGCCCCGAAATTATTCCTGCTGATTCTTATGTAAAATGACCTCCTGAATCCGAATATCGCACCCATTTTTCCCCATTACATACCGTTTCGTCGGGACGCCCCCTCCTCCCCCTTTTGTTGTCTTATAGTTTTTGTTTGTCATAACTCAATAACGACTATTCCGATTTTGCTGAAATAGATTTAGAAAAATTAAGAATTATCATTCCTTTCATCTATTCTTATAGCATTTCTCTACATAATCAACAGTTTCGCAGATACCAATAAATTTATGAAAAAAAAAATATCTTTTGTCTAACAAATTCAAATTTTTTGTTTTTAAAAGTCACGAAAAATCCAAAGGCTCAAGCCTCAAGGCTTAATACGTTTTTTTAAAGCTACATAGCTTATGAACAAAATGAGATATAGATCATGAAAATCGATGAACGCGTTCCGCTTTTATTCACAATTAAGTGACGATATCTCATTTTGACAAGAATACTGATGTTTTGTTTCAATGAATTTCTATAATCGTACTTAATTAATTTCAAAAATTTGCTACAGGATATGTACCAAATTCTTTGGAAAAAGGTTGATGACTGTTTTATGGTTCTTTGATTAAAAAAAAAACTAATAAACAAAAGGTGATTTGATTTTTATGATTGCGGTAGCAAAGTTATAAACTCGTGCGTGGACGCTGAAATACTGTTTTAGTTCATTTATGATACCTAATCCGTTCACAGTCAATTAAAGGGAAAAAAGAGAAGTCCATTTTTATACCTTATACCACTATGTTGTTTGCGTATAATGACTTTGCTGCTGTTTGTAACTCCCAAAAATATTTGACCTAGACCCATCTTTTATTATACGATTGAATCAGAATCACTAACTGATTCGATTTAACGATGTCCGTCCGTCCGTCCGTCTATGTGTCCATGTAAAGCTTGTAATCAAACTGCAGGTCGCAAGTATGAATATATTTCGATGAAATTTGGTATATAAGCTTTTATCGGCCATAGAATGCTGTTGAAATTGGTGAGAATCGGTTCATGTTCAGACATAGCCCCCATACAAATGACCCCTATGAAATCGACATAAATTGCCATAAGATCCAAACTGTCATATAGATCTTACTGAAATTGGGTTTGTATGCGTTTATTACAACCATTAATGAGTAGTGCAAAAATCTATCAAAAAACAAAAATATTGCACTGATTCGTCTCAAATTTTGTTTGTATATATTTTTGCAAAATACAAACATGGTCAGGATCGGTCCAATTTTGGGCCTAGTCCCCATATAGATATAGCATCCGATATGAACTTTTTTCATATCTGCAGCCAAAAAAAATAATAAAAATCCCACTCAAATTTGGTTTATGCTTATTTTCTATATCCAGTTAGTTGTGCATAAGAGATAGGGTCTCTAAACGCATGCTATAGGGTATCGTATAGTCAGTCTAGACCGACTATAACTTTCTTAGTTGTTTTTATTGATATATGTTTTGCCGTTGGCTACCTGTAACCGATGATTTTTTACAGAAATTCAACCCACATGTATGAGTGGCCATTATTTGGAAAGTTTTGAAAAATTGAAACGCACACGTGCAGAATCATGTATATAGCCACCCTTAAAAGATGTGCCCATTCATAAGTTCCTGTCACTATAATACTGAAAAATACGTAGTATTTATAGGTGTTCATCGCTTTTTGTCATTCAACAAGTGCCGACGAATGTGAAAATTAAAAGTGAATTTTGCGAATTTTGTTGTGCCACGAGAGTGTAGAAATCATCCAGATAGCTTCTGCTATGTGTGCGGAAACTTAACATTAAAAGGGCAACGAAAACCCCTTTCTCCGCTTCTGAAAACTGCTTATCATCTATATTTCAATTTCCAAGTTGTTCATCTATACAAGAATTGGGCTCCATAGTACTGCTGCACTACTTGTTACAGTAGCTTGACGAAATGGCAGAAAAGTACCTGTAAATCAGTGCCTTTTGCCATACCCATGATATAGTGCGAACCTAGCTTTCATCTTACAGATTGGTACTTTTGTATGACTTCCATCGTCGGAGTCTCTAGGAAAAGAAGGCACAACATTCAGTATCCTAATACACCTTCAGCTACAAGACGAGTTCCTCACAACGAATCTTTGGCAATCCCAGTACCTCCAAAAACCTATACCATACAGCCGGAAATGGACTTGGAAAACCTTATACCACAGCCTCGGTCAACGTCCCCCCGATGATGGTGATGAGTATACAGCTGATTTAGTTCATCGAGAATTAGTCAGGCAGAATTTAAAGATCTCGTCCGAGAATTGGAGTTACATAAGAGCAAATCTCAACTTCTTGAGTCGCGACTTCAGCATAAATATAAATATAATAAATATTATCGAATTTCATTGAAATAAAAAATCAATATTCTTGTCAAAATGAGGTACCTCCACTTAATTGTAAATAACAGCGGAATGCATTCATTGATTTTCCTGATCTATGTCTCATTTTGTTCTTAAGCTATTTAGCTTTAAGCAAAACTGTTAAGCCTTGAGCCCTAAGCCTTTTTCCCTTTTTGAATTTTTCATGACTTTTAAAAACAAAATTTTTTAATTTTTTAGACAAAAGATATTTTTTTTCATAAATTTATTGCGAAGCTGTTGATTATGTAGAGAAATGGTATAAAAATAGATGAAAGAAATGATAATTCTTAATTTTTCTAAATCTATTTCAGCAAAATCGGAATAGTCGTTCATGAGTTATGACAAACAAAAGACTAAAAGACAACAAAAGGGGGATGGGGGGCGTCCCGAGGAAACGGTATGTAATGGGGAAAAATGGGTGCGATATTTGGATTCAGGAGGTCATGTTACATAAGAATCAGCTGGAATAATCCTGGGGCCGATTTTCTTGCAGAACAACATATTTCATACCTTCAAAAAGGAAATATGAAAATACAACTTTTTTTATTACTTTTAGACATCACCGTAAAAGCTCTAGCCGTTTGAAGAAGACTGGAGGTTTTTCCTGTCAACAAATCAAAATTTTAAGCAAAATTTTCAGTATTCAAAAATTAAATTTCATTTATTTTCAATATTTTTTCCCATAAAAATTCGCAAATTTATTTCACTTATATAACAGAATGAACAGTATTGTTCTTTCTATTTCAACTGATGTTGAAAGTTATAGACAAAAATAGATTTGCAATACTCGTTAAATAGACAAAATTAAATGCCTAACGACACTACATATTATCTGACAAAGACAAATTAACAATTTGTGGCGAACAGCGTTTACAAAAAAAGTTTAGAGAACATTTAAAGTACAAAGCAATGCAATAAAAGTAATGCGTTTGTTGGTACCCAAAATAAGCGTTTTGATAAACAACAAAATCCCAACAGAAAATTTTACTATTAATGACAAAAGCGGTAACACACTTATTATGCGAAATATAGCCCGTTTGATCTCTTAGTGTTGACAGCATTGGTTACAATATTGAATTTCGAATACGGTTGGAGGGTAACGGAGATTCGGCATAGCCGAATTTAACACTCTTGCGTGGTTGTAGTTACAAACATCAGTACAAGCTCATTTCACCCTGACCACAAAGTATTATAGGTTATAAAGCAAGCAAACACCTGAGTTTCCAAAAGGCAATATTAAGTATTAGTACCAAAAAAAAAAAGAATGTCTAAAATAAGTTTGGTGTCAAAGGAAAAACTTTGCCGCCATCGTTATTAAAACATAAATTTTAATGATGGCTGAATGAATGGATGGAATCGGCGTCTTTTACAGTTTTATGTTGTTCTTACTATAGTGTTGTTGATGTTTAAGCCTTATTAATGCAAATAGTAACAATAACAACTAAACAAAGTAAATATTTTAATTGTTTACTTCTGCTCTTAACAGGAAATGGAAGCAAACAGTAAGCACGTCAATACCAGTACACTTACATATACCTCCTTTTTTCACTTCTGTTAAGTATTTTTGTTTATTTGAAAAATAAGGTTACATAGTTTCTTTTTTTAGATTCTTGTATTTTCATCTTCTTATGAAATTTTTTGGAAACGGAGAAAAGTTTGTTTCTCTTTATAATTAATCATTTTCGTAAAAATTTATGCTTTTTCATCTTTTGTTTCTTAAGCCTCACAAAGAGATATTAGGGACATTTACAATTCTTATTAAATATTGAATAAACACTGCCGAAGACTTACGTTTGTATACACAAGGAATTATTCAGTTAATGGTGTACATACAAACACGAACGGAAATACCAACAAAAACAGCAACAGCAATACCAATACCAACTGTGTATTTGTTTGGTTAACTTTGCAATCAATTATCATTTTGTTGGATTTCAATGAGACTTTTGTGCGTGTCAACACGTTTGTTTGCCTTTTATAATATCTAACGCTTATTTTTGTCAAAATAATTTAGAAATTTCTATTTACATAAAACTTCAATAAAATATGTTTATTCTTAGGTTCAAATGCTTAAGCTAACCACTCATAAATTTTCATATTACAATGTTAAATTGAATAATTAAGAATACTGTAGTGGGCGTAGACTGATAAATGCTGTTTTTATGTGGTGAGGATAAAATGAGTTTGTGCTATATTTGTAACTACCAAATATATTTAATCTAGATTAACGACTACACTTTAACGCAGAGTCAAGATCAAGCTTTTAATATACCGATCGACATATTATCACTTTCTGAAGCGAGTTAGCGATGTCCATCCATCAGTCTGTCTGTCCGTCCGTCTGCATGCCCATTTAAACAGGTCGCAACTATCTATATATTTTGATAAAATTAAGTACATAATCTTTTATCGACCGTAGAATGAACGCTCTTGAAATTGGTGAAAATTGCAAATACTCCCTATCCGTTCGACAAAAATGGCCTAAGATCCAAATTAGCATATATGAGGAGCCGCAGAACAAAACGTACTTTTTTGCTTATTTCAAATTTTTGGGAAATTGAGTTTTATTTAGTTCATCCCCTTATAAAACAGCATGAATCTGGAAATAGTAACATGTTTTTTAATTATCCAAAAATGCATCAAACTTCCATAAGTCACCTCATCAGATGTTAAAGATATTTGATCTCGAATGTCTTTTAGATTGGAAAAAGTACGTTCTGTTAAAAAAAGTAAAAAGCACGATTTGTTTAAAAAACGGAAAAATGACGTTTTGGTGTGCGTTTTCCAACGATAATATTATGAATGGATGTTTTTAAATATTATCTAATATACATATAAAAAAACACATTGAAATTAAATAGATTTGTTTGTTGTTATTAATGACAATTCCACTTTCGGTTATATCATTTTAAAAATACAAGCGCATGGTCAAAATTAATCTAAACAGGTAAGTGTTAAATTCGGCTGTGCCGAATCTTCGATGCCCTCCACCTCGGTTTGAGTATTGATAATACATATCGTCAAATTTCAATATTGAGTTTTTTATTTAATATTATTCCCTGTATCACAGCGCAAAATTTTGAACGCCTAATATTACAAATAACCAAGCTATTACCAAATCATGAATATATAATTTTCGTTTCAATACTGCAAATAGTTCCAATTTTATAATGTTTTTTCTCTCTCCTGTAAACTTTTGAAAACTGCTGATAGGTTGTTTGGTCTTTAAGGTGACGATATAAACAAAATATTTAAAAAAGTAAACAATTTGTTAAACTTACTACCAAATTATTTCAGCAAATACACTAATTTTTTAGTATTTTTAGAGGTATCTCCATATTTTAGACCATATCTTGGCACAGTGATGGCCGATTTAACCCGCAATTCATTGTTCAATGCGTTACAACAGAATACCGATAGTCACAATAAGGAATAATACTTTTCAAGGGTTTCTAAAAATTTTGGCAATTTTTGGTTTGCCCTATACCAGGAAACTGTGTTTTGTTTTAAAAAAGTATTTTAAAAGAATTTACTTAAAAAAAAATTGTTAAAAAAAATTATTTTATATAAAAGATCCTTGTTTGAGAAAAGGATACTTTCTAAGAAAATTTAATTTAAGAAGAAAGTTATCATTTTAAAAATGTAATTTTTAAAAAAAAGTGAACATTCAAAAATACTTTTTAGGAAAATGTTCTTTTTAAAAAAGGGTACATTTTTAAGAAAATGTACTTTGTTAAGAAATGATGTTTTTATAATGGTTATTTGTTAAGAAAATTTGTTTTTTTAAATTTTAATATGATTCTATGAAATTCAGTTGACATTTTCTAAGTTATAATTGTAAGTCTGAATTCAAATTTTTAGAATTGATATTTTCTTAAATTTGAATGGAAAATTTAAAACGTGCAAATTTGTATCTATGTCAATAGTAATGCTTTAGTATTCATAAACAATTTTTAAAAATTATATACAATCGCAATATTTTTTAGGTAAAGCAGAATAATAATTTTATAAAACTATAACTGTTTTGAAAGCAAAAAACTCATTGATGAACTCGGCAACTCTATTTTGTAAACAAAACCAAAAGTTAATATACCAAACTGATGGTCATATTTGTAGGAGAATAATGGAAAAACGTACAAAATAAAAGACCAGCCCTGCGTATACTCTTAACATTGTTGTGTTTGATGTCTAATTGGAAATGTTGACATTCATGCTAAAATAGAAATAATTATTGCAAAGAACAAAATTGTGGCGCCATCTACTGTGACATAGTAACACTGAACAAAATGAAGTGACACTCTGCTTGTTAATACAAAATAAATGTATATTCCCTAAAACAAAATACATATTGCAGAATTTTATATAAATAAAATAATATAACGATTTATTTCAAACATGCGGTTATTATGAATATATATGTTTAGAATATATGTATATTATTTTGTTATTTAATATATGTATGTATGTACATATATGTAAATATTACACACAAAAAATACAACATCGAAAGTTATTGTTGTTTTTCTTTAAATAAATTAATACATAAAATTTTTTTTGGTAAATTTACATTGTTTTTTTTTTTTATTAACAACTATGAAGTTTACCATTATTTGCATTAGATGTTGGTGAATTTTTACTCCCTTTATATAAACTCGTTGTGTCTGCTTGTCTGCTTGTCGACAACATTTTGGTTCGATTTTTAGCCCCTTTCCCGTGACCCAATCGATCTGAAACTTTGCAGGCAGGTTTGTGGCGATGACAAAAATTATCTAACGAATTTTTTTAGTGATGCCAAAATAATGGAAACTTTAAAAATTTTCTACCAGAGTTGATAACAAAAATTTACAAATGGTTAGTTTTTATTATATTATTACCACAACGACCACAAAACCAGCAAGTCCAGCTATGACAACAATACAGCATTTAGAATAACAACAAGAACAATACAGAAACAGATATTCTTAATTTTTTTTTTTACTTCTTCAGTGATTTCTAGGGACCTATTAAACCGATTTTCATGATTTTTGAAACAGAAACCTTCTCATGATGTTATTCAATCATTCGCACTTAAATGAGTGTCCGATTTATCCTCTTGGGGTCGTGATCGTGACAAGAACAACATAGACAAAACATATTTTTTCAAGATTTTTTTACTTCTCAGGATGTTAGTGAATAATTATTTATGTCAGCGAGCACCCTAGCTGCGCGATTTAAGCCGTCATCGTGATTTCCACAGACGGACAGTCGGACATCGCAATATCAACTTCTCTTGTTATAAGGATCACAAATATATTTATATATAATGGGGTCCAAATTTTTTTTCTCTAAATATTACAAACGGAATGACAAACTTATATACACATTTTGCACACTGGGGTAGACCGTATTAAATCGTTTAAGTAAAATTAAAAGCTAAGACATGTTACATTTTCTGTGCACTTAAATGACAATTTTATTTCAAAATAAAACAAACAAAATGAGGCAAATAAAAATTCAAATGTTTTATTTCAAAATAAATTGCAACTTAAACACATCTTTTTTTACATGTTTATATTCATCTTTAAAATATTAAATATAATACATTTAAAATAATTTAACTTTTGTCGCAATATCTTCTTCCAGGCAAGTACATTCAATATATCATTCTCTAAAATCCCCACGCCTATTGGTCCGATACTGCCCATTTTTGTCCGTCTTAATAATAGGTGAAATCAGCCAAATTTTATAAGCTTTCTCTATCAAAGTACTCGAGATATATAATATTGAATTATTACTTGTTTGGGAGGTACCACGCCCACATATCCGATCCCGTCCATTTCCGGCATAGCTACTTATAGTAATAATAGGTGACCTCACACAAATTTGCAAAGTTCCCCTTATGATTGAACTCAATATATTTATATGATATTAAAAATTTACTTTACTAGAAATATTTAAAAAAAATACAGCCTGTAGCACTTCCCCTATCCGTAAGACTCTGTGAAAATTTCAGGAAGATCAGATGAGTAGTAACGGAGATTACCTCGTACCAACAAACAAATACACATTACCTCTTTATTATGCTAGTATAGATTAATAGTATAGATTTTTTATTTCGATACTTATCAGATTTTTCGGCGTTAAATAAAAAATAATAATTTTTCAACATTTCTATAGAAAAAATGCGATTTTTTTCATGAGGTTAACATATTCTGGGTATTACAGTACCGAGGGTATAAAATTTTAGTTAGGTTTGTTACATACATACCTTCGGAAAGGTTAATTTGTCTAGTTTATAAGTTTTATTTGTAAGGTTTTTCACACAAATAGGAAAAAATTCAAAATAGTGCATTTGTGAAAAATTGAAAAACCGTTGTC
The DNA here is from genome assembly GCA_963682025.1 of Cordilura impudica. Classification (NCBI taxonomy): domain Eukaryota; kingdom Metazoa; phylum Arthropoda; class Insecta; order Diptera; family Scathophagidae; genus Cordilura; species Cordilura impudica. The sequence goes on along the minus strand of OY821520.1, from coordinate 170,353,961 downwards.
TTGAGTTACAAAACATTTATTTTGATAGATATCCCACTCCCATCCCACTAAGCGACCAAAAAGCTCTTAAAGGAAAAATCCTAGGCTTTCTTATGAATGCCCTTTTTGAAAATAAAGGCAAAAAATGCTTTAATTTAGCAAAAAAAAAAAAGTCTACAAATTTTTTTTTTTTTTTAAAGTATTTTTTTTCCGAAATATTGAAGAAATAGCTATCTAAACTATTTGGGAGGAAATTTTCTAAGAACAATAGGTAATAAGTTACATGGATGAGAAAAAACACCTGTTTGGCCAAAATGTCAAATTTTGATCCCCTCTAACTCAGAGACATCTGGACCGATCTTATTGAAAAATTGTGTCTAAACTACTATCCAATAGGACTAACCTTGGTGCAAATTTCATCCCGATCGGAAGAGATCGATTTCAAAAGTTGGTGCACTTGACATGTAATCCCCCATATATATAAAAGAGTTGCGTGGACGATCATCATCGCCTAGCCAACACCCAGAAACTTGGTTTCCCTCTCATCGTAAACATCCACTAAGAACGAAGTTTCAAAAACTCGTATATTAAGGGGGTAAAGCCAAAAAGAGAGAAAATGGTGACAAATGAATCTAGGAATATGAAATTTGGTGTGTTGACTCCATCCGAGAAACAAACATGGGTTCAGCAATAATTTTTTCGAAATTCGGCCAGTTAAGTGGAAAAAACCTTTATGCAACCTTCTAAACATATTAATCTTTGTATGTGAATTTTGATATATAAACTCCACCGATACTTGGGCATTAGTCAATAATCAGGGCCGGCCCTACGATCGAGCCAGTAAGCCCATGGCTCGGGGCGCCTGGCAGATTGGGGCGCCATATAAAAAGAAATTAAATCAATTAAATTAATATGTAAAATAAATTAGTAAATAATGATGAAATATGCGAAAAATTATTTTCCTTTTTGTTCATTATTTAAAAGAAATTCATATTTATCACATAGTAGGCTTCGCATTTTACAATATTTGATTTTTTTTTTTTTTTTGAATTCAAAGAATGATAATTAAACAAACGATGACTGTGACGTGTGGGAGCTAGTCTTTCAAAACAACGAAATTCATATTTATTCATATTTGGGCATAACCCAATCATTAATAATGCCTCCAAAAAAAAAAAAAACTAAGTGGCTTCCAAGGTAGAAACAAGAAAGCAAATCAGGAAAAGCAAATAGAAAAATGTTCTTACATTTCTCGGTTTTTTAAATCTTCAAATGTAAGTCGTAATATTGAAGATTTAGAATCGGAAAATGAGCTCCACCATATTGAGACTGAGTCATGAGAGCATGAATAAACAAATGAACACATAAAATGTATCTCAACATTGAATGACTTGGTCAGAAGATTGAATGAAGGAAAAAATATCAATTCAATAAATAAACAAGTAAGAAAATTATATTCGGTCTAGACCGACTATACGATACCCTATACCATGCGTTTAGAAACCCTATCTCTTAGGCCCAACTAACTGGACATTGAAAATAAGCAAAAACCAAATTTGAGTGGGATTTTTATTAATTTTTTTGGCTGCAGATATGAAAAAGTTCATATCGGATGCTATATCTATAAAGGGACTAGGTCCAAAAATGGACCGATCCTGATCATGTTTGGTAAAGTCTCTTGTATTTTGCAAAAATATGTACAAACAAAATTTGAGAAGAATCAGTGCAATATTTTTGTTTTTTAACAGATTTAAGTGAAAATCGGGAAGAGGTTCTATATGGGGTCAAAAGGATCATTTTTGGACTACTCATTAGTGGATGTAATGAACGCATACAAACCCAATTTGAGTAAGATCTATATGACAATTTGGATCTTATGGCAATTTATGTCGATTTCATATGGGTAATTTGTATGGGGGCTTGGTCTGAACATGGACCGATTCTCACCAATTTCAATAGCGTTCATCCCATGGCCGATAAAAGCTTATATACCAAATTTCATCAAAATATATTCATATTTGCGACCTGCAGTTTGATTACAAGCTTTACATGGACACACAGACGGACGGACGGACGGACATTGTTAAATCAACTCAGAAAGTGATTCTGATTCGATCGGTATAATTAAAGATGGGTCTAGGTCAAATATTTTTGGTTGTTACAAACAGCAGCACAAAGTCATTATACCCAAACCACATAGTGGTATAGGGTATAAAAACTGCAATTGACCAAAAATTTATAATAATAAGTAAATTTGTATAGTTTTGTATTCCTAAAATATTGAAACACTCCAATGAGAATTGTGGGTTTAGGGAACTGCTACTTGAAAAAGATCAGAAAATAAAAAAAAGGTGCCTGGAAAATAAAAACAACACATTTTGCGAAAAAGTTCAGCCAGTTTTCATACGAATATATGAAAAACTGTATTCCGTACAAATTTGAAAGCGATTAACAAAAAATATTTGAGTTACACATGGTACAAATTTTTACTGTTTACAATTCAAAATATGAGTACATTAAGTGCTTAATGTTTCAAAGAATTCTGACCAAAATAATGCTGTTGGCGTACTACTACTAGGAGAAAAGGAATAAATTGATTTTTTTTCGAATTATCATTCTTAGCATATTCTGAAAGATTAGTTGAGTAGCTACGCATTTTCTTTTTAAACTCTTTCTTTTAACTCATACTCTGTGTCTGTCTGTCTGTCGTGGGTCAACCCCATTCCCCCTTATCCAATTGATCTGAAACTTTGTCAAGAGTCTTGCTGTGAATATAGATTAATTTTGGGGTAGTCACTCACAGTCACGCATAGTCACGCACAATCAATCTGAAATTTTGTCTATAGACTTGTTATGACCAAAGATTAATTCTAAAATAGTAACGCATAGTCACGGAGAGATTCAAAACTCATATGCATAAGGAAAGAAAGAGTTTTGTTAAAAACTTTGTTTTTATGGGTTAAATTATTATTTTATATTTTTATATTGGATATTTTTTCTATTTAATTTCAAATTAAATAATAAAAATTTAACATTTCATGAAGTACTTATTTTCGAGTTAATTTATAATCATAAACAAAAACAAGTAAGAAAATTATAGTCGGTCTAGACCGACTATATGATACCCTATACCATGCGTTTAGAGACCCTATCTCTCAGGCCCTACTAAATGGATATAAAAAAAAGGCATAAACCAAATTTGAGTGGGATTTTTATTAATTTTTTTGGCTGCAGATATAAAAAAGTTCATATCGGATGCTATATCTATGAAGGGGCTAGGTCCAAAAATGGACCGATCCTGATCATGTTTGGTAAAGTCTCTTGTATTTTGCAAAAATAAGTACAAACTAAATTTGAGAAGAATCAGTGCAATATTTTTGTTTTTTAATAGATTTAACTGAAGATCGGGAAGCAGCTCTATATGGGGTCAAAGGGATCATTTTTGGACTACTCATTAGTGGATGTAATGAACGCATACAAACCCAATTTGAGTAAGATCTATATGACAATTTGGATCTTATGGCAATTTATGTCGATTTCATATGGGTAATTTGTATGGGGGCTAGGTCTGAACATGGACCGATTCTCACCAATTTCAATAGCGTTCATCCCATGGCCGATAAAAGCTTATATACCAAATTTCATCAAAACATATTCATATTTGCGACCTGCAGTTTGATTACAAGCTTTACATGGACACACAGACGGACGGACGGACGGACGGACGGACGGACATTGTTAAATCAACTCAGAAAGTGATTCTGATTCGATCGGTATAATTAAAGATGGGTCTAGGTCAAATATTTTTGGTTGTTACAAACAGCAGCACAAAGTCATTATACCCAAACCACATAGTGGTATAGGGTATAAAAACCCATCACTGCCAATACAATACGTTGGCGAAATATATTGGAGAGATTATTTAAGATTATTGAGAAACACGAGTCACAGAATCTTGCTTTGAGAGGAACTTCCGATAAGTAGTATAACTAAATTCGACCCCATCTTGAAATAACACGTACATCAAATAAAAAATAAAGAATTATACGAGCATTATTTCGGCAAAACAGTTCAAAGATTAAAAAATGATTATTTTATTAAATTCTGTAGTCAAATTGAATATAACAAAATTAATAAAAACTAAATAAATATTATTCAATAATCGTTGAGAGTACTCCAAATGTTTCCCATACTGAGTAAATGGTATTAATTGTCCGAGTGGTCTGTTCAAGTAATGATGAAAAACACATTCAGGTATATGAGCATTTCTTAAGTTTTATTGAAATTTATAATAGCTCTGGAGTTGGAATTACAGATAAGATTATAAAAGTATTAGAGTCATATAACTTGTAGGTGGCCGATATGAGAAGTCAAAGTTGTGCGCGGGCGACATAGTGGTTTCTTTTTTTGTTCCTTGCAGTGCCCATATCCTTAATTTAGTGGTAAATGATTTTCCGAGCTGTTGTTTTGAATGTATAACTTTTTTATCATTCAGCATTTTTATGTTTTTTTTCTCTCATCGTCAAATCAATGCTGGGATTTATTAACAAGAAACATATCACTGGTCTTACATTGAAAGGACTAATTGATACTAGATGGGCCAGTTGAATTGATGCTTTGAAGCCCCTACGATATCACATTAAAGAAGTTATTGCTGCTATGTATGACTTTATAAATGAGGCTGAGCAACTTAATGTTACCACAGCCACAGCCACAGCAGCGAGAAAAAAAATCAGAGACCACAGCTATATTGCAAAAAATTTAAAAATATAAATTTATCTGCTCTTTAATTGTATGGTATGATATTTGATTTGAAACAAATGAAACTAGCAAAGCATTTCAGTCACTTAAATTAAACCTGAGCCAAGCAGTAACGTTGTTATCACAGGGTATGATATTCCTTGAAGATTATAGAACAGATATAAAATATGATTATATTTTGGAGGAGGCTAAAATAATTGCAATTGATTTAGATATTGATGTACAATTTGAACGTGCACGAGTCCACCTTCAAAGAAGACAATTTGATGAACCTATGCAAAACTTTAAAGTAAATTTATTTAACAATTCAGGCACATAACAATAAATTCGAATTACTGTATAACTTTGGCAATATCCCCAACATAATGGATGATGACATACGGAAATTTTATGGATTTAGAACTTCTCCTAACTGATGGTGATCAGAAGGATATTTTCGGCTTGACTTTATTTAACCGAATTAAAATACCTGAAAAACATCTGTCCACAGATTGCTGTGATTCTCCTACTGAAATTATAAACTATTTGCTAGTAAATAATTTAACAATCGCTTAGCCAAATATATATGTTGTATTATGAATCATAATTACATTGCCAATAGCTGTAGCGAGTGCAAAGAGAAGCTTTTCTAAGCTTAAGTTAATAAAAACTCATTTGCGGTCTACAATGCTCCAAGATAGCCTTGATGGCTATCGAACAGCATGACTTTGTCAAAAATTTTGAAGGCTCGGAAAAAAGTTTTTATATAAGTAAAAATAAAATTATTTATTAACAAAAAATAATTTTTCTCTTTTTCCAGATATAGAAAAAAATCCACCAACATTATACAAAGTGCACCATTTCGTCAGTGGTTAATTGCCTTATTCATTATTTTGGTATAAAGATATTTTATAAAAAAAGAAAAAATACAAATTTTTTATGTTGCATTTAAGTTTTATATATTAAAATAAAAATAAAACTGGGAGTTTAATATTAAAATATTTTTTTTTTTAATAATCCTTAATTTAGGTTAAACATAATAACGGTTTTAGATATTCTTTTATTGTGGTTACAAAATATGGGGAACGATTTAGACCCTTGGCCTAGGGCGCCAAAAATGCTCAGGCCGGCGCTGTCAGTATTGAATTTATTGCCAACTCTAACGTCTAGGGGAGGAAAAATGGACAAAAACTTAAAAAATTGTACATCTAGTATTTTCTAAACAAACGAATATAGGAATATGAAATATGGTACACGGACTCCACTAGATATAGAAACAGCAGATGTTAGGAAAATTTTGGAAGATCGGGTTGTTAAGGGGGGGGAGAGGGGGTTAAAACGGTTCCTTTTCTACAATATCTTCTTTACAAAGTAGTTTAGGAATGTGAAATTTGATATGTAGAATCCACCAGAGACCTAAATATCGGCCACGGATAAAATTTTTAATTCCAGCTTTTAAGTTGGTAAATTTTCATTAATACAAACCTTTCCTTGAAAAAAAAAACCATTTACTGAAAAAGCACCTTTTCTCAAAAAAAATTACATATCTTAAAAATATCCTTTTCTTCAGAGGTATATATTGTCAGGTACCCTTGCTAAAGTAGCTTTAATTCAAGTAGTATATTTTCTTAGAAATGTAATTTTTATCAAAAAAGTACAGTTTGTTAAAAAAGTTTTTTTTAATACATTTTCTTAAAAACTACCTTTCTTAAAAATTACCTTTTCTTAAACGGTAGCTCTTCTTAAAAGGTATCTCTTCTTAAAAGTACGTTTAAAAATAAAGAAAATTTTTTTAATTAAAAAAGCACCTTATGTTAAAAAAGTGTTATTCTTTAAAAAGCGCCTCTTTTACAGTACCATTTCTTCAAAAAGGTACTTTTTCTTAAAAGGAAGCAATTTTCCTTAAAAAGTTCCTTTACTTATTAAAACGCCTTTCCGAATTCTTACTTTTAGGGGAGAAAAAAAGCGGTTAAAAAGGGGAAAAAGTGTACATTTGATATCTTCTAAACAAACGAATATAAAATATAGTTTGTGGATTCCACTACAGATGGAAACATTAGATGAGATGAAAACTTTTGGAAATTCGGATACTAAGGTTGGTAAGGACGGCCCAAAAGTGTAAAAGGGTACCTTTTTATCTTATTAACAAAGTAATTTAGGAATATAAAATTTATGTATATGTAGATTCCACCAGAGACACAAACATCGGACAATAATAAAATTTGTTTTAATTCGAGACTTTAAGGGGTGAAAACGTCAAAAAAAAACAAAAATTGGCAAACTGGTACATTTTATCTGATGCATTTTCATTTGAAAGTACATTTTCTTAAAGAAAAAAACAATATAGAAACTTATATTCGGTCTAGGCGGAATATTTATTTTTACAATAAAATCTTATTTTTGATCTTTATAGTTTGAATAATTTTCGAATGTATTACGAATAAAAAATTAGTATTTAAATAGAGGAGGTACAATACATTGGAAACTTTTACAAGAATCTAAATTGTCTAATTTTGTTTTTAATAATTTCGCGTTAAGTCCTAAATTTATGTATTTTTTGCGAAATCGCTCATTGGTGTGTTCTCTATTGATAACAAATTTGGTACAAAAAATAGATATACGTAAAAGGAAATGTTTTTTTAGTGACGACAAAACAATGGAAACTTTTAAACTTTATGACCAGAGTTCATCAAAACAATTGTAATAGAAAAAGGTGTGAAAGAAAATATTGAAGATATTAACTGTTATTTAAATATTTATGGATTATGATTTTTTCTTTCAATTATTATAAAATAATGGCGATAATAAAGTTTCAGGAAGAGTTAATATAAATGATTTTAGAGCTGGTCGTAAGCAAAATAATATTTGTGAGAAATGAATAAAAGAGTCAAGGACAGATCATTAACAATCTTAATGAAAAGCTGATCTTAGTTGTTATCGACCTGCGAGGAAACCACTGATATCAGAGAAAAACCAACTGGCTAGCATTAATCTCGCTAAAGAACTCATGAACTGGAATTGGAATACTTGGCGAATAGTATTGGCAATAAAATGAAATACTTAAAGTGGCATAAAATTTGCATATACCGACGCTTCGGGGGTTTTATTAATAGCCAATGCAATCGTTCGGTATAAGAAACATCCATACCAAAGACCACGACCATCATTTTATTCCAGAATGTTATTGTAAAGTAAAGGTTTCCATTGGTTTGTCAACAGCTTAAAAATTAATATTTTTAAGTATTTTTTTTTTTTTAAGTAATGTTGACATTATTCTTCTTTGTTAAAAAAATAAACCATAAAAATGTTTAAATTAGTAAAAGCGTTTTAAATTTTATGATAAATTTTTTTTTCCTCTAGAATTTTCGACTCATGTTTTCAAAGGTTTCGTCTGTGGTGAGCAGAAGGATGTGATATACACTGATTATAGTAAAGTTTTTGATAGGGTCGATCATAACATTTAACTTCTCAAACTAAGACTCATTGGCACACTTGAATCTATTATTTTGTAGATTGAATCGTATCTCATGTTTAGATCTCAAAAGGTCATGTTTCGCAATATTGAACCTAAAATTATAAGAGTTACTTCTGGCGTTCCCCAAGACAGTCATTTGGGCACTTTTACTATTCGTAAATGATCTTTCGACTGTAATTTCGAATTGCAGCGTCCTTTTGTATGCAGATGATATTAATTTATTTCACAGTTTCAATGACACAAATGGTCATATTACTCTTCAGCGTGGGCTTGATTGAATTAATTGAATGGTGTAATGTGAACTTGATAGAAACTGTATCCTAAGATATGAAAACATAAGGTATTTCACAGAAAGGGTTTAATTTCTAATGAGTATTGCATTAATGGAATAGTATTGGATACCGTACAAACATTTCTGCATCTTTGTCTACTCATGGATAGTAAACCTGACTTCATTGCTCTTATTAGTATGATTGTTAATAAGGAATGGAATTCATATTATCAGGTTAATGCCAATGCAATTGAGTCTGTGAAGTGAGTGTGAGTGTCTGTGAGTGGCTTCATACATTTTTGTGCAAAATATATAAGGACTGGTTCAAGAACATTAAAAGTTGGCACCAAACATTATATTGACTAAGTGAAGAAAAATGGCATTTCAACAAAATCGTCCACGCACACCGCCCACCGTCCGTACAGCCCAAATTGATTTTTTTGCATAAAATTTTTCCTATCCAAGCGAAAATCTTCAAATTAGGTACATACACTTTCTAGAATTAACAAAAGATGCATACCCAAATTTCCTCCCAGCGTTTATAAAGTGACTAGGAAATCGCTTCTGAATTGCTTTTTCACTATTTCGATTTCATTAATCGAAAGCATCGAGGTTTTTGATTTTAAAAAATCGGTTGTTAAATCAAAATTATTACCACAATTTGTAATAATTATTTTACACAATTCACTATATCGTCGGTGGTATGCCAAAAGGTGCTACATCCAAAATTCACAATATTAGAGTTATTAGTATATTAATGTTTCACAAACCATTCTGTGTTCTGCCAAAATTTTTGGCAAGTATTAACTACATATAATTTGAAAGTATCATTGTATTTCAAAATAGTTTGAATTTTAGCTAACCGCTTCAATAGTATTTTGCAATTTTCTCAAAATGAGCAAAACATATATAGAATCTTCTGGCGTAGCGGCGACGATACGGTATAGAAAATGAACTCATTTTAATAATTATATTTTACAATTTTATAAACAAAAATAGCTGCGTACGAATCTTATGGTTTTGCTTTTCTAATTTTGGTATGCACTTTTTTGGAATTGCTCTCAATCATTTAAAATTTTTTGTTGTAATTGATAACTCCAATATTTTGTTACAAACCTACGCTGCAAAATCCGTGACCTTTTTAAGAAAATTTATAGGTTTGTTAAGCGATCAGCGAAAGCCGGTGGATTTTTTTTTTTTTTTTGGGAAATCCAAGGCACAGACCCTCACCCTTCATTCTGTTGCAGTAAGAAGGTAGCCGGAGCTAACTTATTTTTTTTCCAAGGAAAAGTGCAAATCTTGAATTTAATAAAGCCATTTTAATTTGCTCATAAAACTAAACTGCTTATGCAATCCGCATAACTTTTTCTTCAAACAAAAAGAAGATGCTGTACTTCAATAAAACCAACATTAAAATTTTAGCAGGTAAAATATTTTAGATGCATAAGATATTAAGTTGCAAGAAAACTTTCATCAGTTTTCGTTTTACAATATTTGAGTGACGATCTTTTCTAAGACTAATAAGTAATATTTTAGTTTTTATTAAAAAAAATATTGATTTTTCTTAAGGAGGGTAAGGTTTTAAACTTTTGTGTTTGTATTTCTGTTTCCGAATGTACATCATGTCGAGAGTATTGTGTCAAAATTTCAATTAAATCGGAGCAAAACTTAAGAAGATACAGCGTTTCCAGCGACCGGCCTCATATGGTATATCGCACATAAATCAATTTTTAAACAAGTAAGAAATTACAGTCGGTCTAGACCGACTATACGATACCCTTTACCATGGTTCAGAGACCCTATCCCTTCGGTCCAACTAATTCGATATAGAAAATAAGCACAAACCAAAATTGAGGGAATTGTTTATATTTTTTTGGTTGCAGATATGAAAGAGTTCATATCGGGTGCTATATTTATATGTGGCTACGTCGAAAAATGGACCGATCCTGACCATATTTGGTAAAGTCACTTATATTTTGAAAGAATATATACAATTCAAATTTGAGAAAAATCTGTGCAATATATTTGTTTTTTGATAGATTTAAGTGAAGATCGGGAAGCCGCTCTATATGAGGCCTATGACTAAGAATTGTTCTATAGGGATTATTTTTGGACTACTGTTTAATGGATACAATAAACACATACAAACCCAATTTCACTGAGATCTATGTGATAGTTTGGATATTATGGCAACTTATGTCGATTTCATAGGGGTCATTTGTATGGGGATTTGGTCTGAGCATCGACCGATGTTCACCAACTTCAACAGCGTTCATCCTATGACCGATAAAAGCTTATATACCAAATTTCGTCAAAACATATTCATAGTTGCGACCTGTAGTTTGATTACAAAGTTTACATGGACACACAGACGGAGGGAATCGCTAAAACGACTTAGAAAGTGATTCAGAGCTGATGGGTATTATAAGAGATGGGTCTAGGTCAAATATTCTGGTAGTACAAACAGCAGCACAAAGTAATTATACCCCACTTAGTGGTATAGGGTATAAAAACTTTAACAAACGTGAACATCATAACTCAAAATCTACTTGACCGATTCTTTTAAAATTTTACACACTATATCTACGCCTAAATCGTCAGGTAACCACGAATAGTTTTTTTTATTTTCCATTTTCTTTCCCATTTTTTAACAACAGATTCCCGAAAGTTTATAGCAAAAATCGTGTTTTTCACTTCAAAATGCTGCAAAAAAAAAAAAATATTGAAAAAACTCTTCGTCACTACCTCAGGAAACATGTAATCTTTTAACGCATTTAGATTTTTATACCACTGTGCGTGGTTTAGGTTGGAGTTATGATAACATACCATCATATACTAATAGACTAAAGCTTATCAGACTTCCAACTCTTGAGAGTAGGATGACCATGTTGGGTGACACCGTCTGCTTTCAACCTTGCGAATGGTAACGTTGACTCGGAGTTTCTTTTATCAAATTTGAATTTTAACATACCTTGTGGAGTCAGAATTTCTCATTTTTACAATCTATTACACAATTTCGTTGATTTTAATTTTAATGTATTGAAACAAAAGCGCGATATAATTGAATACCTCAATTAACAAAATTTTTTGTTTTTTAAGTTCGTCTATTCCTAATATCAGCTGATGACATAGTCTGTAGCTAATTTACGACCACACAATCTACCTGCCAGCTCTTGGAATCCGCCAGGGTTCGGACCATGGTGTGTACGCGGTCCCCACTTTAAGGGGGCATGCCGCCTCGGTCGGGTGAGGTGGGTAATTGTGAGGCGGGGTTCGAAAAAAAGCTGTTTGTAAGAAACATTCTAAGTAATATCAGTGTACAAACTTTATTTTCTATTTTCTTTTAAATCTTATCGTTTTCTAATCTACTTTTAATATGTAACTTTTTTTGAACTTGATTACCCAAAGGTCATATGGGCATAATGAATTTATTGCAATTATTATATCAAATATTCTGCTAACTTCTGTGAAATAATTATTTCTTGATGATACCAACACAAATTATAACAATTCATCTTAAATGAAAAGTATCAAATACCATTTGTATGTAACTGAATCATTCATCACTTGGTTGATGATAAGCAAAACCCATAAATTTTGGTTAAACACTTACATAATTTATACAAATCATAAGACACGTGACTATGTTTGCAAAGACAATGGTCAGGCTCTCATGACACTAGAACGCAACTATCAAAAGATAAATAAACATTTAATCGAAAGCTCATCAATATGATGACTAATCGCAATTCCAATTGAATTTGGCTGCTATGAAGAAGCCTATTGAAATGGCTTGTTACCGATGGTGTGCAAATACTATTCTCTTTTGATAATTAATGATCTTCGAAATAAATTTCATTGTTAAAAGCCTATTATGTTTTTTTTTTTTTTTCAGTTTCCATGAATATACTTAAATAAAATGTAATAATCAGTTATGCCAACAAAAAAAGTGAGACTTTGCCTTTTAAAATTTATTCAAACTTATTGAATGGTTTGAGATTATTTTTCTTTTTCTAAATACACAATTTTGAAATCTACTACATAAGCTTTAAACTAAATACCAATAATCATAATTTATATTTTGATCAACATAATTAACATATCTACATAATAAGGGCTCCCGGTATACATAAAACACTGTATAAAAACAGGACTAAACTTACGCCATTTTTTGTTATCGATTTTGAGTTATTGCTGCCAAGGACTTAGTTTTTGGCCCTTTATATATAGGTCTAAAAAAATTATGAAACGTAGGGAGATATTTATTTATCTTTTGCTGACAAATAACTAACTTCACTAGTAAAATTTGCTTACTGAGCTTATTTTTGGCTCATCTAAAAATTTGGTTTATGAGAGAAGCGTTTATTCTAAAATACCAAACATATTTCACTTCAATTTTTCTTACATATACCTCTAGATAAGAAAGAAAAAAAAAAATACGTAAAAACTCTCTCATATTTCCAATAAAAACTTTTCGATGTTTTAAATGTGGTGACGAAATGTGGTGCATGTAGCTCAAATAGAAATCAACATCATCCAGCAAATTACCGCGGTTGTGGAGTTTATCAAAATATTATTAGAAAAAGCTAGAAATTTCAGCAAGCAAGACAACTTCACAACAATTTTATATCCTATGATGATGTTACAAAATCAAATACAAATGACACCTCTTTTGCAAGATTAGAGACATTGATGCAAACCCAAATTCAACAAATAAGCAACTTATTGAAAATGTTAACAATTTTGATTAATAAATTATGATCTCAGGGTAGTAAATTTATGGAACACCAACGGTCCGTCCAATCATAGGAAGGAAATAAAAATTTTTCTTCATAACAACAAAATTGATATATACTTTTGATTTCAGCGACACACTTCACCATCAAATCGTATTTTCATATAAAAGGTTACACCTTAATCAATACCAACCATACTAATGATTCAGCTCATAGCGGTGCTGCCATTCTTTTGAAGTCAAATATATCATACAAAATTTTAGATAAAATGCAAGAAGAATCAGTGCAGTCAAACGTTATCTCTGTAATGAGCGAAAATAGCCCACCATCAATTGGAGCAGGCTACTTTCCTAAACGGTTCGTACATGACCAAAACGATTTCAAACGCTTCGTTGACAAATTATGATCCAGATTTCTTGTTGGAGAAGATTTCAATTCCAAATACCCTTGTTAGGGCTCCCGAACATCTAACCCAAAGGGAAATGACTATATAAGTGGACATAAAATAGTAACTTATCTGTTATTTCAACAGAAAAACCTACTTATTGGCCAAAAAACCCTAATAGGCTACCAGATCTATTGTGTACAACGGTATTCCAAGGCCCCATTTGGATTTTTTTTGAAAGTTTTGACATCAGCTCTGACCACTCAACAATATTTTTCACATATAGTACCAGACTCTATTATACTCCATGTCATCTATTAAAAAAAAAACCGATATGGAATCATTTCTCTGAAAACAGGAGCTGAAATCGAGGGAAATGTTGAATTTTTTACGAATCTATTGCAAGAGGTCTTCGTACTTTCCCCTTACTTTCGTACTTTCATCAACTATATGATAAGAGAATCCTAAGCAATTAACTCAACTTTGAGAATAATTTAAGAACAATTTTATAAAAAATTATCTACGAAACTTAGACACCCAACAGCTCGTAGTGAACATTATCTGTGGAATGCCACAAAGTATACAAAACGACCACAAAAAGAGATGCACCCCTCAAGGATGAAAGAAATTGATGGCTCCAATCTGACCAGGAGAAGGCATGGGGTTTTGCTCGGTATTTAGAAAAGGTATTCAAAGTATTCAAATTTAGTTCTGGTTTGAAGCAAACGTACTAAAATAACGTGACTCACTCTGTCAAATGGATCCTCCAATAAGTCCCATAAAACCAACTTACATAAGAAACGAAATTAGTAATTTAAACTCAAAAAATCACCAGGTTATGATCAAAAACGTCAAAAAAAAATCGTACCAATCTGATAGATTCTTTTATGTCGAACCTAGCAATGATTATTTATTGCTGGGTAGTGTTCTGGGACCCGTTCTGTACACTATATACACTAGGGTGACAGCGGTTTGTATGAAAAAAAAATTTTGGTCGAATTTTGAGGTGTGCGGGCCGGATTATTATGACACTGAGTTTAAAACTTTAGTGCGCAAAATTTAAGCCAAATCGGACAATGTTTTCTGCACGCGCATTCGGTTCAAAGTTCAAATATGCATTTGTATGTAAAAATTATCATAAAAAATCATTTTTCACAAAGATTTTGATATTAATAATTGCGCTTTAATTAAATTAATTAATGAACCAAAATCTACAGTAAATTATCTTTCTAACAAAACAAAAAATCTGTTATCGGTTAAAAATCATTCAAGTTATATCAAGTTCCCCAGGCAATATATGCGCTGTAGACCACTTGATTAAGAAAATCGAGCTCACATTTTCAAAGACATTGACATAATCTACAGCAACAACATTTTTGCATTTTCCTGATCCTGAAATGGTCTCACGTAAGGTATTTTGCATCTCGTGTATTGTTGCGCCGTTCTAAATGAATATCAAAACGGTACATGTTTTTTAGCACTATTTCAAAATCTCCAATTTTACTTATTCAAAAATCTTGTTCAAGAAATTTACCGAAATCAACGATTGGACTTTAAAGTCTTATTAAAGAAGTATATGTGATTAAAAATGAAAAATATTGTAGGTGTCCTGGTCTTCATTTGGAGAGGGCAGCGTCTTAATTTCAGCGGATTTGAAGAAACTTTTGATTTTTAAGGTTAAATTGAAGTACTATAATCTGTCCCTCTTTAAGATCAAAAGTCAAATTTAAGGAGAGTTAGATTTTTATAAAACAAAATATCAAAATAATATATATGTAGAAGAATTTCGATAAGATTTGTTGATAATATTTGAATAACTCTAGAAAATAATATTAAGGACATATTTTCTGAAATTTACCCGTGGGTTACTCAAAATGTGTCCTAGTTTTAATTATTTTTTTTTTTGAATTATTATATTCATATAAAGGTTATCGAGGGTTTATATTCAAAAAGTGCTATCTACATTTGACAGCAATTTAAATTTTTGATTTCAGACTGTTGTCTGATATAACAGTCAAATATAATATTTATTTTGATATCACCCATGAATAGTACGACTATTTCTTAATAGTTATTGTAGCAAATCGATCGACAAATAGTTTCAAATCTTTTAAATAAATTGGTTTTACACGCTCTCTTTAAAATAATTATTGACCCAAATTGACATAAATTTGTTTATACTATATTAAATATAAAAACTAATTAATCTACATATTTTCATAAAATAACGAATAAATTTGATAAATATTATGAATACATTAAACTTGTTTTGTTTAAAAAATATCTTGATGAAGAAAATATTTATAAATTTTCATAAAGAGTCAATTTGACTTCAAGGGTACCCCACGGGTTAAGCTCATATAATAAGTTAAGAATATTTTTTTTGAATAAATATTATTAACAAGTTTTATTGAAATCCTTCCACAAATATACATTATTTCGATATTTTGTTTTAAAAAAATGTAAATCTCCTTAAATTTGACTTTTGACCTTAAAGGAGAACAGTTTATAGTGCTTCAATTTAACCTTGATTTACAAGATTGAGAACCTATATCAAATTGTATAAGATATTGACAAAAGATATTTGAAATGTGAAAACACCAAAGATGCAGTCTAAAAGTTGAAATTGTATGAAAAATCAAATATTTCTTCTAATCCGCTAAAATAAAAACTCTGCCCTCACAAAATTAACAATACGGTACCTACAATATTTGGAATTTTTAATTACATATATTTTGTCAATAAGTCCAGTCGTTGATTTCTAAAAGTTTCTTGAACAAAATTTTTTAAAAAGTAAGATCGGAGATTTTGAAATAGTGCTAAATAAAACGTACCGTTTTGACATTAATTGAGAACGGCATAACAATAGGCGAGATGCAAAATACTTTACGTATGATTATTTAGGTATCAAGAGAATGCAAAAATGTTGTTGTTGTAAATTATTTCAATGTCTCGAGCTCGATTTACTTAATGGATGGTCTGCGGCGTATTTATTGCCTGGGGAACTTGATATAACTTGGCAGTTTTTCAACCGATAATAGACTTTGGTGTATTATTATTAAGTTAATTTAATCTGGATTATGATCTATTTATTAATTTAATTGGCTGTCACCCTAATATACACACCTGACCTGCCAGTATCTGATGATGTTTTACTAGCAACATATACAGATGTATTGGAAGCCGACTTATATTTTGTAGTGCAGAACCAACTCAACATTACTTAAAACTAGCTTAACAGGTGAAACATAAAAGTCAACTCAAAAAATTCCAACCATCTTAAATTAAGAAGTAAGAAAAGGTGACTGTCACCCTGTCAGTATCAACAACGAAATAATACCACATGAAAATTATATCAAGTATCTTGGAATGTATATGGACCGGCGACTGACTTGAAAAATCATATTAAAAATAAAGACCAACAACCCAACAATAAATTGAAAAAGTTGTGTTGGCTTCTTCGTCCAAAATCGCAGCTAAGCGTAGAAAATAAAATACGACTTTACAATGTGATCATCAATCCAATTTGGATGTATGGTATCCATCTATGTGGAACTGCCAGCTATTCCAATATAGAAATATTACAGAGATTTCAATCTTAGTCTCTGCGAACTACTCTGATCTCACCATGGTTTGTGAAATATAATACAATTTATAATAATCTCAACATAACGAAAGTGAATGATGAAATCAAAAGGTTTTTGGACAAATATATAGACTGAGTTATCACTCTAATATTTTTCATTTGTTTATTAGATGAAACCAATGAAACACAAATACTGAAGAGAATACATGTGTTAGGTCTACCATTTAGGTTCTAAATTTGTCAATATTTTGTATAATTGTATAAATTTCTGAAGCTATCCTAATATTATTTTGTATATAAATAATTTTATTAATACTAGCAGATTCCAGCCCTCGAAACTCGAGCGGAAATTCAAGGAAATTTTATTTTTTTATTAAATAAAGACCCTAAAAGTATGCTAATCAATTATAGCCAATTCACAAATCAACACAAAAAACAAGCTCATTTTTATTACAAACACATTGACAAATGTAATAAACACACACATAGCATTGTATAATTTTATGTATGTGTTAGTAGCAACTTTAAATGCAATTTACTCAAAGGAAAAAATTTTGAAATCTGTAAATCTACAAAACGGCTAAAGAGAAATACCTTTCAAATAATATGAGCTTAGTCAAAATCGGAATAAAACGGTAGAACAAATCACCAGTCACAAAAAATCGCCTTGCCTATTAATAGTATAGATATTATAATAGCTATGTTACGCAATGATGTAATATACTATATGTTTATTTTTATTATAACTGATTGTATCAAATTTGCTTATTATCATACGATAGATTGCAAATTATTGGAGAAAAAAAAATATTTGCATTAAGTTATTTGTGAAATAACTGTATACAGAATATAAACATAAACCATATTTTGATGTTATTCCTATTAATTTGTGGCATGCAGATATTATAAAGTTGATGTTATTTTTATATGGGGATTAGGTAAAAAAAGTATTTTTGTTTTTTGATAGATTTAAATGAAAATCGCGAATCAGCTATATACGGAAATTGTGAATAAAAATAGTTCTGCAGCGATTATTATTGGGTAATGGTTAAAGAGTTTACACTGGTTTTTACCGATTGGTCCGATAGCGGTTATTTATGTGGGGTCTACGTCTGAATATGCACATATTCTCAGAAATTTCAAAACTTTTCGTCATACGGTCGAAAAGAGCTTATACACAAAATTTCGTCAAAATTTATTTATATTTGCGGCCTGTAGTTTGATCGCAAACTTTTCAAACGGAAGGATGGACATCTCTAAGTCGACTCAAAACATGATTACCAGTCCATCGGTATAACAAAATGTGGGTCTGCGAACATCAACACAAACCCATTATACCCTCACCACACAGTGGTAAAAGGAATAATAACGCTGTCCATTACCATTTTTTTGTAGGGTGGATGATTTTTTGCCGAACGTTTGAGTTAGTGGCGTATAGTATAGTACCAAAAAAGTTATTTTATAGTTATTTTTTAATAATTTTAAGTTATTTAGATATAAAAAATTACAAAAGCGGTCCATTAATATGCACGGCTGTTACCAATGGCTTAGTAGATAATGAAGAGATTCAATCCCAAAAGAAAAGGTAAAAATACATGTTTCATTTAATTCTTTTAAATGTGAGTGCCTGCTTCTTTATGCATTTATAAGTGAAAAGTTTAATTTTAGATTTTTTCTGGATTTACCATCTTCCGAATATACTTTTTGGCAACAAATTGATGTATTACGATATAAGTTTAAAATATTCTAAAAAAATTCAATCCAAAAAATCATAAAACTTAAACAAATGTATAAAAAAAACATTGCTAAAAACAGTGCTTCTCCTAGGGCAACAATTATGTGCCTCCAAGACCAAGTCTCTAAAATAGTTGTAAAAAAAAACAAAATCGATTTATTTTTTATAAAAAATAAAAAAGAGAAAAACCAACAGGGTCTTCAACAGATTTCTGATAAAGATTTTGATACTATTTCATTTGTAGCGCTGAAAATATGCAACCAATACCTCAATTCCTCAATTCTTTAACTGCAAATATTTTATTTCCACCTCAATGCTTTATTTTTCTTAAATGAAACTTAACAAATGTATCTAATAAATTAGATTTCTTGTCAAAAAATGTATACGTATAACATTTTTTAAACTGAAAACCAAGATTTCTGATTAAAATTTAGTATTAATTTAAAAATTTTTTCACCTTAAATTTTTTTTTTTTTTTTTTTTCATCTTAAAAACCGGAGAAAAAAATTTCACCTAAAAATCTATTTAATCTCAACAATAATCCATTTCCGCTAACAAATTAAAAAAAAATCACCTCAAAAGTTTACAAATCTGTAGTTTTCACAAATGAACATTTTTCTAGACTTTGAGTTATTATTGGTTTTAAAAAATTTATGAGAAATACGGAACAATTTTGCCATTTTTTAAACGCATATTAACTTTATTACTATAATTTTTCTATTTCATACCAACACAATAATTTGAAATTGAACTCTTCAGAAAACTTCAGATTTCTTCCAAAGCAAAAAAACTGTTCTTCCAGAAATCTAAAGAAATAATTTTCTATAAGATTTCTCAAAAAAAAAAAAAATAATAATAAAAATATACGTTCACTTCTAAATTCGTTTTCATTTCATTAAGATTTTTAGACCTTAAAAAAAAAGTTATTCTATAATTTTATATTAAACTCAAAACATTAAATTTCTGTTCATTTCAATAATGTCTTCCCTCTAGCAAATCACATTTCTTCTAATTTATTTTTCACTTTAAATTTATAGTTTGGTCTTCATAAATTATTTTTGACCATAAATACTTTCTCTTAAAAAAATTACTTTTAAACAAAACTTATTTCCCATATTTGATATCCATGTATAAAAATTTGGAAATCGAGATTGTTTCCAAAAAGTATTTGATTATTCCCAAGAAATTTCAGCGATGGCCGCCCGTGAACCGAATCATTTTAAAAAGCTTCCAGAAATTATATTTTTGAAGTAAAAAAATAGATTAAGTAATCGATGACTTTTGCAAAAAAAGGAGTGACCCATTTTCTATTCTGGATAAGGAATGCCTAAGCTTACAAATCTCTTTGTTATCCATATCAATCAAATTATTTATACAAATTATTAAAATAACTTAATTAGGTCAGCTATAGTAAAAGGAATATTTTTAATTCGTAATCATAATAGAACCAAAAAAATTTGTAGTGTGTAAACAATCAAAACAAATTAAATAAAACTGGTTATTTGAATCTATATATTAATAGTTCCCTTTTTAAGCAACATGCGGGCACGGAGGTGTGTGTAAATTGGCGTAGTTGTTGCTCATATGGAGGAGAAGCTGAGAATACAAAATTTATGTTTAATCTGTCTTAGAAAAATATTAAATTAAATAAAATAAAATATTTATAATAATTCGTTACACCCTGTTAATGCGAATGATTTAAATTGTATGTAAAACGCTTTGTGTTGAATTGTGATTTGCTAAAATAGATTAACGTATCTTTAGGCTCATTTAAATATTCATAAATTTTTTTTATATATAAACTAAAAAAAAATATTGGAAGACAAAAATTGAATGAAAAAATAATATTTCCTAGAATCTGCACCCAAATTTTAAGCGCTGGGCTGCACTGCATTTTTTTTAATCTGCAATAAAAACCATATTTTTCTCGTATGAATTAATAACCATGGTATTGCATCATTACGGCTCAAGTGACAAATAAAAAATGTAGTGTTGCGATCATAGAGTTTGATACAATGTTAAACGCTTATTACTTAAAATACCAATTTTTAACAAACCTTTTTTAGGCTTAAAATGTGTTTTCACTAGTTTGTATTTAAAGCCTGACTTAAGATTTTTTATGAATACGGTTGTAAGTATTTATATGTATACATTATAAAAGCAAAATCAATTGATTATATTATTTCATGGGCTTTTTTCATACTGAAAAATAAACTTCTATATAAATTAATATTTAATTTTGCTCAATTTAGGTCGACTTTTCAGAAAATTTTCGTATGGATTAATTTTTGAGCGTCTTTTTTTTAATTTTTTTTTTCATATTTTTGGACATTATATTTTTGGGGGGCTGGGGATTTCTCATTCTATTTTAGGGCTATTTTGTCATATTTTTTTGTACACTTTGCATTTTTTCGGGCCATTTTTCACTGGGTCATTTTTCATTTTTTGTGATATTTCTTTTGGCGATATTGGCTAGAGCCGCTTTTGATACCCTGTACGGCTATGTGGTTAAGATATACCAGTCGACTCAGAACCAATTTCTGAATCAATTAAGTGATGTCCGTCCGTACGTCCGTACGCCCGTCTGTCTGTCCGTCTGTCTGTCTGTCCATCCGTGTACATCTTTACAATCAAACTACAGGTCGCAAATATGAGTGTATTT
The DNA here is from genome assembly GCA_963682025.1 of Cordilura impudica. Lineage (NCBI taxonomy): Eukaryota > Metazoa > Arthropoda > Insecta > Diptera > Scathophagidae > Cordilura > Cordilura impudica. Next base: position 170,332,392 of record OY821520.1, on the reverse strand, counting down.
TAATGAAATTTAGCTTGTCAGCCAAAGGACGCCCTAGTCCGCATGACCCCTATGAGATCAACTCAAATTGCCTTAATATCCAATATATATAAATTGGGTTTGTGTGTGTTTATTACATCTATTAATCAGTAGTCCAAAAACAAATCTTATAGGACAATTCCTAGTCATAGCACCCAGAATAAATTACTTCCCGATCTTCACTTAAGCCTACCAAAAACAAAAATATTGCACACATGTTTCAGAAAGTTGGTTTGTATATGTTTTTCTAAAAAGAAGTGACCTTAAAAACTATGGTCAGTATCAGTCCATTTTTCGTCCCAAATAGACGGACATCGCTGAAACGACTCAGAAAGTGATTCTGAGTCAATCGGTATAATAAATGGTGGTTTTGTGTAAACTATTTTACCCTGACAATAAGGGCATAATTAAGGAATTTGTTATTATAATTTTAATTGTAGTGCATTCCACACGATCCTTCGAACAACACCAAAAATAAGATGAATACAAAAAAACAATTGAAGCCATTTATTTAGAAAAGATATTAAAATTTATTTAAAAAGTACCTTATAAAGCCTGCCTTTAAAAAACTTTGAAAAGTTTAAAAAGTTTATTTTCTTAAAAAAAGAGTATATTCTTAAAAAAGGTAAATTTTTGTTAAAAAGAATTTATATAATAAGATTTGCTTCAAAAGGTACATTTTACTAGAAAATTACATTTTCTATAAATGTAGCTTTACATAAAATAGGTCCATCTCTTAAATAGGCACCTTTATATTTAAAGTACATTTCCATAAAAATTATCTTGTCGTAAAAAAGTAAATTTTGTTAAAACAGATATAATTTTTTAGTAAGAAGATTTTCTTCCAAGTACTACGTAAATTTTCTTAAAAACGACGTTTTCTTAAAAGAGTACATTTTCTTAAAAAAAAGTACCTTTTCTCAAAAAGTACGATTTCTAAAAAAGTAAATTTCCTTAAAAAATATCTCTTCTTAAAAAGATATGTTTTCATAAAAAGTAAATTTGTCTACAAAAAAAGGAGTATATACGATTTCTTGTAGAAGTCATCTTCTCCAAATATAACCTATTCCTAAAAAAGTACGTTTTCTTGAAAGTTTCAGTTCTTAAAAATTAAATTTTCTTTAAAAAGTTATTTTTCTTAAAAATTTCCTTTTTCTTAAAGTCAATTTTATTAAAAAGAAATATCTTTTCTTATAAATTAAATTTTCTTCAACAGTAGCACTTCTTAAAAGGTACACTTTCTTAATAAGAAAAATTTATTTTAAAGCACTACATTTTATAGCGTATGTTTGTTTAAATGTAAATTTTCCTCAAAAGTTTAATTTTCTTAAAAACTAACATTCTCTTCAAAAAATTTATTATCTTAAAAATGTACGTCTTCATAATTTATCAAGGGGATATATTTTAACGTGACAAGTCACTTTCCAACTAACTACTGTTAATACAGTTTCAATACCTTGTTTGTATTTACAGAATTTTTTGTATTTACAGTTTTTGCATTTGGGTGTTTCCAAAGTAGCCATCGTTACTGATTTTCGGAGATTTTTTAAATAAAATTCCAATCTAAGCTAATATGCCACGAGGATTAAGCGTCGGTATCAAACAAAAGAATTCATAAAAAAGCTAATTTCAGTAATTTTTTGAACATTAAAAAAGTAACGGTCGTTACCTTATATATGAGCCCTTTTCAAATTTCAGAAACAAACATCATGTAAAATTTTGCACAGGATATGTCAAGTAAAAAATCTGATTAAATTCCTTGAAATGTTTTGTTTAATGAACGGGCTTGTTTTCAAACCAAAGAAGATTAGTTACCAAAAAAATTTTTTTTCGAAAAAGTAACGGTCGTTACATTATAAAAAGTTAAACGATTTTTGTGTTTGAATTCATTTATTATAGATAAAAAAAAAAAAATAAAAGATAAATGAAAAGTTATATTCTATTGCATAAAATTAGTTTGTTAAGTTATTTGCAGTTTTATTCGCTTTCAGATGAACAATAAACGTCGTTATAATCAGAGTTCAGAAAAAAACACACACTGAATAAAAAACTCGTACATATATGTAAACAAACATAACTTAGACCAACACACACATATTTTTATTTTCATATCAATTATGTTAGTTTTTAAATTTTCTTCGGTGCCCAACACAATCATGACTGTGTTCGTTTCAATATTTCGTTATTTACACGAACATTTTTGTATCACGTACTTTTTGTTTCAATCACACATAAAACACACATTTTTGAGTGTTTCTTTATTTGAAGTTCATGTTCTGGTACGTGTACTGAAAAAAAAACCGAACATGTACAATAAACAGGTTCGAGTTCAGTTATATTTTAAGTCGTGTTGTGGCTCGTGTACTAAGAAAAAACAGAACATGTACAATAAACAGGTTCGAGTTCAGTTATATTTTAAGTCGTGTTTAAAATATAACTGAACTCGAACCTGTTTATTGTACATGTTCTGTTTTTTTTTTTTTTTTTCAGTACACGTACCAGAACATGAACTTCAAATAAAGCAACACTCAAAAATGTGTGGTTTCTGTGTGATTGAAACAAAAAGTACGTGATACAAAAATGATCGTGTAAATAACGAAATATTAAAACGAACACAGTCATGATTGTGTTGGGCACCGTAGAAAATTTAGAAACGCACATAATTGATATGAAAATAAAGATATGTGTTGGCTGCTTTTGAACAGAACATTGTGTGTTTCATGTGTGATTTTCTGAACCTTGGTTATAATGTAAGCGATTTAGGCTGTTCTTTTTAAAGTTGATACGCCTATTAAACCCGATTGCACCGAATTTACGGTAGCTTTTTGAAAATAATGTTGTTGTTGAATATTTTCGAAGGGTTTAGCATTTTCCCAACGTTTTTTCAAAGTTCAGTGTCTGATTTTATGTCGTATTTTTCGCAGTAAAGCACTATAATACCTTCCAACTTGTTTGGAGTGTTAAAGAAGTTAAGGGTTATTTTGGAGTCTTTGTTATTGCTTGCCGGGACATAATTGCAGACCATAATTACGTAAGACGAAAACAGTTCAAATGCAAAACTCCAAAAAAAAAGGTAACGGTCGTTACATCTTTAATAAAATGTTTAAAAATCAAAACAGGCTTTTTATGCTTATTTGGCCTTACAAAATTCTTCATCTTACTTACCTTCTTAATTTCCGTTTGAATGAATTGCGAAAAAAAACAAACTTTTCTGCTTTTGGTGTAACGGTCGTTACAGTCGGTGACGTTGTTTTTGAACTATTCACAAAAAATTAAATTTTATGTTGTCGCCCATAAAATTGTTGCTAAATCTATCAAAAATGAACTTGAACTTTTTCATACCTGCAGCCAAAAAAATTAATAACAATGCCACTCAAATGTGATTTATGCTTATTTTTTTATATCGAATTAGTTGGACCGAAGAAATTGGGTCTCTAAACTAAGGTATATGTTATCATATAGTCGGTCTAGACCGACTATAATTTTCTTGTTTTATACATTTATAAAAGCAAAATTTTTTGTAAAAAGCATAACATAACAATATAATATAATATAATATAATATGTAACAAAATATTCAAAAATTCAATTGAATTTTTTAAAATAATTTCTGTTATTATTTTAATTTTGAGTTATTGACAGAAATTTGACTTTGCTATAGTATATGCCTTTATGGGCTTTGTTGCTGCCAATGTTTCTCATTTGAGTGGAGGTTATTATTACAATGCACCAGCACCCACAGGTAACATATTTACCTCAAGATCAACCTCATTTATCTTATTTGCCTTCTTCTAAGCCTCAAAAATCTTACTTACGATGACAGTTATCGTTGTCATACTATTAAACATTATCGTTTGAGATACACTAAAAACATGGATGGAATAATGGGAATTTATTCCCTGAATTGTGTTGTTGCTTGAGAATGTTAAACTCAAAGTTATTTAAATTAATTTATTATATTTTTAAGGTTAATAATTTTTGTTTGTTTTTAAATAAATAAATAGTATTGTTTTTTAAGTGTACTTGCTTGTTACTCGATTGAAGAGTACAGAATTCTACATCACTGAAAGTTTCAGCGTCATGAGGAAGAAAGTTTCAGCGTCAGAAAGTTTCAGCGTCATGAGTCGTTTACTTCTCCTGCATAAAAAGTAGAAATTATTAATTTTTTGCTATACATTTGTGAAAATTGAGATTTTTCATAATATGAAGCAAAATATTCTTATTTTTGTCAGCCAAAAGCTATACTTCAATTATGGAATCTTCAATTTCAGGTACTTTGGTGTGACATATAAAAAACTGTTAACAAACATTTTTAATTTTCTTAATATGAATATTTAAAAATATATGTAAAGTTTTAAATGGGAATAAGTTAATATTGGGTACGATTGTAAATTTTGTATAAAATTCCACTATGTAAGCTTTCATATTCAGCAATAAAATGACTTTTATTTAGTATATTGTGAGAATAGTTTTCTTGTTTTCTTTAATTTGTTTTGTTCTCGTTTTCGTGGTTATTTATGTTAATTGTTATTGTAGTTACTGTGACTGAAAAGATGCACATAATTTTAATTGTTATATCTTCTGGTCATGGTTGAAAAATTTAGACAATTTTCATATAATATCTCTCATAGCCTGCATAAGTTTTTAGTACATGGCCCAGGAACCATTTTGCCTGCTCGATTGCCAATTGCCCAACTGTTTGAGGAAGCCCAAGGAGCTGGAAAGAAGGATTTTAAAAACTACAGAGAACATTTCTCTTACGTGTAGCCAGCCAACCGTAATCTACTAAATAGGTTCCTCCTTAACTCAGATCCAATTATTTCTGAAAACTAAGCTTAAAAATACATCTTCTGCCTTAAACTTTGCCAAACGTGTCTCTAGAGATCACTAATGATGATTTCTTTCAACTAAGAATATCCCTTAAATTTTGTGCACGGAATGAAATTTCTGGCGTTGAGTATTTAGCCCCAATGAACAAATTCCCCCATTCCCCAAAAAAAAAATTAACATATGCCCTGAAAATGTGTATGTTAATCATGAACAAATTCCCCGAAAATTCGCGAGGAACAAATTCCCCACTTTTTATATTTTATGGTGAGTAAATTCATGTTTTCTTTCAATTTAAAATTTTTTGGAGAATCTTTTAATTTTTCAATTTAGAAGTTTGGGGACTCATGAGGCTTTTAATTTAAAACGAACTTTTGAGAGACCTCTTGAGAGGCCTGTATATTCATGTCAGCTCGAAGCATATCGCTTATAAAAAGTTACATCGAACCTGCCAAACTGCTTATAGTATATGTGGCATATTTGAAGCAACAGGTAATTCTAAATACGTAGATAAAATTTACCATAAGGCCTTTCGCTGAGCTGATCAATCCGATATTTTTCATTTTGATGGGTAAGTTCTTTTTAGCGTACAATCATTGCAAGATATGATATGGTTGGGGGATAAAGCTCCGAAATGATGCTACTGAAAATAATACATTTTTAAATGCGTTTATTGCCGGACAAATATTAAAAGCACTATGCAAATTTTCACTTAAATAAATATCTAACAAAATTCATAAAATATTGCAATTAAATAAATACGTAAAAATGTAAGAATGAATTTGGGGATTAAGTTCATTATTTTTTTTGAGGGGGGGGGGGGTGGCGGAATTTAGTCATTGGAGACTAAGTTCTCAATGCAAAAATTTCGGCTTTAGAAACGATAAGGCTGTTGCAGAAGGCCTTCTGTGACTAGGCTATGTCGAACAAAAATTGTTAAAAAGAAGGCTAAGAAATCATAGCAGACAAGGAGCGCCCGGAATGATAAAACTTATCAACTGGTGAATATAAAAATTTAATGTGAACGATTCAAAAGCATCACTCAACATCATTTTTAAAGATAGTTGGAGCCTCAAACCTTTTATAGCTCCAGTGGTTTAAAAAACTCTAAATTATTATAGAAATAGAATTTCGCATTAATATCTTTGAAATAAATGTAATGCACCATTACTGCTGAGGAGAGTAGAGGCTATGCCAACGACTTTACCAATCAATCGAATATCACGCAAAATATGAAGCCTTATCCATTCTTTCTATTAATCTGTAAAATGTAGTATTACATTTGCATTCGAATTGAGTCTGATCTTGATTGTTACCACTTGTGAGGATACCACTGCTACAAGAGAAAAATCGTCTGGCTAGCATTAGTATTGCAAAAGAACACATGAATTAGAATTAGAGTACTGTTGGCAATAAAGTGGACTATTTAAACGGTCATAAAATGTGCCTATACCAACACAAGACCAAACGCTTTAGGGGGTTTTACTATAAGAGCCTAATAAAATTGTTCGGTATAAGAATCATCCTCCCCCAAGACCACGACCATCATCATAATACAGTGTTATTACATAGTAAAGGTTGCTTTGTCAACAGCATAAAAATGAATACTTTTAAGTTTTGTTATTTTTTTTTCCAAAGTTACGTTAATATTTCTTCTTTTTTAAATAAGTAAAACATACAAACGCTTAAATTAATAAAATAGTTTTTAATTTTATGATAAAATTTTTTGGTACTGACCGTCCAAGTCGTCAAAAATACATTTTGTTAAAAGTTTCCAACGTATTGTCACTTATACTATACTCCTTATTATTTTTAAATATTATTGTGGTTTATATAAATATATAATTAGTGACACATAAATTACAATAATTTCTAGTGAAAACATTAACAAGAAGGTAATGGAAAAATCATATATTTTTTTCAAGAGTTTTTTTAATTGAAATCTCGTAACCTATTGAACCGATTTTTATGCTTTAAAAAGCAATCTGCGCAGCATGTCAGCGAGTCATATCCATTTACATTTTTATCTGATCTTTTGAGTACGTGTTCGAGATTACTAGAGACGGTGATAGAGACATCTCTATATAAACTCCGCTTGTTTTAAGGATTAAGAATATATATGTTTTATGGGGTATAGATAATCGTTTTAATTATTACATACGGAGGTGTGGAGGGTATAAAAATGCAGCAATCAAGATCATACTTAATAAAGTTTTGGTAAATTTAACTCGTTGGCGTTTGACAATCATAGTTGCCAAAAAAAAAGGTTAAAAGATATGACAACTATATATATAAATGACAACTACAGTTGTCACAAAATAAATTGCCAATGTTGCCCATTCTCACTATGTTGATACTTTTTTGTGTAACTACACTCAAACAGAATTCGAATTGCTGAAAGCATTGGTCATATATAAGTTTAACGATTAGTATTTGGTTTACGATTTGGGGGTTCCCTTTTTTCTTAAAAATACGAAAATACAATCAAATGCGAACTATAGTTGTCATAGTTTCATACAAATTCATGACATCTATAGTTGTCATTTCAATTGTAAGTCACATTAAAGTATTAATTGTAAGCAACAGTTGTCCTAAAAAAAATTTTAATTTGAATATAGTCTGATTTCTTTCTCGATTCCAAGAGTTTACGGAGACAATTAATTTCCAAAAAGTGTGATGTAGCTTGTCGGTGAATAGCAAACGTATTTTTTAAGCATCAACGTGTTAAGTGAAGATTGCAAGGTAATTAATATGAGACTATAAGCAAATTGCTCCAATAGGATTTATTTTCGGACTAACGATTTATTTATGATAGTCAGGATCTTATGCCCACTTAAGAGGGTTTGTTTTATTCTATAGCGATTGTTCTATGGCCATCAAAAGTTTATATAAAAACGTTGATCAAATATGTTACAATATTGAAACGAACACACAGGCAGACCTATTAGTAGACGAAAAGGCGGAAATCGCTAATTCGGCTCAGCAAGTTATTCTTAGTTGATCAGTATAATCAAAGGATATTCTAGGTCAGATATTTTTAATAATAAGCATTAGCTTTGTGCTCATTCTATCCCGACCACAGAGTGGTTAAGACACATAAAATTATATGTTATACATATCTAAATTAAAATTTTCAAAATAGATCCAGAAGTCATGCGAGTACTTGTAAAAGGTATTTAGAGTTTTGAAGTTGGTTTTAGATTATTAATATTCCTACTAATTTTCTCCAAAAAATTTATTTTTTGAAGTTTAAAGTAGTTTTTGGTCTTTCATCAAAGGCACTGGGCATCTCGCCTAGTGTATGTGACTTTACCCTCTAATTTTAAAAATTAAGGATTTTAATTTTCAAAATATTAACATAGCTAAGAATAAGGAAAGTGCATTGAATTAAATTGAATTATATCACAATTTTCTCCAATTTTTCAAATCATATTTGAGATTTAACGAAAAATCGACTTAAAAAACAATTAAATTTCAAGAGGCTGCCTTATGTGGCCCTAACTCCGTTGTATCTATTCATTTGACCACTTTATGTGTGACTATGTTGGTTTGTTCAACCAACTTATTGGTCGTGGATTCAATTTGAAATTTTTAAAAAAAATATGAGTTACTGTTCACATTATTTACAAGAATTTAATAGAATTTTTTATTCCGAATTATTTTTCTATTTTTTCAAATGGGTTTTCATGTTATTCATCAGAAAATGTCTCGTCCTGCATTTACATTTGTATAAACTTATTCAATAATAAATTTTTTAAGCATCCTATCTAACAAATATATATTTATGTATATGTTTGTTTGTATGTAGACATATAAATTTATATAAACCAATATCTCTTTATATGCTTTACCAAGATGTTTTCATACAAACAGTCTGTAAAAATAAGGATATTCAAGTATTATCCTTTTCCTTTTGAGTAAAGCCGAAAACATGATTAATGTTCATGTTAAGGATAATTGCACATTTACCATAAATCATGATGGACCCACATTTGTCCAACCGTCTACAATAGCCAAGATACGACTACTTACAAACAAGAAAAGTTTTTTTCTTTTTCTTAAAATTTTTGCTGTTGCTCATACGTCGTACAGGGCTGAGAGACTGCTTCATTGCTTAGATGATAGGAAGATTAAGATGTATCAAATATTTTTTATATTATTTCTATATGCTAATAAAATATATTCTTACAATCCTTTTGTTCGAAACTACAGCCACTGTAAGCAAATAAAAGAGATGGTCTAGATAGTGGTGGGGTTTAACTACTTGCCACATTATTTGTGTGACCAAAATGAGAAATACTGCCAAGTTTAGATATGTGTTTGTGCCGTTTTGTCCCTCAGACAATAGTGATTACTTGTATGCAAATTAATCAAATCTTCACATTTGTTAGAAATAGAAAAGTAATCAAAAGTATTATTCCTAAGCAGTATAGGAAAGACTTATTAAATTTTTAATCAGCAGTCTCTGAATTTTTTTTTAACATCTTAAACAATAATTAACAAAAAAAAAAAAAAAAAACATCTATTAGTTACCTGAAAAGCTTTTCGTTAGAAATATTAAAGGGTTCCTAGCAAACATAAAGTCATAAATATAATATCATAGTTTATAATGAATGTGAGTAATGAGACTAAGGCCAAAAATGTTTCGACCTTGGCCCCATAAAATAACATCATTAGTATATTTTAACTGATATCATATGACAACCATTCTAGATGTTTCTTGAAATATTGTCAAATACATTTTAATTGTTTGCCTTTATAACGAGATTTCTTTGTTTGAAGCCTATTTTTGATACCAGGTTACATTGTGTGAAAACTACGATACCCTAAGGATGACTAAAGTAGTTACTTTATATGAAGGCTGTGATTTAAAGGGTCATTCAATATATACTATAGAATTAATTATATTTTATTATATTAAATTCATATTTGCCTCAGTTTCTGATGGTAATTGAAGTTCGAGTAGAAGAAATTATTTGTGTTATATGTCAGAAATTGAATCCATATCAATGATTGTGACGTAAGTTTTGAATGCATGCTCACTAAACCATAGGCAGACGGACATTGGAATTATATGTTTGTGCTGAACTTTGTAACTTGCAAAAATAATTGACCACAGACTGGCATAAGGTATAAAAAACACCAGTTTCAAGATCATATATTTTGTTTTTGTGCATTTTAGTCGCAGCCCTGAAATTTATTAAAATTTATATTAGTTCTTAAAAACTTCGTAGATTGTGCTCGGTTTGTAAAATGTAAGCGTATGTTTATTAGGGTGACAGTGGTTTGTATGAAAAAAAATTTGGTTGAACTTTGCGGTGTGCGGGTCGGATTATTGTGACACTTGATCTAAAACTTTAGTACGCAAAATTTGGGCCAAATCGGACAATGCTTTCTGGGCGCGCATTGATTTAAAAATTCAAATATGTAAAAATTATCGAAAAAATAATTTTTCACAAAATTTTGATATCAATAATTGCGTTTCAATTAAAAAAAATTAATAGACCATAATCGAAAGTAAATTATCTTTCTTATAAAACAACAAAATCTATTATCAGTTGAAAAAATGCCAAGTTATATCAAGATCCCCAGGCAATAAATTTGCCGCAGACCATTTGATTAAGAAAATCGAGATCATATTTTTAAATACATTGAAATAATTTACAACAATAATAGTTTTGCCTTCTCCTGATACCAAAATCATCTATTGTTATGCTGTTCTAAATTAATTTCAAAACGGTACGTATTTTTTAACGCTATTTCAAAATCTCCAATTTAACTTTTTCAAAAATTATCCAAAAAATGTATTTCACAACAATTTTGATATTATTAATTGCATTTCAATTACATTACTTAATAAACATAACCTGCAGTAAATTATATTTCTAATAAAACAACAAAATCTATTATCGGTTGAAAAGCAGCCAAGTTATATCAATTTAGCTCAAATTTTGCGCACTAAAGTTTTAGATCCAGTGACACAATAGTCCGATCCGTACGTCTTGAAATTCCAAAAATAAAATGGCTGTCACCCTCATGTATATATTATAGCCACTTTTGTGGTTAGCAAAATTAAATTATAAACATTTTTACATTCAGAAACTGTCTAAAAGTATGCAATATATTTTATTATTATTTTTCTATTCAAGTCACTCAATGCCAATGGTGACAGAAAAATACAATAATGTACATCTCATCCACCTTAAAAAAAAAGGTGAAAACAAATGACGTAAAAAGGAACATGTTACAACAGACAGTCAGTATTATTTTTATGATTTTATTGTGTAACTTCTTTAAAGATTATAAGAAAGAATGCAAAGAAGTTTCATAGGAAAAAAAAAACTATTCTAAACGCGTTTGCTGGAATTACATTATATACCCTACACCATACTGTATTAATAAGCACCAAGATCTAAAGTAGAGAAAAGTTTTAATTGGTATCGGAAACCAACAATATGTTTCCAATCCTACAGAGTTCAAGCCAACCATACTGGTGCTTCTTAGACATTTTTCACATATTGGCAAATCGGATACGCTATATATATTTTTCGATAAAGCTTTTAAAAGACTCGGATCGTGAAAAACATGCCATTTACATTGAAAGAATAATTTGTTATTGATATGAAAACAACTTAATCAGTACCACAAATCCCGGACCGAAAATACCAATTATTTTGATAATAAAAACAACATGATATCGGAGACCTGGTTCAAGGACAGAATTTTAGTTGTTCTACTCAATGAAATTGAAATCAATAAAACAGTTTCGGTCCCTGCTACAAATTTTCGTGTGTAGTGTCATTTAAATTTGCACAAAGCAAACCATACTTTTTGGCGATCAAATGTTCCACTAATGCACTTTATTATGAATCCACACAACTGAGATAATGTGAAACATCAAAAAAATATGCAATATTTCTATGGAAAATAACAATAGTAACCAACCCAGCAACCAAGCAACCAGTTATGCATACACAGCTTACATGAGTAACATGTCTCATACAATTATAAGTAACTTGATACGGTATTGTTGGCAACAACACCAAATAACAGACATTTGTAAGCTGCATACATGCAAGAATTAAATTTTTTAGAGCATATCGTTAGCTTAAATGCAAATGGACATAACTCTATAAAAAAAAAACTCAAAGCTCGTTTTGTGTTGTTAATTTTGAAAAGAACATAAATTTTTATTTTCTCATTTAATGGAATTAAGAAAAAAGAAAGTATTAGTTTTATAATAAATAATATTACAATGTGGAACAATTTCGGGGTTATTGCCTGGGGGTGAGAAATTCCGAGTCAGGGTGAAAGTAATAGGCCAGTCTTGTAAAACCTTCAAAAGGGTTTAGTGTGCTCGAATTTACATAAAATTAAGGAAGATCAATTTCTACGTTCAGTTCTGAGAATTGAAAGTGGTACCCAGTTACATTTTACTATGGTTCGTCAAACTTCAATTGAAATTAAAAACTAAAAACGAATTGGCGAAAACCTGAGTTTGAGTATTTTCCCAGGACAATATAGTCTACATCGCTATATTCGTGGGAACAGATTGGCTAATAAAAGCTGGAAAATATCAAATAAAATTTGTACAGAGGCAGACGAATGTTGGCTATTACGAAAAATTAAACAAGATCCCAATTTAAGCGCGCAAAAAAATCTTCGTGGCAAAGCAAAGTACGGTAGGGGCCATGTGGTTTATTATTATTGTTATTCCTTTAAATTCCTAAGTGGAACATAAGGCTTCAACAAATGAATGCCATTTAATTCTGTTTAAGACATCAAACACGATTAGAAGTTACGTCTTTGGAGATAAAAGACAAAATATTTCAGTTTGAAATCATTATGTAGGACTAAAAAAGCAACGCAACGATAAAGAATTAAAAAGAGTTTTAACTTTGCAGTGTTAAAAACTGAAGAACAAAAAAAAAAGTAACGCAACGATAAAGAATCAAAAAGAGTTTTAAGTTTGCAGAGTTAAAAACTGAAGAACAATATCAAATTTATTATGTAAGATGTACACAAATAAAAAAAAAATAAAAAATAAATAGAGAATAAAAACAGAATATACCAATTTACTATTATAATCATCATCAGTTGTTTTTATCAGCCTTTTCTTTTATATACCACTAGCTGTTTTTACCCGGTCTTGCCCGGGATAAAAAGGCCTTTGACTTGAAAAATGGTTCACTATGCTTACCAGGCGCTGAGTACTTAGTCCCCAATGAACAAATTCCCCAATAAAATGAACTTTCTCCCCAAAAAATTGTATGGGCAGAAAATTAATTTTTTACTTCAATTCAAAATTTTTTGATTTTCTAATTTAGAAGTTTTTTTAAGATGCTGCAGCAAAAATGCTTAAAAAATAAGTTGCGAAACCGCTTTAAGTTTTTTTTAAGTTTATTTATAAACATCAAATATAACGGAATCGTTTGCAAATTAAAGGAATCAGAACTTTTAAAAATTGAATTACTTCATTCAATAATTGATCATCATTGAGCAGAGACGTCAAATTCAAGTTTCAGAAATGAAAAACTAATGCGACGTTTAATATTGTGTCGCAAGGTTTCTTTAAGCAACTGCTTATGGTATATGTGTGGCCTATTTTGATCAACAGGTAATTATTTCACATACGTAGATAAAATTTATCATACGACATTTCACTAAGCTCTGTTATGCGAGCGAGTCGCGTCCGCTTCCGCGCGTTTGCCAGCACACCCGTGCTGCCGCGCAGTTGTTGTCAACTCATTTTAATCGCCAAAATATATTTTTCAGATCATTGCGGTATTTCAGCTCAGCTGTGTTGCGCGAGCGTGTCGCGTCGGCATCCGTCGCGTCCGCGTCCGCGTGCCGCTTCCTTGCAGCTACTACCCGTTCTGCCGCTTAGTTCTCGTTAACTTATTTTAATCCCTAAAACATATTTTTCAGAGCATTGCGATATTTTAGCTGAGCTGTGTTCCGAGAGCCCGTCGCGTCCGCATCCGTTTCCGCGCGCCGCTTCCGCGCATTTGGCAACCACACCTGTGCTATCAAAATATATTTTTCAGATCATTCCGATATTCTAGCTAAGCTGTATTGCCCGTGCGCGTAGCTTCCGCACAACGAAATGATGTTATTGAAAAGTATACTCATTTTAAATGCATTTATTGTAGGACATATATTGAGAGCAGTATGCAAATGTTCACTAAAATAAATATTTAACAAAATTCATTAAATAACAATATGTAAAAATTTAAGATTGAATTTGGGAAGTAAGTTCATTTTTTATTTCGATTAAAAAAAAATGAGGAATTTGTACATTTCTTTTGGGTACCTTTTTTTAAGTTTGGGGAATTTGTTCACCGTGTAGTTATTCCCGTGTAAACCAAATTTCAGAGAAATCCGTTGGAAAGCACAAATTTGTGTAGGGAAGAAATATACCATACAACAAAATATGAATTTTATATGAAAATTGGGTGTAAAAGTAGGCGTAGTCGGTAAAAATCATATGGCGATCTTCCCTGGAATATGTACTAAATTTCGGAGAAAGCCGTTGAAAAATAAAAGTTTGTATAGCAATCAAATAAAGAAGCAAATAAAATTAAAAAAATAAATTTTATGTACATAGAAGTGGGCGCAAAGTAGGCTTGGCCTGTAAGAAGCATATGGTGACCTTCCCTGTAGTGTAGAGATCGTGTGACCAAATTTTGGACATCCATTGAAAAATAAAAATTTCTATTGTGAAAAACAGAATATGAATTGTATACAAAATGTGGGCGTAACAGTAGGCATGACAGGTGCCTAGGGTATAGAGATCGTGTGTATTAAATTTCAGGAAAATCCGTTGAAAAATAAAAATTTGTATAGCGGTCAAACAAACAAACAAACAAACAAACAGAAAATCAATTTTATATATATAGATTGCAGAACGAAGTATTATATGGTGAGTGGTGGTCAAGGTTTCATTGACGTAGAAGGTGCGATTGCCACCAACGCCGAAATGTGATAAATTCAGTTAAGTATTTTACGCTTTACGGTAATAAAGAGACATCTATATATATAAAATTCATTTTGTTTGTTTGTTTGACCGCTATACAAATTTTTATTTTTCAACGGATTTCCCTGAAATTTTGTACACACGATCTCTATACCCCAGGAAAGGTCGGCGTATACCTTTTGCTGGCTACGCCTACTTTTACGAACATTTTTATTGTTAAATTCCTTTTCTATTTTATTCATATTTGTTCGCTATATAAATTTTTATTTGTCAACGATTTTCTCTGAAATTTGGTACGCACTATCTCTGTACTCCAGGCAAGGTCACCATATGATTCTTACCGGTCACGCCTTGTTTTGCGACCACTTTTTTAATTTTTTATGGGTTTCACTCGAATTTACTGCACATCGTTCTCAAATCCCAGGTAAGATCGTCATATGCTTTTATCGGCCACGCCCACTTTTATTTAATTTTCTATATACTCTTTTAGTGTTTGTTCACATATTTTAATTTTTCAATGCACTTCCCAAAAATTTTGTGCATAGATCTCTTTACTTACTACTCTTGAGTTTACACCATTATGAAATAAAGATTTTAAATCAACCTTTACAAATTTTCCTGTCTTATCTTTTTTAATATATATGAGTTGCAACACCGCAGGTATAGGTGCAGGTTGACTGCCGCTGCAGGATTACTCCGATTATAAATATTTGCATCTCGCATTTGTAACTACGATGGAAAACAAAAACTTACATTTATTTCCATCTTGCCTTTTGGCTACATTGGAAAGCAACCTATTACAAATATTTGCATTTCATCTTCTTCACTATGTAAATGAGTTGTAAAGGTGGAAAAATAACTATTTGCAATTCTGCCTTGCACATGAAAGCATAGCATATAGGCCGTACTACCTCAAATGCAAAAAGGTTTAAACAAAAAAGAACTCTAGAGAACCTGATTAGACCCAAACTCGTATCTACTCTCAACGAGTTAGACAATCTGAGTCGAGAAATGCTGAAACACCTGAGCAAACCCAATAATGTGTTGAAGCCGAAAGATCAAGACAAGCTTTGTTAAGAGCAGCGGAAATGCCTGAATCTACTCCAGTGCGCCTAGAAATCCAGCAGCTAAGACAAGCTTAGTCGAGGGAATGTGAAACTCCGGAAACGACTTAACAAAGCCTTCAAGCCCAACGGATAAGACAAGCTAACTCCAGGGAATGTGAGTCTCGTGAAACGACTGTAATATCCCTACCAGAAGACTTTTGTAAGTTGGTTTTTCGTTGCAAGAGATGGTACAAAAAGTTGTTCCTAACATAACTTACATAAAAGGA
The DNA here is from genome assembly GCA_963682025.1 of Cordilura impudica. Taxonomy (NCBI): domain Eukaryota; kingdom Metazoa; phylum Arthropoda; class Insecta; order Diptera; family Scathophagidae; genus Cordilura; species Cordilura impudica. The sequence continues at coordinate 170,316,239 of OY821520.1, read as the reverse complement.
TAATCTCTTACGGTAGGCAGGTATCAACTTAGAATCTCCCTGTTTTTCTCATAGACAATTATTTGTCGCCTGCTCCAGAGTTGGGAGCCAGCACAAACTTTTCGTACATGCACCAGAAGGAAAAACCAGAATTGCTGTATATCCCCAAGCTCTATAATAACTAAAATTCGTAACTTTTAGACATAATACACTCAAACTAGTACATGCTAAGTTGTATAGGTAAGCAGGCGCTCAGCATTTAGCCCTCAATGAACAAATTCACCGAAAAAGGTCCCCAAAGGGAATGAACAAATTCTCGATACTGCTCTCAATAAACGTATTTAAAATCTGTATTCTTTTCAATAGCATAATTTCGGTGCACGGAAGCGGCGCGCGGACGCGACGCGATGCACTCCCGGAACACAGCTCAGCTAAAATATCGCAGCGATCTGAAAAATATATTTTGGCGATTAAAATAAGTTGACGACAACTGCGCGGCAGCACGGGTGTAGCTGCCAAACGCGCAGACGCGGAATACAGCTCAGTGAAAAGTCTTATGATAAATGTTATCTACGATGTGCAATAATTACTATACATATACTATAAGCAGCAAACTTTTTGCACAATTTTAAACGTCGCATTCATTTTCCGTTTTTCTTTGACGTCTCTGCTCAATGATGATCACTTATTGAATAAAGTAATTCAATTTTTAAAAGTTCTGATTCCTTTAATTTGCAAACGTTAAATTAGATGTTTACAAAATAAATAAAATTAAAAAAAAACCTAGGGCGGTTTCACAGCTTATTTTTGAAGTATTTTTGCTGTAGCGTCTTACAAAAAAAAGTTCTAATTTGAAAAAGCACAAAATTTTAAATTGAAATAAAACATGAATTTGTTCCCCCAAAAAACGTGAACATACGGAATTTTTTCACCATGAACAAATTCCCCAATCCCATACAAATTTTTTGCGAGTAAGTTAATTTTTTTGAGGAATGGTTCATCGGGGACTTAGCACTCAGCGCCTGGTAAGCAGAGTGAACCATTTTTCAATTCAAGGGCCTTTGGATCCCGGGCAAGACTGGGTAAAAACAGCTAGTTTTATAATAAAATTGGTTAAAAGTTGTTTAAATTTATATTCGCGAGCAATGAGCAGACAATTGCACCAGAGATATATCACAATGGATTATTTTGATCCCAGAAGCACTGAAGGGTTCAATAAATAAAAATTAACCAAATTATTTTTCTTAAATTCTAAATAGTGGTTTCATCGAGTTTAATTGAAAAACTCGCTTTTGGTCATTTTTATTTAAAAATATCTTAAAATCCAAAGCTAGCCTTCGCAAATAATGGGTTAACGTTCTCGGATTTATTTCAGATTTTAGGAACGGAAGTTCTACACACTTAGTTATTATATTTTCGGCGTCGCATCTAAACATTCGATAGCACTTACAAAATATTTGAATTTTTTTAATAAATTGTTTTTATTAGCTTGGGGTTATATGTGACTCCAATTCCAAAAGGGTTAATGGAGTCACAATATTTTTTCCGAAACCCTAGGCTATTAAGATAAAATATAATATTTAAAAGTAGAAAAGTGATGAAATTTTGAAATAGAAATAGTTCAATTACAGAATATTTTACAAAAATCCCATTTTTCTCGAAATCCGCAAAAATAAAATCATTGTTAAAAAAATTCTGGCATAGGGATTTACCTAAAAATTCACATAGTTAATTTCTAATGTGCATTTAATAAGACTTTAAAGAGCTAGGTCAATTCTTTTAAATTTTGTTTAAGGCAATTTTTCAAAACTTGAAAAAGGGTTTTCAAAATTTTATCAAAAAAATTTTCTATTTTCGGTCTGAATGCGCAATAGGTTAACAAGGCGGTAATAAAACAATACTCCATAGCTGAGTACTCACAGGTATAGAGACTAAAATGAAATATTGACTTTAATCAATTTCATAAAGCTGAAAAAAATGCCATCAAATTTCTTGACCTAGTTTTTTTGGCACAAAAGTGGTCTGGGGCATTTGTTATTTCTTGGCGAATTTTTATTCGATTTGAGATTTTTACAGTTTTTTGAAAGGCAATTTAACACTGATCCCCATCCTTACAACAGCTTGTCGGAAAAATTAAGATATAGAACGAAATTTTCGTAAAATCTCAAAAATGTCATATTTTCCCCATATAAACATACTTGAAATTTTCAATCGATTTCCGGCGCGACTTTTCTTTATCCGATTGTCCCTAAACTTCCATTTATTAGTTTTATATGAAAAGGTAACAAACTGGACCCCACCTATACCCAAAATCACATTTTTATTTTTAAAATTTTTGGTAAAAGAATAATAAAAGTAATGAAACGTAGTTTATCAATGATATTAATAGGCAAGACGATTTCTCTTTACCGATGCTACTGTGTCAGTTTTAATCCAATGTTGACCACACATGCATCATTGGAAAGGTATTTCTTTTTAGCTGTCCACCAGATTTTCAGATTTTTAAATTTTAAATTTGTTTTGGAGTAAACTGCATTTAAAGTTGCTACAAACACATACATAAAATTATACAATGTTATGTGTGTGTTTATTAAATTTGTTTATGTAGTAAATTTGTTTATGTAGTAAAAATGAGTTTGATTTTTTTGTGTTGATTTGTGAATTGGATTAGCATACCTTTAGGGTCTGTATTTAATAAAAAAAATAAAATTTCCTAGAATTTGCACTCGAATTCCGAGGGCTGGAATCTGCTAGTAAAATTTAGTAAAAAAGTGCTTGACTATTGTTTTTGGTAATTTGCTTGCAAATAAGATAAATAACTAATCCCCTGCGATAAGGGTGACCTTATAAACTAAATTAAAACAGTGAAGTTTGGGCTTTTAATAAGAGAGGTCGATATTGTTATCATTTCCGAATATTTATTAATATTTTTGAAGCCTCTTTCTTATATTCTGTGGCCATAATCATTGAAGCCCTATCATCTAGAAATACATCAAAATAATCATCATCATTTCACCAACACATTCTGTGGCGCCGTAGCTGAAGTAATGTAATTTAATATAATAAATATATATCAAATACATCTCGGGAACCAATTTAATTAAAGACGCGACGACAGAATTTTCCTGTCATTGGTGGTGGTTCACCAACTTCTTTAATACAGAGGATTTGTGTCATGTCTCCATAAATTGATAAGTCGTAAATCTGACATCCGCTTTTAATTTCAGGTGACGATATATGAATGATTGGATATACTTATATTTATATATTAAAATCTACTTATTAGGGAGTCACTCAATTTAGGAATTTTTGAATTGAAAAACGCATTTGCATGAAGTTAGCTCTGAGTTAGTAGAATATTTATAAATATACATTACAAACATACATTATTTATACAGTTTGTTTTTTCTGATAAACGAAGAAAAAGTAAAGTCAAAAATGTTACAATGAGAAACATTAGAAAGTATAAAAAAAAAATTAAATAAATTATAGAAAATTATACCACCATCGAACATAAGAGACATCTTCGGGAAAAATCGTATATAAAATTATATAACCGATATATCTATAAGCCTGAAATACATCATCCCTAAAATAGAACTCCGAGTAGTATGCATTACATTACTAGTGCATTAGAAACCTGTTGATCTTACTTGTACATATCAAGGTTAAATACATAAGCACTTAATTCGTAAATTAAGTGACACCCTTATATAAACTTAGAGATTATTTATTTAATATGAACATCTAAATCAATTGTCAAAATAAGTTTATTTTTTTAAAGCTTTTGTATTTCTGCATTGTTGGTTTTGTTAATACTCATGTGTATAATCCCAGACAAAGAAACAGATAAAGCTTACCTAGATGTACATCTTATAGCCATCTGATGAACCACAGTATACTTTCTGATGAAATAGTACTTTCTAGTAAAAGGTAGTTTTTGAAGAAAAGTTATTTTTGAAGAAAAGGTACTGTTTCAGAAAATTTATCTTTTTTAGGAAAAGTAATATTTATTGAAATGGTACTTTATAATAAAAATTACTTCTTTATGAATATATGCCTTTTTGAGAATATATGTTTTTTTTTTTTTTAAATATACTTTTTTAAGAAAAGGTACTTTTTTAATAAAAGATATTATATTTAAGAAAAGGCATTTATTTTTAAACAAATGCAATTTCGTTAAGAATAGTCACTCCGTTAGAAAAATGCAATTTTTTAGGAAACATGCTTGTTTGTGAAATTTATGTGATTCTAGTACTCATATTTATATGTAGCTATAATTTTGTGAAATTAAACATTAAAACAGCTTTTGTCTAAATATATATTACGATTCGATTTAGTTACTAAGTGATGGAATTAGTGATGATGATGTTGATTAAATATTGGCAATTTGTTTAGGCTCCTTTACAAAATATTCAGAGGATGCGGGTATCCTAATGATATAACGCGATTAACATTTGGTTTAAAATGTAGTATTTTTACATCTATTTGAATGCTTAGAGCCGGACCAAAATTTTATTAAAAGCTTTATTGCTCAGCCCTAGTGTATACTATTCTCTTTATTCGACTTCATAAAACAGAATAATATGCTGTGACAATCAGCGATTTGGCACAGCCATTTAAACACTGTTTTTTTTTTTTTTTTGTAATTCATATGTATGGGTTAAATACAAATTCAAACATATGCAAATCACCCAAATTAGTATGTTCTTATGTGCTCTATATAATAGTAAATACACCACCAAAATCCAAATTTTCATATCATGCTATACTACTTCCAAATTAAATATACAGAACTGTTGTTAGAATTCGTTTACTACTAACTTCTGTTGATGTTTTGTTTGTTTGGAAAATGATGACACTTAATATTTATTATGAGACTTAGTTGTACTAATCAGAATGCATTTACCCTCACAAGACACTAATTCTTGCTTAAAATATTACCAAGATATGCAAATAATGTTATGCATTCAGATAGATACGACAAGTATTACACACAGACATCGAAAATATGCACACCACTAACAATGTGCAAACAAAAAGTGCTGGCAAAGTATTTATTCCTTTAATAGATTACCAACTATAAACTTATATCACAGGATATTAAATGGGTTCAGTTATTTAATAAATATTTTTCTAAACTTGTTTAAAAAAAATATCACTTTATTCAAAATAACTGTATATACATATTTGGATCCATTTGTAAAAAAGGCAATCTTTTGTACCGACTACAATCAAAAAATTATGCTTCATATTTATTTTTTATGTTTTAAATTACATACATTTAATAATCTATACTAATCAATACTAATATAATAAAGAGGTAATGTGTGTTTGCTTGTTTGTTTGTTTGTTGGAGGTAATCTCCGTAACTATCCATCTGATCTTCCTGAAATTTTTACAGAGTCTAACTGCAGATATGAGAAGTGCGACAGGCAATAATTTTTTAAATATTTTTAGTGGGCGTGGCACCGACCCCACACAAAATACATTTTTAATATCATATATATTGAGTACTATGATAGGGAGAGCTTAGTAAATTTGTATGAGGTCACCTATTGTTGATATTAGTAGCTACGCCGGAAATGGGCGAGGTCCGATAAGTGGGCATGGTACCTCCCATAGAAGTAATAGCTCAATATTACTCTCGATTACTGTGGTAGAAAGAGCTTTTCAAATTTGTCTGATGCCACCTATTACTAATGTGAGTATTCGGACAAAAAATGGGCAGTATTGGAGCAATAGGCGTGGCACCTACCATACAAAGTAAATATAAAATGCCATATATCTGGAGTACAAAAAAAAGGAAGCTTTGACACTTTGCACGAGCCCATCAGATCTTAGTATGAGTAGTCGGACAAAAAATTGTCGGGTTCACACCAATGGGCGTGGCACTCCCCATGCAAAGTAACTATTTAATGTCATATATCTGGAGTACTGTAAAAGAGAGATCCTCGTGGCTTTGCGTGAGCCCATAGGTTCTTTGCGTGATTAGACGAACAAAAAATGGGCGTGGTCGGAGCAGTGGGCGTAACACCGCCCATTCAAAGTAGATATCTAATATCATATAACTGGTGTACTATAAAAGGGAAAGACTCGAAATTTTGCACGAGTCCATCAGATATTAATATGAGTAGTCCAATAAAAATTGGGCGGGATGGGATTAGCGGGCGTGGCACCTCCCATATAAAAAAATATGAAGTGCGACAAAAGCGACAGTCATTTGACAGGTATATTAGTTATCATTGTGATTTGTCGTGCAAAATATATCGCCAAAATAAAAAATCGCCAGAACCAAAAATTTCGAAAAATAAAAATCGCCCAAAATAAAAAATCTTCAAAATAAAAATGGGAAAAATCAAAAATCGATCAAAGGAAAAATTGCGAAATGATATTCTAAATTCAATTTGGAAAATCCATGTTATTCCCATGGGCACCTACATGTACCTTGCTCCAGGGTAGGAACGCCGATAAATCTGATAATTGGTACTTCGAATGAAAAAACAAAAAACGTTGTATATTAGCAAGCATTGCAATAAAAAAATATATACTAGTAATCTATACTAACATAATAAAGAAGTAATGTGTGTTTGTTTGTTTGTCTTTTTTTGCAGGAGGTGATCTCTTTATCTACTCATCTGATCTTCCTGAAATTTTCACAGTCTTACTGTGGGTATGGGAAGTGCTACAGGCTGTATTTTTTTATAATATTTTTAACGGGCGTGACACCTCCCATACAAAGTAAATTTTTAATATCATATACATATATTAAGTACTATGATAGAGAGAGCTTTGCAAATTTGTCTCAGGTCATCTATTATAAACGTGAGAAGTCAGACAAAACAATGGGCGGAATTGGACAAATGCGTGTGGCACCCCCATACAAACTTAATATTAAATGTCATATATCTGAGTTACTGTAATAATGAGAGCCTTGGAACTTTCATTACGATGCGGGGTGTGGGGAGAGCGGATAGCGAAGCACACCGGGTTACATTTAGTTCTATGTAAAATATATGTATATGGGCAACTTCAAAAATTTACGGCACCTAGACAATTTTTTTTAGTTTTTTTTTTTTTTTTTGTCTGACATCAATGTCCATTTGTGTGTCTATAAACCGATATTTGAGTATGTGAAATCCGTTCGCGTTCATCATTTTTATTTAACGGCGCAAATTTTACGGCGGTTTAAAATTAAAAATTTAATAAAATATTAAAATTACAGATTTTGTTAAAATTGGAAAAGGATAACGCGTGTGGATAAAACCTCTTAAGGGCTTTCTTAGAACACTAAAATATTTGTAAAAGCTGCAATACTTTTTAAAATACACTGAAAAAAAAATATAAAAAAATTTTTTTTTTTTTTTGATCGTGTATGTATATAAAAATTTATTGAAACTTGTTAAACATTTTACAAAATTACGGCTAGTATAAGACATAATTTGCAATATATTGGGAAAAAACTATTTGCCTATCTATGGTTTAAGAGACATAACCATTTACACTTTACCACTCATGATTGTTTTTACCAAATTATATATTAAGATCAGTAATACCTTTAAAATGCTTAGTTTTTTCTGAATACTATACTAAGTATTAACATGCTTTATATAAAAAGGTGTTTGGGTATTTAATAGAACAACTGACTCGTTAACATTGCATTTTATGGCTTCTTTGGACGCGACTTTTACGTGGTATGTTAAGTCTTTAGCACCCTTTCGGTCAATTGTTTTCTGATACCACTTATTGGAAAAAATCTTTTCTAAACCATTTTCAGCCTCTGGAATTTCTTTTTTATTGCAAACTTTGCACTCTCTATACATACACGATTTCGAATCTAAGTTACATGCTACCATTGAAATATGTGAGCTAGATGAAGACAAACCTTTAATTGGTACAACTTTTGCAGCATTAAATCAAAGTTAATGTGTGTTTTACACAAACGTGTATTTCGAGCAGACATTTTACTTTTAATTATCCAAAATTTCTTGTATTTAGCAAAAGTATTAAAGTATATTTTGAGTTTAGTTTCTTTGCAAAACTTTTGGTGCAGATTAGTAAGAGTATCTTGAAGAAATCGTTTTCGAAATACTTTACCATTTTTCCTTATAATAACCCTTTTTCCTGGACATATACTAGAGATTTGATCTTTTTGTAAAAACTGTTCAATTAAATGTTTTATTGTGTTCTCCTTACAACCTCTATTTTCTTGGGGAGATTTAAAATTTTTATTTTTATTTTGTTGATAACGATTAACTATGTGATATAAAATTTTACGGCTGTTATATTTCTTTAACACTTTTCCAGAAACGATTTTGGAGTACATAGATTTTTCTTTATGAGTTACTATATTTTGTTTATTTTTAACCAATTGTTTTTCTAAAACCTCACAAAACAATAGTCGCTTTTTCACAGCACTGTGTCCTTGTTTCATAAAGCAAAGGCTACTGTGATCTTAGAGTTTTTATAATAAAGCAAGTTCTTTAAGATGTCATTGCATCGGCGGTAATTTGGCGGTTTTCGGGGTAGTATATTTCAATTGTTTTGTTGAAATTAGTTAAGGTGGCCCTCGTGAATATTGTTTAAAAATATAGTCTCACTTTCTAGGGGTTAAAAAAAAACGCATTTTTTTCCAAATATTAATATTGGACCGATTATAAAATACTTGTTGGGATTCTGGGTTACTTATTAAGCCGAATTAAAAAATAATTTTGTTAAATGTTCAAAATCAAATATTTCATACAAGGATGCTTTTTGAGGTTAGAAACATTTTGTTTCCTCCATTAAATTTTAAATCCTAAAAATTTTTTGGTGCGTTTTAGATTTTAGTATCAAGCTCAGTAAGGTCTTCTATTCGATGTACGTTTGAGCGGAATTGATGCAGCGCTTTAGTTGTCACAAAGCGAAATGTGTTTGGAAAAAACTGCCGCTGCACGCGCCAGGATAGAAAAAAAATATTTTTTTTGCACTTTGTTAGTTTAGTCCGTCGCGAAGAATCTATTTAGATACCTAGATATGTTCCCATGCCATTTTTTGATATAAAAAAAGCTTACAAAAAAATTTTTTTTTTGGAAAATTTTTCAAAAGTTCATGAAATTTTTGTGTTTAAAAATTTTAAAGTGCGTTTTCGCCTCGGATGTGCAATTTACGAAGTTACTCACATCACGCAATACACTAGCCAACTTAAAAGACAATTCAGATTGTCAGACGCAAAAAAGATACATCTTCAAAAAATGTACGCTAATTTCTTTTAAGTTTGTGATGTCCGTGATACGTTATTGGTGCGCTGACACGAACTTGATATACTTCAAACTTTATAAAATTACGCCGTTTTTTTAATTCTGCACTCAAAACTCATTTCTATTAAACGGCGCAAAAACCCTTCTGGTTTCACTTGTAAACCTCCATGCAACTTTTCACCCAGCAGCGATATCAAAAATTTTTTTCGTGGATATATCCCCCAAGTATAGTGACTATATTTTGTATAGGTTTGGATCTGAAAGCTAAAAACTGTTACAAAGAAAACGGAATGAATGAAAAAACTCTTGCAAATTTCAAGTCGATTTTTTAATTTTTCGAATTTTAGATGACCACCAATTCTTAAGGTGAAGACTTTTCACCCTGTACAAACCCTGTACAACATTTTTTTCAATTCATAAAACTTAACGAAATAAGAGCCATAGTATGTCGGTTTCAGCAGGTGCTCAAAAAATTTGAAATAGCCCATATAATTTAGATACAACAATTAAAAATTGTTTTTGTTAAATAAATTAAAGATTATGCTGAAAGTGCCTATAGTTTTACAAAGAGGAAAAATATTTTCAACGACTATGATGGCGTCTTAATTGCTGTTTGGGAATTTTAGATTATTGTAGTTCATTATATCTGCATTCTACTACATCCATTTATACAACTAAACATTTGTCCAGCATAACATTTTGTCCAGCTAGATTTGGATTATTTACCTTAGTGTTCTTACATGTTCTGCTTGGAAGGAGCGTATAGCTTTGTTCATTACAAGTTGCACAAAGAGTGGTTTTTGCATTTTTAAAAAGCAACTTACTATCGATTTAATACAGGCCTGGTCAAACCAAATCGCTTTGAGGGCCAACTTTTTTATTCAAAAATTTCAGCGCGATGTATCGCACCTCTAAAGTGAGTCATCTCAAAATTTAAAAATTTTCAGTAGAGGCAAAAAACGTTTTTTTTTAATATTTACTATAACATTTAAAAACAGTTGTTTCATTGTAAAGAATTGCGATTAAAAAATATACAACAGTAGTTGTTTTTGCGATTTTTCAGTGACATCAAAAATAATAAGTTTTTTGGGTGGAACTCAAAATATGTATTTTTAGTGGGTTCTAAAGAAGCTACTCTTATAACACAAAGAGGGTTACAAATGTATTTTTTTTTTTTCGAAAAACTAGAAAAATCGATGTAAGATTTTTACAGTGGATATATATGACCACTGTGTATCGTTTTCGCAAAAATTGAAAATTGAAAAATTTTGAGTTTACTCACTTTAGAGGTACAGGTGCTATAGCACCTTATATGAAAAACAAAACCTATTTTTATTGAAACGTTTATTTAAATTATTTCAGTACACTTAAATATAATATTTATTAATGGGATATTTGCTTTTCTTTGCGATCGCTCAATGTTTTTAAATCTACATTAATTTTGGTAGTTGCACATTGTAATTGGCTTTCAAGGTTTTCGTCTGTTAATGAAGCGCGAAATTTGCTTTTATTAAATTCCATTTTTGAAAAAAGCTTCACAAACATACTTATCTGGATCAGATACACTATTTGATAAAATTAATGGTTGGAGGGTGTTGGATGACCACCCCTTTTCTGACCATCGCTATATCGAATTCTTACTTAGAGAAAAGGACCCAACGGAGAGTGTCCCCAGGAATCTGAAGAGGACAGATTGGGTTAAGTATAGGAAAACCTTTGCTGGGTTATTGGAAACAACACCCTTAACCGAACCGCGCAATTCTGCGGACATTGATTGTCTTGTGGATCATATTACGACGGTTTTTAACAAGTCTTTAGATTCTTCTTGCCCAGTGGCAAGGCCTAAGGGCAAGAAGAATCCACCATGGTGGTCTAGCGAGCTGCAGCAGGGTAGAGACTCCTGCAGAAAACTCTTTAACAAGGCAAAGTCTTCAAGAGCGGACGAGGATTGGTCGGCGTACAAGCTGCAGCTTAGGACCTATAAGAAGAAGATTAGAACGGCAAAATGCGATTCTTGGAAAAAATTCTGTGATAACATAGAGGAAGTTTCCGAGGCATCCAGGCTGCGAAAGGTTCTGGCTTCTACCCCTCACACATTAGGCTATTTGAAGGATCCAGTGGGGGTGTGGACCACCTCCAGTGGAGAATCACTTAGCTTGCTACTGGACACCCATTTTCCGGGCAATTCTCATACGTCACTACAGGCGTTTGAATACTCTGACGCTAGCACGGCGGACATTGCTTCGGAGATAGTTAATGTACCAATATTGACCTGGGCGATTAAAAGCTTCAAACCTTACAAATCTCCGGGACCTGACGGTATCATTCCAGCTGAATTGCAGCATGTGTCGGACTACATTTCCCCTTGGCTATGCAGTCTTTTCACTTGCTGCATAAACACAGCGTATATTCCTTTGAAATGGAGGGAGACAAGAGTGGTGTTCATTCCAAAAGCTGGAAAGAGCTCACACACTGTCCCAAAGGATTTCAGACCAATAAGCCTATCATCGTTCCTATTGAAGACAATGGAGCGTATGATAGACTCTTATTTACGTAGAATTATTGACCCTAAACTGCTACCAACGAGGCAACATGCCTACAGCAAGGGAAGGTCAACTGAAACAGCTCTACACGAGCTTGTAGGTACCAACGAGAAATCGCTCTCGGCAGGAGAATACACTATGACAGCCTTTTTGGATATAGAAGGGGCTTTTAACAACATCACACCGGACTCGATAATAGCGGCACTATCTAGTCTAGGAGTGAATTCTGTGATCATCTCATTGATTGGAAATCTGCTTGTCAACAGGCGGATAACTTCTAAACTGGGAACGTCGGAAATATCCCGATTTGTGAACAGGGGAACGCCACAAGGTGGCGTTCTATCACCACTTCTCTGGAACTTGGCGCTAAACCCAGTGCTAGTATCGTTGGAGGGGCAAGGCTGCAGCGTAGTCGCATATGCTGACGACGTGGCCATGGCCGTAAATGGGAAGTTTCTATCTACAATTAGAGATATCCTGCAACGGGCTCTCACAGAGCTATCTATCTGGGCAAGGGGTTGCGGTCTGGGGGTTAATCCGACCAAAACGGAACTTGTTCTTTTCACTAGGAAGTATAAGATCCCTACCTTCGATCCCATTTCTCTCAACGGCACTGAAATCGTCTTCTCTGATGGAGCCAAGTATCCTGGCGTATTCCTGGACAGGAAGCTGAACTTCAGACGGAATTTGGAGGAGCGGGTGAAGAAGGCGACTATAGCTTTATACTCCTGTAAGAAGGCCATTTGTAAGCGATGGGGCTTTAGTCCGAAAATTACTCACTGGATCTATACAGCGGTGGTCCGTCCAATACTCCTGTACGGAGTCATCGTCTGGTGGCCTGCTTTGGAGAAGGCCACCAATAACAACCTTCTCTCAAGGGTACAGAGAATGGCTTCCATGTGCATCACTGGAGCCCTTCATACTACACCTTCGGATGCCTTGAACATCCTATTACACCTAATACCACTGGACATATTAGGGAAGCAGCCGGCGGCCTCATCGGCCATTCGATTAAGAGGCACACTACAATGGCGGGGCTACAATTGTGGCCACGGGGTGATCCTGAATGACAGGAACTTGCCATTGAACGTGGATTACACTACTCCAAGGAGCGTATTTGAACGTCACTACTGTACACTAATACCGACCAGGGAATCTTGGTCTGGGAGGACACCAGGCAGTAGGCGTTCCGTAAATTTCTATACTAACGGATCGAAATTGTGCGGTCAGGTTGGTTTTGGAGTGCATTCAGGGGAGCTTGGACTAAATCTGGCTCGAAGGTTACCAGACCACTGCAGTGTATATCAGGCAGAGGTACTGGCAATAAAGGAGGTTGCTGACGGGTTGGGTCGGAATATTCTGTCTACGACCGCAGTCAACATCTATTCTGATAGTCAAGCCGCGGTAAAATCCATGCGATCAATGTTCCTGAAAACGAGATCCGCCCTTAGCTGCCGCACGTCCTTAAATGAGATGGCCAAGCAGTTCGACATCAGGCTCATATGGGTCCGAGGGCACAGGAACATACCGGGAAACTGCAAAGCGGATGAGCTGGCAAGACAGGGTACTACCTTACAGGTTCCAGCGGATTTGGAATGCGTTGGTACACCCCTGGAATCGTGCAAGCTTGAACTTCGGCTTCGCACCGCTGGCTTAACGAATAACAGATGGGCTAATTGATTAACGTGTAGGATCGCAAGACAAATCTGGCCTGCTCTGAATCGAAAGCGCACAAATGCGCTATTATCGCTCCCCCGTGTGGAGATCTCAACAGTAGTTGCTGTTGTTACTGGGCACTGCCTTATAGGGAGACACGCTGAGCGCCTTAAGGTCTCGTCAAATGATTTCTGTCGTAGCTGCTTGGATGTGGAGGAGGTAGAGAGCGTAGAACACTTCCTCTGCCACTGCCCGGCGCTATCCAGAACAAGATTAGGGACATTGGGATCGCCGTTTCTTCACGATCTCTTTGACCTCTCAAACGTGGAAATTTCACATCTTAGGGGCTTCATTAGAAGCTCGAACTGGTTCTCCGGTGGGGACTGAGGGGAACACCCATTCATCCCGTGGTATCACAACGGACCCCAGAGTCTAAGTGTGCTGGTCCTTGGATCAGCAGCCACTTCCAACCTAACCTAACCTACTTATCTGGATCCGAAGGCGCTTACAATTTTTTTGGGCAAATAACGTTAAGCTAGGATATGTTTCCGCTGTTATATACGTGTCGTAGAAATCAATTTTTGATGTCGTGTTATGAACTTGCTTCAAATCATTGTTGCACTGCAAATTAATTATTTACATCTGTAAAACTTTTGGAACTTGAAATTGTGAAGAAAATATCTCAAACGTTTTGTTATATTTTGTTAGTTCTGAGAAACGACGATTAAATTCAGCTAAAATTTTTTTAATTTCATCAGCGTACTTTGCAAGATTAATAGTTTGACTGCTATTAAATTCTTTTAATGACGGAAAATGGTGAATATTGTTATTTCTAAGTTGGGACTCAAATAAAATTTGCTTGGCTTGGAATGCTTTGATATGATTCCAAGCATTAATATTTAAATTATCTTGCCCCTGTAACTCCCACATTTCGGCATTTAAAAATTTAAATAAAATAAAATTTTCTGTTTCCACCCGTAATTCAAAAAATCTTTCCAAACATCTTTCGCGACGCAACCATGTAAAATAGACAATATCGCCGTGTTCCGAAAATAATTCGCTAAGGTATGCTTTGAACTTGCGATGCTGATGCGCATGTGATCGAATATAGTTAACTGTTTTTATTACCATATCCATGACATGGTTCATGGATAATACCTTGGCACATAAATTTTGCTGATGTTTTAAACAATGTATTACAAATATTTCACCGGTTTTAACAGATGTAGATCCAAGTTCATTCATAAACAACTTTAGAGCTCTTATATTTTTACCAATCATAGCAGGCGCACCTCCGTTGTTAGTCTGGGAAGCTTCCCTAAATGTAAAGAATTGCTGGATAAACATTTTCTTATGGCGTGAAAACATCCTCTCTTCTAGTGGTGTATTTCATATTTAAAAGACTTAGCATTTCTTGTGTCACTCCGAAAGAATCGATAACCCCACTGATAAAAACAGCAAGTTGATATGTATCTGAAATATCTGTACTTTCGTCGAAAGCCAGAGAATATGCTTTGAATTGTCGAACCCGCTCCCGTAAAGTCACCACTATTTCATCAGAAATATCATTAATGCGACGACAAATAGTTTGACGTGACAAACTTATGCTTGAAATCATTTTATGTTTATCTGGCATAATATCTTCTATATCATCTAACAAACATTATTTTACAAATTCTCTGCCCGAAAATGGTTTAATTTTCTTAGCGATTAACATTACGACAGAGTAGATTTCTTTAACAATATTAAAAGGTAGTTTTAATGAAGAACTAAACATTCTCTGCTGAGTTTTCAATTCAGATTTTAGCTCAGCTAACTTAATTTTTCTCAATTCTTTATTAAATTTCACATACACGCCATCTTTCGTTTCATGATATCTTTTAATATTGTATTCCTTAAAAACAGCTATTATATCTCGGCAAATCAAACATGTTAATTTTTAGTTCTGTATTAAAATGAAGTAATTTTCTTCCCAATGATCGCTTTATTTTCTGTTTTCATCTAAAAATTTCCTTTTTTTTTGGAATTCATTCTAAAGGCGAAATGTAAGTAAAGTTATGTATAATTATTCAAAATAAGTTCATTTAATGTTAATTATTCATTTAATTCTTCTGGTATAGAAATCAAATTATTATATTTTTATCTAACTTTTTTTTGTGTTATATAATTTGATATTTTTTTATCACTTAAAAAATACGCAACTTCATATCCTAGCAAAAACAAAGCCAAACTAAAAAAGTTTTTCAATAATTGTCGGCTTCTTTAGTTATATTTTTCTCGCAAAGCCTACCATAGAAATATTTTTGAATTATTTTGAATGTACAACAATGTGTGTACTTAATTACTTAAAAAAAAAGTTTACAATAATTTTATTATGCCTAAAAATATGCAATCAGATAATAACTAAAGGGGATTATGAAGATAATCTTTTCACGAACAAAAATTATAATGAGACGGACTAAAAACATGACAGAAACTTTTTAATATTGAATTTTGTAGTTAATATTTTTTTAAAAAATCGGTATTTGAAAATTTTAGTAAATAATTATTTAATTTTTTATAGATTCTGTAAAAAAAAATTTTAATCGAATAATAATCATGCAATGGGCCGCACAAAAATACATAAAGGGCCGCATGTGGCACGCGGGCCTCGGCTTTGCTGCACCTGATTTAAGAAAAAACTATTATATACCGAACTTACTTGTAATCCATGCGAATTAACGTGATTCTTGACAATATAACGCCAACAATATAATGATAACGAATCGCGTTCCCTTATATAATTTTGGTACATTCATCTTTCGAGTAGTATAATTGGAGACCCAGTTTGAAATTCAATCCTTCAGATTCTTCTATAATTATAGATGTCGTCATATAAGTTTGCAAAGTTCTACCTGTCAAAGTATTCGAGATATGTGATATTATTTACTATTTATGGACGGTAACATGCCCACTTATACGATCCATTCCATCTAATTGAAAAATTTTTCCATCTTTCAACGATCCTCTAACATCTTGATATCCTTGAAAAAATACGATTTGTCAAACTGTTCAAAATAAGCTTTCGTCTCTGATATGACTTCTTCATTTGTGGAAGAAGTCTGGAACCACTTCAAGTTTGGGAACGAATAATAATCACTGGGAGCGAAATATGTGAATACGAGGGGTGGGGAAGCAATTGGTAATGTAAAGACTTAATATGGACACGCCGATGCATTGTCATGATGGTACAAGTTTTTTTCTTATTTAAGTAGGGTGGTTTTTTTTTCTCAATTTCGTCATCCATCTCTCCAATAACTTAACACAATGTTTGACTGTTGTTGTTTTCATACATTCATCCCAAAAAACACTAGCCATTACGTTTCCAGCCGATTGTTGAGTCTTTGACCGCTTTAATCGGCTTTCGTACGCTTGTAACCACTTCGCAGAATGTCCCTTGGACTCCGGTGTATAACAATGAATCCACGTCTTATCCGATGTTATAAATCGACGTAAAAATTCAGTTCAGTTTATTTTAAACAACTCCAATTATGAATTATGAACACGTTTCAGTACTTTTTCTGCTGTTAAAAATCGCGGCACCCATCGAGCGGAAAAATTTTTCATATTTAAACGATCACGTAATATATACCGAACTTAACTCCAATATAATTTGCCTTCTACCTATAAAGATATTTAGCATTTTCATTTAAAGTAGGTACATAAGTAATTAAACTAAATAAAAAAAGGCATGCAGAGGAAGCTACCATTGTTACACCTCTATATAAGTATTTGATAATTTTAGATCATATTTTTGCAATTAGCTCTGTTAACGGAAATCTTCTTAGTCATCTTTGGTTAGGTGATATATGCAACAAATCTGCAGCTAAGATATTTGGATGCTGTGATGGGCGGTATGAATAGCATTCGTAACTTATATTGATGTCTTCTTGCACTGTTGGAATAAAGAATTCGTTATGTAATGCTAAGAGTGAAAACGTAAAATGTTGACGTTTGTATTTGCGGCAGACCCCCAAATGTGTATACTATATGTATGTCCATGTGGGCTTATAAATGGTTTTATATCTTATTGTCTATGGAAAGTTTGAGTTTCTTCTTATGAGCCATTAATAATCTAACCCATAAAAACAAAGTTTTTATTAAAACTCTTTCCTTCCTTATGCATATGAGTTTTGAATATCTCCGTAACTGTGCGTGACTGTGTGTGTGACTATCTTAAAATTAATGTTTGGCCACTACAAGTCTATGGACAAAGTTTCAGATCCATCGGATGAGGGGAAGTGGGGTTTTAATCTCTGCGTGACTGTTGTGACTATGTCAAAGTTAATCTTTTTTCACAGCAAGTCTATCGACCAAGTTTCAGATCGATCGGAAAAGGGGAAATGATATTTAGTTCACTCCGTGACTGTGCGTGACCATGCGTGACTGTGCGTGACTAAGTCAAAGCTAATGTTTTTTTCACAGCAAGTGTATGGACCAAGTTTGTTACCGATCGGATGAGTGTAAATGACATTTAGATCACTCCGTGACTGTGCGTGACCACGCGTAACTCTGCGTGACTAACCTAAAATTAATCTATGGTTACGGCAAGACTATGGGCCAAGTTTCAAATCAATTGGATAAGGGGGAATGGGGTCCACCCATGGTAGACAGACAGACAGACAGACAGAAAGAGAGTATGAGTTAAGAGAAAGAGTTTAATAAGAGGTTAGTTTTATACCAAGTTGTTTGCGTTTGGTGAAAATATATTTTTTCCATGTGAGACGCCTATCTAGGTGGATTCCTAGGTATTTGGTGTTGTCGGATGGATGAGAAGTAGCAGCTCCCATCATTGCATTAGGACAATTCAGTTTTCTCAAGGAAAAAGTTACATCGACTGAACATAGGAAGACAGAATTTCTGTGTCATAAGCAAAAGTTACGATGGAGGTGTAATTATTTGTGGGTAGATCAGCAAAAACTCGATCTGTTGATATCTATGTGATGAGGGCAATCTTTTTTCTTCCGATCATTCCCCTGATGATCAACCTGATGCACATTTTCTACGGTAACGTTTTCTTCGGTAACTCCCACATTAGGACGACCAGGACAATCTGGTCGCACGACCTTTTAACCATTGAATATAATGACGAATATTTACCATTGCATTTATCAGTCCCTTCTTTGGCTTGGACAGTATTTTTTTCCCACCAAATATTGAAGGCTCACTTCGTATAGGAGGTGCCACGCCTACTTATCCGGTACCATCCAATTTAAGAATGATTACCTACACTAATAAACTGTGAAATCATACAAAATATCGTTTGCACAACAGATTGCACAACACAATTCGTTTAAGTTAACTGCTGCTAATTTTGAAATTGGCAAGAGGTAATTATTATATTATATTAATTATTACAGTTAAATTTTATTATTATTATTAATTTATTTTTTTTTTTTTGTGGAACAGTTATAGGCAGCAAAAAAAATATTTCTTAAACATAATTATTACACTTCAATAAATATTTTATTCGTCTTTATGTATTACTTACTGATAAAAAATAAAAAGAGACAGTTATCATTTAAGAAATATTTTTATTTGTTATAATATAACAACTGTATAATTTTTAATTCATATATTAACCGAATGAAAGAATAAAATAAACAAATTTAATATTTAAATATTCTTTTCTCAATTCATGTTTACGCAAAGATACACAATCAATATAAAATTTAATTATAAAATAAATTCTGCTTACAAGTAATTTACTTTTTAAAATTTCTTGTTTTATCTTAATTTTAAATTAAATTAAAAAAATGACCTTCGGTCATCTTCATTATATGATTTCTCATTTCCAATTTTTTTCCACTAACTCATTTACATATTTAGCTGTAATGCGATCCATTAATAAACCATCGAAAAGTGGCTTTGTTATCACTTGAATCAAAAAGATTGAAGCATTTTTATGTCTTCTTCAAACATATCCACCATAAATTTATTTTTTCTTCCTTCACCGCAGTTCTCGTTTGATATATTCTGACATTGTCCCAATTCTTCCTGGTATGCACCAAATTAGAAGATATTATATGTCGTGAATTTTGAAGAACATATTTTTCAAATGTTCGCATTAACATCCATTTGGGAAACCTTTATTTATGTGTAGAAACCAATAATAATTGAATTAAATTAGTTAATCCTTTAAATACACTCTTGTTTGCAACAAACTGTTTAATGATTGCGTACAACACCTGTATAAAGTTGACTGTTTCAAAACTTAAATCGTTTTCGAAAACTATTAAAATAAAAATTGTTAATTAGAAATAACTGTTAATTGAATACTATTGGACAGCATTAACCCTTTCACGACAAAACATAAACTGCTGGAATTTTTTTTTTGTGGATTCGTACGTATAAACAAAAGCAACTCCGTGATTTGTGTTTTTATTTTTTACATAAATAACTGTAGCTTTGATTTTGTATTTGTTGTAAATTTTTAAATATAGATCACACAGAATTGATTACTACTTTTTTAGTTTGTACTAAAAATGGAAAGAAAAATCGTTCCTTTTGTAAAAAAAATTTTTGTTTCACAAAAAACTGTAATTGCTCCGGAGATTACCATAATTGACTTTATATTTTTGAGATATTTAGAATTAATCTTTTTCTAAGTCTTTTTATTTGTAGTTTAATTAATTGTTGATTTAATACGAGTATTATGAATTTTTTTAATTTAATAAAAATATAAAACTATAAAACATTTATTTTTGTCTGTACCGAATTTTACTGGATAATTAACTGGTTCCAAATATTTTGGTGTTTCTGAAAACCATAAATACTGGTCCATGTTATATCAAAATGTTTTCGGTTCAATAACATCCGAATTAATGACACCCAAATATCATAAAAAACACAATTTTCAGACTTTGGGGTCACCGTCTTAGGTCCTGAGAATATACGTGCCATTTGTTTTGATATGGTCTGAAAGATAAAACTATCCTCTGTCAAGTCAGCTTAAAAAATCGGTTGGAAAATGTGGAAAATATAAGATAAAATAAAAATGGGACATATATGTCCCATTGGTCGTGAAAGTGTTAATAACCAACACCTTATTCAAAAAGTCTGCAAAGTTAAAATAAAAATGTATTTTTCCATAAGCATTGTAGCCTAGGCTTTAGTCTGTTGGCCTCTACTACAGATGGCCGCACCTGACTTAATCATAAAAATGCCGCTTCGGGAAAAAGATATTTATTGCTTCGATCATTGTGGAAAATTCAACGCCTTACACCAGTCTACTAGAAAAAACCCTATCTAAATTTGTCCTACCGATGCGGACTATTTGCTAGCTGTGACTCTCAACTACGTTCAATTATATATTAAGATGCGTCTATTATTTGAATAGACCATCCCACATAAAACCGTATGCAGGAAAACTTAAGGTATGAATTTTTGCAATCTCTTGAAAATACGATCATTGATACAGATACGTAAGTTTATTTTTACACGTGAGCCTACATATCTTTTTAATCGGGTATCGTTTTCAAATTCAAGGAGAAATAATTCTATAATTCAAATAAGGCATTCAAGATTGGTCTTCGAATGGCAGTTCTAAATAAAATGTATACGTCTTTGAAAAATGCTGCCGCCAATATTTAATCAACGCAGTACAGTTTAGGAAACAAATTTAAATTTTTTTCAATATCACTTAAATATTGTCTATACTTTGCTTTGTTGTGAACATATGTAAAATTACATATGTTGTCTTATTTTTATAAAAATTACAAATTATGTTATATTTCCATTAAATACTATATCACTTTATACCGATTCTGTACTTTAATTATAAGACTGTTAGTGTTGTTGTGCAAGAAACAAAATAAATTTATAAGTAACTAAAGTCTCACTAAAACTCGAGCACCACTCAACCGACTTAGAAACCAATACGTGCGTTGGAAAGTTCTACTTTCACTGATGGTTTAGCAAAAGAAAACAAGTAAAAAACTAGCAAGTAAGAAACTAATTCGATATAGAAAATAAGCATAAACCAAATTTGAGTGGCATATTATTATTATTATTATACCCTATACCACTATGTGGTTTGGGTATAATGACTTTGTGCTGCTGTTTGTAACAACCAAAAATATTTGACTTAGACCCATCTTTAATTATACCGATCGAATCAGAATTACTTTCTGAGTTGATTTAACAATGTCCGTCCGTCCGTCCGTCCGTCCGTCCGTCTGTGTGTCCATGTAAAGCTTGTAATCAAACTGCAGGTCGCAAATATGAATATATTTTGATGAAATTTGGTACATAAGCTTTTATCGGCCATGGGATGAACGCTATTGAAATTGGTGAGAATCGGTCCATGTTCAGACCTAGCCCCCATACAAATTACCCATATGAAATCGACATAAATTGCCATAAGATCCAAATTGTCATATAGATATTACTCAAATTGGGTTTGTATGCGTTCATTACATCCACTAATGAGTAGTCCAAAAATGATCCCTTTGACCCCATATAGAGCTGCTTCCCGATCTTCACTTAAATCTATTAAAAAACAAAAATATTGAACTGATTCTTCTCAAATTTTGTTTGTACATATTTTTGCAAAATACAAGAGACTTTACCAAACATGATCAGGATCGGTCCATTTTTGGACCTAGTCCCTTTATAGATATAGCATCCGATATGAATTTTTTCATATCTGCAGCCAAAAAAATTAATAAAAATCCCACTCAAATTTGGTTTTTGCTTATTTTCAATGTCCAGTTAGTTGGGCCTAAGAGATAGGGTTTCTAAACGCATGGTATAGGGTATCGTATAGTCGGTCTAGACCGACTATAATTTTCTTACTTGTTTTTTTGGCTGCAGATATGAAAAAGTTCATAACGGATGTTATTATACCCTCCACCACCACTGTGCAGAGGGTATATGTATATAAGTTTGTCATTCCATTTGTAATAATTAGAAAAAAAATTTTCGAACCCATAAAGTATATATATTTGTGATACTTAGAACAAGCGGAGTTGATATAGCGATGTCCGTCTGTCCGTCTGTGGAAATCACGATGACGGCTTCAAGCGGGTAGCCAGGGTGCTCGCTGGTAGAAAGAAGTATTCAACGATATCCTGAGAAGTTTGTCATTTAAAATCGTCCAAATCGGTTGATAAGGTCGCGAGAAATAAATGAAGAAGTAAAAAAAGTCTTGACAAAAATATGATTTATCATGTTGTTCTTGTCACGATCACGCCCTCCATAGGATAACTGTGGTAACCAGTTTTAGTGAGAATGATTGACTAACATTATGAGAAGGTTCCTGTTTGAAAAATCATGAAAATCGGTTTAATATATCCCGAGAAATCACTGAAGAAGTAAAAAAGTTTAAAAAATATATGTTTCTGTATTGTTCTTGTTGTTATTCTAAATGTTTTTTTGTTATCATAGCTGTACTTGTTGTTTTTGTGGTGGTTGTGGTAATAATATAATAAAAAGGAACCCTTTGTATATTTTTTTATGAACTCTGGTATACAAATTTGAAAGTTTCCATTGTTTTGGCATCAACTAAAAAAATGCTGAATCATATTTTATGTCGCCGTGAGCTCGCCTGCAAAGTTTCCGATCGATCGGGTTACGGGAAAGGGGTTAAAAATCGATCCAAAATGTTGTTGACAAGCAGACACTAATGCCGTTTTCTTTTCTGACAAAAAATGTCGCATTTTATTTGCACTTTTTTCGAAAAGTGTTTTTTTTTATATATTCTAAATTGAGAGAAACTTTATTTTATAAATCAATCGAAAGCCCTCAAAGTCGTATTAACAAACAGAGTGTCACTTCATTTTGCTCAGTGTGACTATGCCATAGTAGATGGCTCCACAATTTTTGTTCTAATTAGCTTTGTAATAGCTGTTTCTATTTCGACATTAATGTCAACATTTTCAATTAGATATCAAACACAACGATGTTAAAAGTATACACAAAGCTGAGTAAAGAAGAAGCTATGAGTTTTTTGCTTTCAAAACATTTCTGCATAGTTATATAAATTTATTATTCTGCTTTACCAACAAAATATCTGATTGCGATTACATATAATTTTTAAAAATTGTTTATAATAACTAAAGCATTATTATTCACATAAATGCAAAATTGCGCCTTTTAAATTTTCCATTCAAATTTAAGAAAATATCAATTCTAAAAGCTGGAATTCAGATTTCCAATAATTGAAATTATAAAATATCAATTGAATTTCAGAAAATTATGTTAAAATATCGGAAATAATAACTCGAAATTTAGAAAAAAATCAATTGAATTTTTAAAATATAAATTTTATTCTTTAAACACAAATTGAAATTCCAAAAACACCAAACATGTTAACATTTAAAAAATCAACTGAAATTAAAAAAAAAATATTGAAATTAAAAAAAATAATAGCACTTCAGGATAAGAAAACTTTAATTTAAATTCAATGAAGTTTAGAAAACCTCAAATGATATTTAAGAATTGCGAACATAAAAATTGTTACATAAATAAAGCGCAATTTGATGAGAATGTTACTTATATTTTATTTTTCTAAATTTTTTTTTTGATGAAATTTTGAAGTTTTTCAGAAAATAAAGATAAGGAATTATTTTATTTAAAATTTTTTGGAGGTTTGATTTTTTATTTACTTTACTTTTACTTTTTCAAATATTTTGTTTACACATATTATCAATACTCAAACCGAGGTTTAGGGTATCAAAGATTCGGCACAGCCGAATTTAGCACTCTTACTTATTTTTGTATGGGGACTGAGTTGAAATATGGACCGCTCCTGACCATATTTGACAAAGTCATTTATATTTTGAAAAAAATAAATACAAACCATATTTGTGAGAAATCTGTGCAATATTTTTGTTTTTTGATAGATTTACGTGGAGGTCGGGAAGCAACTTTATTTGGGGCCTTTGACAAAGAATTGTCCTATAGGGACTATTTTTGGACTAATGATTAATGGATATAATAAACACATACTGGGTTTGTATGTGTTTATTATATCCATTTGACTGAGATCTATATGATAATGTGGATCTTATGGCAATTTATGTCGATTTCATAGGGGTCGTTTGTATGTGGACTAGATCTGAACATAGGCCGAATTTCGCCAATCTCACAGCGTTCATCCGATGGCCGATAAAAGCTTACATACCAAGTTTCATAAACATGTATTCATATTTGCGACCTGTAGTTTGATTACAAAACTTACATGGACACACAGACAGACGGGCGACTCAGAAAGTGATGAACAGCAGCATTATACCCAAACCTCATGGTGGTATAGGGTATAAAAAATATGTGTTTTACGCACACTTTTCTGATTGTGTGTTTTTCCCCCTATAAAATGTGGGAATTCATTTACATTTTTCTTATGAGAAATAGATTTCATCGGCATTGGTGTACAACACAAAGGCTCTGCTTGCGCGTGTTATGTGACAGATTTTATTGCTGTGTGTTTATTGATGGACAATTATGCAGCATCTATCTCATAGCTGATGAATTGGTATCACCATATCAACAACAAATTAGA
Organism: Cordilura impudica; assembly: GCA_963682025.1. Classification (NCBI taxonomy): domain Eukaryota; kingdom Metazoa; phylum Arthropoda; class Insecta; order Diptera; family Scathophagidae; genus Cordilura; species Cordilura impudica. The sequence goes on along the minus strand of OY821520.1, from coordinate 170,291,280 downwards.
ATTTTATTTTTTATCATTATCTCAGCTTGCAATGAAATATCGTGATTATATGATGGAAGAATGCCCACCTTAATTTTCAATTGAATTATACAGAGGAAATTTATAATGAGGCATTGATTTTGATTGATGATATGTGTTTAGGAATGATGAGTAAAGCTTTGGTTCAGCTGAGTATATCATCATGAAATCGTTCTGGAAATGATACTTTTGATTTGTAAACATCTATACGCTCACGGGTGTAAATATCTATTTCACAATACGATCACCAAAACAGGGTAAGACCAAAACAGTGTGAGGTATGAGTATTAAATTATGGCAGCTAATTCAACAACCCTCAAGTATAACAACGTTAAAAATTTCACAATAGCTATTTCAACAACCAAAAATAATAATACAATCACAAATATGACAATATAGAAGTATAACAGCTAATTAAACTAGGCTAAATGAAAAAAATATACTTAAAGCTTAAAAAAATCTCCCCTGTGGTCGGACTCACAAAGTTTTTCTTAACCAATATTTTCTTCGAGAACAGGATTTCGATCCAAGAGTACTGACAAATTATATTGAGGAAAATATTCCTAAATTAAATCATCAGCAAAAATTGGCTTGAGAAACAAATATGCAAAAAATTGAAAATGATAATGGTGGCATGTGCTTTTTGGATGTAACTGGTGGTATTGGCAGACTTTTTTGATAACTTTAGTTTTAGCATCGATAAGAGCTCTTAGTTGAATTGCTTTGGCAGCTGGATCTTCTCGAATTGCAGCCAATTTATTGGATTATGGTAGTATAAATTTCTTTTGAAAACTACGATAAATGAAGCATGCATTTATCAAAAACTTCTGACATTACTAGAGGTTTGAAAAAAATTTATATTTTATTGTGGGCTCAATGCACAGTGGCACACAAGAAATCAATTAAAGCTTTGGATCAAACAATGAGAGATTTTCATGAAAATAAAAATTTAGTTGGTGTTACTCTGCTATTGTTAGCAGGAGACTTTACACAACCACTACCTGTTATCTCAAAATCAACAGCAGCTGATGAAATGAATGCTTGTTTGAAACTAACAAAATGTTAAAAATTAATGAAGTATGAAACTGAAGCAACAATTTTAAATAAGAAATTTAAAACATAGAAGAATATTAAAACAAACAAAATTAAAATAAGAATATTAAAACAAAATGATATTTTGTTCTGGGAGAAAATATGTTACTCCACATTAGACGATTACCAGGAAAATAAACAAATATTTATAAAAAATATAAAACAGAAAAATAATTATAATAATAAATAAGAGATATTCATTAATTTATTTATTTTTAAGAAATATTTTCAAGATAAACATAAATGTAATAAAAGGACGGTAGATATTATCCACACATTCCACAAAACCCAAACTTACTCTAACGCAATCACAATTCTAACATGTTCATAAGAAAACATCGCGTTTGTTGGGAAGGCCTGGCAGCCACATTTAAAATAGTAATTTTTAATTGAACTGGTCAAAAGATTTTTACTGACGCTAAATATTTTCAACCTAAACGATTTAAGTTTAACTATACAAAGATTTTTTTTATGTACAAACAATATATTAAACAGGGCAGTAGCTTCATTAGCATTTTGTTCCTTTTATAATCTATCTTTCATGTTATCATCGCTTTATTTTAAATAATTCAACCAGTACTTTAGGAGAAATACATTACTAAAACGAGGAAACACTATATAGTTACTCCAAGGCCAACTCGGATACTAACACCAAAAATTAAGAAATCCCTCGCTCTTTAAAATCATTTCTCTTGAGTATGGATCGACTAATTTTTAGCAATACTCAGGTGGTATTTTTCTTATTTTTACACAAAGGCATTTTTTACTCAGTTCTGCCGGAAGCCATGTGTTCCGCAACCATATAAAAACCTTCAAATCCTTAATAATTAAATTTTAAAAATTTTTTGTATTTCTGGGTGTTTACATATGCTTTAGGTCAGATATGTTGAAATTATTTTCTTCTTACTTTTCAAAGAGATAGCTGAATGCAAAAGGCACGTCACTTATGAACTGACAATATAAAATGCTTTAGCCTTGCCAATATGCACAATATTTTAGGAAATTCTACGGCCGGATTTGAACGATTATTAATTATGTTATTATTTTTATTTTACTAAATTTCTTCACCTAATGAGTTGTAACGCGCCCTAAAGCGTCCGTTAAAAATACAAAAGCACTTTAATTTAGTATTCACGAAACATTCATATAAAATTCAGTTTTTTAAGAAACTGCAATTTAAAAAAAAAACAAGTAAGAAAATTATAGTCGGTCTAGACCGACTATACGATACCCTATACCATGCGTTTAGAAACCCTATCTCTTAGGCCCAACTTATTAGACATAGAAAATAAGCAAAAACCAAATTTGAGTGGGATTTTTATTAATTTTTTTGGCTGCAGATATGAAAAAGTTCATATCGGATGCTATATCTATATAGGGACTAGGTACAAAAAGGGACCGATCCTGATCATGTTTGGTAAAGCCTCTTGTATTTTGCAAAAATATATACAAACAAAATTTGAGAAGAATCAGTGCAATTTTTTTGTTTTTTAATAGATTTAAGTGAAGAGCGGGAAGCAACTCTATATGGGGCCAAAGGGATCATTTTTGGACTACTCATTAATGGATGTAATGAACACATACAAACCCAATTTGAGTAAGATCTATATGACAATTTGGATCTTATGGCAATTTATGTCGATTTCATAGGGGTAATTTGTATGGGGGCTAGGTCTGCACATGGACCCATTCTCACCAATTTCAATAGCCTTCATCCCATGGCCGATAAAAGCTTATATACCAAATTTCATCAAAATATATTCATATTTGCGACCTGCAGTTTGATTACAAGGTTTACATGGACACACAGACGGACGGACGGACGGACGGACGGACGGACATTGTTAAATCAATTCAGAAAGTGATTCTGATTCGATCGGTATAATTAAAGATGGGTCTAGGTCAAATATTGTTGGTTGTTACAAACAGCAGCACAAAGTCATTATACCCAAACCACATAGTGGTATAGGGTATAAATACTTTTTCCCCCATATGGTCAACGACGATTAGATTTAGAGACATAAGCGATTGAGAATAACACACAATAGCATAGTCTTAATGGGGCAGCGATACTATGGGAATACACCCATTGACAACAGCTGCAAGCATTTGTAATTTCCAGTTAAATTGTAAATTACAACGGCCATGAAAAAATAACAGAGTCAAATGCTGATAGTAGTAGGCAGTGGAATTTGTAATGAGATATATGTGATGCTTTGTCTGAAACTGGTAATTTAAAAGCTACAAATCAATAAAGTTGTGTATTGTTTAAGGCCATTTTTGAGCTTTAAATTCCACTAACCTGATACTTCTCCACTACCGATATCTTTTTACAGAATGCATATCAAAAAACTAACGGGAAAGCAAAGGAAAAAAAATATATGTTTTCTATGTGTAATCTTAAAAACACCCTTTTTTAAAACCATATATTGTATAACCAAAATTGACGCCAGGCACTATACAGGTTTTTTTAAATTTATACTAATATAATAAACTAGTGGATTGTGTGGCGCCTAGGCGCCCGTTTATTTTCACTTTAACAAACAAATTTTTTTTCCATTTCAGAATTTTCCTATATTTTATATATTTAAAAAAAATTAATTTTAATGTTTTTAAAATTTCTTAAAAAAAAAAAAAAAATCGAAAAACAGTTGTAAAAAATACAAACCAAAAACTTCGATTATCAAATGAAGTTTCGTAAAAGGTCCTTTTATGTATATTTTCGCATAAGTTTGCCAGTAGCCAACCTTTGCTTTATACTTTCTGCTTCTATACATAAGGAATTTTTAATATTATAGATTTTAAAAAAATATTATTTTGATAGAAACTCGGTAATTTTAGTCTTATTAAGACAAACTATTAATACGTATCTTTTTAATAATTTAATTTATGTTTTATAACTCTTTAAAATGCATCAAAATAAATAAACTTATTCAATCAAAAAAAGTTTTTAAACCTTTCGGACAAAACAAAAAAATACTACGGTTATAATGAACTTAGTCTATAACGAACTAATTTGGCCGGTCCCGCCGAGTTCGTTATAACCAACTCCATTTTATTGTAGAAAAAATAGAATAGCATAGAAAAAAAAACGTTTTAGAGCAAGGTTCCTAAAAGTTTCTTAATGGGGGTAAGGTTTTAAAAGTTAGTATTTTGCATAATTCTTTTTTGAAGACATGAATACACGTTATAGCATAATATTTGAAGAATCTTTGAAATAAGTTTTCAACAAAAAATTTTAATAAATAAGTCCGTGGCAGCCAATATCCGGAGGCGTTAATGAAATAAAAAAAACCGAAGTGTATTTAAAAGATGACATGCTTCCTGAAGTAGTGATGAAGAGTTTTTCATTTTTTTTTTTTTTTTTGCAGCATTTTGAAGTGAAAAACGATTTTTGCTATACAATTTCGGGAATTTTTTGTTAAAAAATGGGGAAGAAAATGGAATTAAAAAATCTTCGTGGTTACCTTATGATTTATGTGTAGATATGTGTCTGAAATTTCAAAAGAATCGGTCAAGTAGATTTTGAGTTATGATGTCCATTCGAATATTTATTTGCGAGAAAATCGGTTTAAAGCTTTTTAAAAACTGATTTATATATTATATACCGTATGAGGCCGGTCGCTGAAAACGCTGTATCTTCTTAAGTTTTGCTCTGATTTACTTAAAATTTCGATACAACACTCCCGACATGTTGTGCATTCAGGAAGAGAAACGCAAAAAAGGTTTTAAAACCTAACACCCCTTAAGGAAATGCAAACACCAATACACCTACACAAAAAAGAAAAAAATATTTCATATTTCATCATACATGTAAACTGAAAAAAGATAACTACATTTTTCAAAGTTATCTATAAATCCAAAAAATAAAAGATAAGGGCGTATTAGTTTTACTTCAAAAAAAAAACTTATTATTCCAAATCGTCTTTAATTCTTCCATGATAATTTCAATAAATTATTCTAATTGAAATCTTAAATATACCTATTTACGTAATTTATGTTTGTCTAAATTTTTTGAAAGCAAATTATGCAAACATTAATATTATGAGTGAAAAAAAATTATTTTCCCACCTCTCTTCTGAAATTACAATGTAATTTAATTATGCAAAGTTAGAATAATTTAAATTTTAAACTTCATATTGCACTATTTTTTCAATGTATTTTCAATAAAGAGCTACAAACGAAATCATACGTTGGACATCAACAAAATCCACATTGAAGATCTCTTTTTTCTCAAATATTTATAAAAAAAAGCATACTCTTTGGTAATGCTGGCCATCCGAGAACCTGAGCGAAGGCACTCTTAACAACACATAATAATTTTGAGATGAAAAACAAAACAGACAAACGGATAAGTTTAGTTTGATAAAAGAAGTATGTTTGCATATCGGACGACGTTAAATGAGAAAAATAAAAATGTTTAAAATTTCATTCATTACTTTTTTTGCAGAATTTTTTCATTGACCAGCTCAACTTATTCCATACGTAACACGAAATCTGCAGATGTAGCGCTATTGTCGTTAGCAGTTGTAATTTCGTAATTATTTTTCAATTTGTTAAAAAGATTTGTTAAATTTGTTAAAATGATGATTGAAGATTTAAAATTTTCAGTAGTATAAAAATCACGATTTCAAGGGTCAACAATTAATGGGTTGTTTATCGAAAATTGATAGTTTTTGTTCAGCGTAAATATAAATTACAAAATATGTATAGATTTAATTCTGGGTCAAGTCGTTTCAAAACGGAAATACATACCTTGAATATCATCTCTATTTAAGATTTAAGTTTTAATTACGGCGCTATTTTAAACCTATATTGTATGTTTCAGCTATAGATACATGTCAATAAAATCATTTAGTTGATTGCTGTGTTACATTTTTTTTCTGGTTGAAATTTCATCACTAATACATTTTTATATATAGAAATAACCAATGCTGTAATAATATTCGTAATATGAATGAAATAAATAAATTTTATTGTTTCCTTTTGTAATGTTTGTCGATTTTTATTTTTATTTTCTTGAAAATTTCATGTTTTAAAAATGACTATTTTGGCGATTTAGTTTCCAAAATTGTCGATTTTCAGAATATTTTATTAGCAGCACTGGTCGGTAACATAGAAGAGAGATAATTGTGTGTGTGTTTGTTTAAAATGAGAAAGATTAAATTTTGTTTGTGTATTTCACATAGCTTTGTAGGGAGTGCTATGTGTGTGTATTATTTCAGCGTTACAGAATCAGTCAGTCAGTCAGTGAGTCAGGGATCAGCGTAAATATATATAAGATAGGTAATGTGTGTTTGTAGGAGGTAATCTCCGTGACTATTCATCTGATTTTAAAAATGTTGGTCCCAATATTTAGAATGGTACTTAAGGCTGGACATAGGCCATATTTTTTTTTTGATATTTTAGGGGGCGTGTCATCTCCCATATAAAGTGAGCTTTTAATAATATCATATATATTGAGAACTGTGGTAGAAAGAGCTTCGAAAATTTGTGTGATGTCAGCTATTAATTTTGTTAGTAGCCATGCCGCAAATGGGAGGACACTTCTCGTATAAAGTAATAATTTAATATTATATATCTCGAGTACTTTAACAGAGACAGCTTTTCAAATTTGTCTCAGGTCATCTATTAATCTGAGTAGTTGGACAAAAATTTGGCGGGATCAAAACAATGGGCGTAGCACTTCCCATACAAAGTCATTATAAAATGTGTTATGTCTGGAGTACTACAAAAGAGAAAGCCTCGACTTTGCATGAGTCCATCAGACATTAATGTGAGTAGTCCGATAAAAATTGGGATGATGGGATTAGTGGGCGTATCTTGAATCTTTCGACAAGAACATCATCAATGTGAGTAGTCGTGGGAAATATAGGCAGAATAGCCAAATTAAATAATCACCAACATTAGAAATCGCCAAAATCAAAAATCGCCAAAACCGAGTTGCCGAAAAATGAATAATACCAAAAACAAAAAAATGGGGAAAAATAAAAAATCGCTAAAATCAAATCTCGCTAAGATGGAAAAATTTCCGAATGATATTATGAGTTCAAGGCCAATAATTAAGTGTTGCCGGATTTGAATTGGAAAATCCATGTTCTTCTCAAGGTAGGAACGCCGAATAATTTGATAATTCTTGCATGAAATGAAAATACAAAAAAAAAAAAAAAAATGAAATAAAAAAAAAATATAAAAAATAAATAAAATAAAATATTTTAATTGCACAATACACACTTCATAGAAAAAACTTATTACGAAATGAAACGTCAATAAGTCTCCGTAAGACGTAGCGAAGCGCGACAGTGCATACTAGTGAAATATAAATGATTATTACGTGAGTAGTGTTAATTTGTTGATAAATATATTCACAAAATTATTTTTATACCATATACCACTATGTGGTTTGGGTATAATGCCTTTATGCTGCTGTTTGTAACAACCAAAAATATTTGACCTACACCCATCTTTAATTATACCGATCGAATCAGAATCACTATCTGATTCGATTTAACGATGTCCGTCCGTCCGTCTGTGTGTCCATGTAAAGCTTGTAATCAAGCTGTAGGTCGCAAATATGAATATATTTTGATGCAGTTTGGTATTTAATCTTTTATCGGCCATGGTATGAACGTTATTGAAATTGGTGAGAATCGGTTCATGTTCAGACCTAGCCCCCATACAAATGACCCCTATGAAATCAACATATATTGCCATAAGATCCAAATTATCATACAAATCTTAGTCAAATTGGGTTTGTATGTGTTTGTTACATCCATTAATCAGTAGTCCAAAAATGATCAATATGGGACAACTCTTAGTCATAGGCCCCATATAGAGCTGCTTCCCGATCTTCACTTAAATCTATTAAAAAACAAAAAAATTGCACTGATTCTTCTCAAATTTTGTTTGTATATATTTTTGCAAAATAAAAGAGACTTTACCAAACATGGTCAGGATCGTTCCATTTTTGGGCCTAGTCCCCATTAATAGATATAGCTCCGATATGAACTTTTTCATATCTGCAGCCAAAAAAATTAATAAGAATCCCACTCCAATTTGGTTTATGCTTACTTTCTATATCCAGTTGGTTGGGTCTGAGAGATAGGGTATCTAAACGTATGGTATAGGGTATCGTATAGACGGTCTAGACCGACTATAATTTTCTCACTTGTTTTTATCGGTTGTTGAATGACACTATGAAACCATTTTACACAGAGGCATCGCACTACAGGTGGTGCGGCCACCAGTTTTCGATAACTTATAAGCACATCGTCTTCTTTTAATTGTTGGTATCATAAAGTGATCTTTCCCAACAATCCACTGAGTCTCTATCATGCTATGTGTTAGGTATAGCGAGACATCCACTTCGATTTGGTTTTTCACCGAAAAAAATGGTTCTCTGACGTCTTAACTGTAACTGGCTTTTTTTAAGCTTTTTAAATACGATATAAATGCCAAGCATTTTTTGTGCAGATGTCGATTAGCCATATAGAAGTAGTGTATCCTTAATTATGATGGGTACATTGAATGAAAGGTTGTTTGTTTAGGCTACAAAACATAACATATTATCAGAATACCAGGCTGGTTTCAGAAAAAAATATTCCACAATCGACAATATATACAATCTCTCTGCTATTGTTCATCTTGTCAAATCCACCATTAATTGAAATTTTAAACTGTTCAATATATATATGTTTCAAGGTACAGCTTTTTACCCAAGTGAATTGTGTTACTTTATTAACTGGTGATAACAGTCATATGGAAGATTGTGGAATTACTCTTTTCAGTGATTTTGAGGATGATGCCAGTTCATATAAAATACTTCAGTTTAGCAAATCCATTGCCATATTCACATCAGAATTGTTAATGACATCATCGAAGGCTTCTTCTATATTCTTGCTGTCTTCAGTTGCGTTGCAGTCAATGTCAAAATTAAAACGCCGACCATTTTTGATCACGACCTCAAAATTCGAATTAAATTGAGTGGCACTAATATTATCCTGACTTTGACCGTCACGTTCAAAATCATACTCATCATTGTCACTATCAGGCTTTTTAATAAGTCCTAACATTTCACTTAGGCCCAATTTTCTGAAAAAATAAATTTGTTCGATATTTAAGAAATCTTTAGTATTTCAAAGAAAATTACTCAAAAACATATTTTAAAAAAGTAAGAAAATTGTAGTCGGTCTAGACACACTATGCGATACCCTATATCATGCGGTTAGAAAATTGGTCTTAAATCCAACGAATTGGGTATAGAAAATAAGGATAAACCAGATCTGAGTAAAATTTTTATTAATTTTTTTTGTCTGTAGATTTTAAACAGTTCATAACGGATGGTATGTTTATATGGGGAATAGGTCGAAAAATGGACCGATCCTGGCCATATTTGGGAAAATCACTTATATTTTGAAAAAATTTACACAAACCATATTTGAGAAAAATCTGTGCAATATTTTTGTTTTTTGATAGATTTAAGTGAATAAGGGGAAACAGCTCTATATGGGGCCTATCACTACGAATTGTCCTATTGGGATTATTTTTGGACTACTGATTAATGGATACAATAAACACATAAAAACCCAATTTGACTAAGATCTATGTGATAATATGGATCTTACGGCAATTTATGTCGATTCCCCTATGAAATCGACATTTGCATGGGGACTTGGTCTGAACATTGACCGATTTTCACCAATTTCATCCCATGGCCGATAAAAGCTTATATACCAAATTTCATCAAAATATAGTCATATTTGCGACCTACAGTTTAATTAAAAGGTTTACATGGACACACAGACGGACAGACGGACGGACGGACATCGCTAAAACCACTCAGAAAGTGATCGGTATAATAAAAGATGGGTCTGGGGAAAATAGTTTTGGTAGTTACAAACAGCAGCACAAAGTCATTATACCCAAACCACATAGTGGTATAGGGTATAAAAATGCATGCCAAACATCGCACAGTGGGGCCTTTTGACTTTTTTCGTTGCAAATATCATAACTTTTAAACTCATTTAGATATTTTAAAAAGTGGAAATGATTCTGAAAGATGACTTCTTTGCCTTGAAAATGAGTGCTGGAGGATGCTAGGTCTACAGGGTGCTTCAATATCGATTCAATTCAATTTTAATTTTTTTACGTTTTTCAATTTAGTATTTCTCAGCTTCAATTCTATCAAATATTGGTGTTGATCGGCTAATCTAATAAAAAGTTCTAAACAAAAAAGTACTTAGCATGCAACTGATTGTTGAAAATAGTTCAATTGCAAAATAGTGTAAGTGTACTTAGCATACTTTGGTTTAGAACTTTTTAAGTTTTATGAAATTCTAAGTAGACTTAACATTATATTGAATTGACGTTTATTTGTGTCGTGTTTTCTATGTGTACTTAGCATGATGAACACACAATATTTTACACCTCCAAGTGTAGTTAGCAGATTTTTCGCCTAACTTGACAAAATTGTTTGGACTTGTATGTCTACTTAACATGTTTTAGTTAGTACAAAGCTATCAGCAGAAGAGGGTCATAATTTTGTGAACTTCTGCGAATAAAATGAGCTGTCGTGTAATATAAATGCTGAAACTAGCCCACAATATGTTTACTTGTATTATTTATTTATATAAAATGTTAGAAGTTAAAATTAATGTGTTATCTTTTGAAAATGAACAATCTAAAAATAATAATTTGATGCATGCATACAATAAGGAAATGTTCAGGAAGATACAAGAGCATCCAGTCTAGTATCCCTTAAACTGTCTTCTCCATTATCCGCCAATAAAATTTGTCCAGGTAGTGATTCCAGCTTCGATATGCATAGCTATGTATTAGTTAATTATAATAAAAAAAAAGAAAAATTTTGGAACCATTCCCCGAGAGTGCCAGCGAATATGACCCCATAAATAATTTATCCGATAAAGATTCATTGGAAGCGCCTCCAGCGTGCAGCCCCATCGCACCGAAAATAGCTAAAAAGAAATTAAACAGATTTGGATACACCACCTTCAAAAAACTTTCGCAGGAAACAAAGACCATCTGAATGGCACAAAAACAAGGCAAAAGCTTTAGAAAACCGAGGTAAGAAGTATTTAAATGTATGTGGTTGTGGAAAACTCTGTAGAATGAAATGTTTCTAAAATATATCTGAAGAAAATAGAATGCAGGTGTGGCGGTCAAAATAAAAATAACTTTGTATTCGAATTTTATGTATGGATTTCACGTTAACTTAGCATTAGTATTACTTACAAATTTCTTGAAAAAGTCATACTCACTATGAAGGCGATAATGTTTATGCATTCATTGAGAACTGCAAGAAAAACAAACGTATACCACTGTATGACGTAATTGAAATGGAAAACGAGGATCTATTCAATTTCAAGCACATATTTTCAGTTACAAATTGGACTAAGAATACTCAAAATGAAAAATTGAATGTATCCAAAATTATAGAAGTTAAGTATCTAAAGAAGAAAATAATAAACTATTTTATAAATATATATTCAACGAAGACTTTAAAAAAAATTATAGATGTATCGAAATCAGAAAGCGAAAAAATTAAAATTTGATTCCTCAAGGAATACCGAGAGCATATACGTCTCCATTTCGTATTACTGAAAAAAACGAAAAGATCTCATTTATCTATGTGACCAAATTTTGATTTCCTGGCAGGATCGCCATGTAATTTATGTTTAATTGGTGGGTTTTTCTTATCGTACTTTGTGTACGTTTCCCGATACTCACTTTTAGAAAATGTTCACTTACACATGTTTAATTATAAAACATTTAATCTTTACTTTTATTTAGTATATTTATTTACATCGTTTATTTTGTACACTTATTTAGCATAACATAGTCTTTATTTTATTTATAATATTTACTTTAGATTTTTCTGTTGCAATTTATAAAAAAAAAAAACATAATCTTTCCTTTTTTATATTGAATATTGATTTTAAATTCTCTGTCGAGACTGCTGAACTTAGACTGCCTTAAAATTAACCATTTCACTTACTTAAAAAATATCTTATTATGCCCTGAATGATATATGTGTTGAACCATAAAATTTACAATTGTTTTCGACACAGTAATCGTACACCTACATGTGAGGTCTACTTGTGTGTTCTACTTATGGACTTCCATAAACGTAGCTAAACACTTTCGTGCTGTTCTCAAATGGACTGTAAACGTACCGCCACTTGAATACAATACGATATTGTTTTGTCATTTGGATCTTTCTTATTTTTTATACTTAAAATTTATTTAATTGTTTTTCTTTTTGCTTATTACAAATAATAACCTTGGTTCTATTATTTATGCTACTTATGTTACAAAAAATGTTTTAATTGTTAAATCTATTTGGGCGATGAGTAATAACCTTGGATATACCACACAACATTACCAATACATTCTATGGCGAACTAAAGAGCGTAATTGGTAACGAATATGTGGTCATTTCTGAAAACGATACTTGAAAAATCGTTTACTACCTTTACCTACATTTAAATAGTTATTTGTATCCTTTATTGAGACGTAACATTTTTAAATTAAACTATTATATAATTTTTTGCTTTATAGATTAATAATTAAAAATTAAAGATATATTTATGTATTTATTCCCATGTTTTACTTTTATTATTAAATGTTTATTTATAAATATTATTTAAATACTTTTAGTTAGTATTGATTGCACTATTTTGTTATTATTTTATTTTTAAATCAATAAAATAAATTTAACACGTTATTAAAAATTTTTAATAATTATTTAAAATGTATGAATTTAATACTTCAGATATTTTCCAAACCGAATAATGCTATGTATACATGGACGACCAACGAAAATATTAAGGAAACATCAAAAAGGTGCTAAGTCGACTTACATGACTACCTGATAAATTTTTGTGCTTGCTAAAGAATGCTATGTAATTTTTAAGCATTACTAACACAAAATTATTAAAATTGAAAAGCTCGAAAAGAATTGCATTAAATTTCTAATAAAAACAGCGAAAGACTCAAAGTTCTACCTCATATAGTTTGCGAGATATCGCCCGTAAACTTTAAGAGTTTCTCTTGCAAAACTCACTTTTTCGACTTAGCATGTTTTGGAATTGAGCAGTCGATATATCCTATCATAGTTCAATATTATTTTGGTGCTAATATTTCATGTTGCAAATATAAAGATAATGTTCCGAAATTTGGAACTTCAATTGCTTTTAACCCAAAGACGAACCCTACTTAAATTTGTTGGAAGCGGCCCATGTTTGGACCTAGTCCCCATACAAATTTACCTTAAAAATTGATTTTAATGCCACAAAATATTCCAACATATTCTGCTGCCTCTTATTGAATCAAATGCCAGCTGGCCTCAGCACGGAAAAGTAGGTTAATATATATCAGTCATCAGCACAATAATACTAGGCATAAAAGTTTCTATTTACTTTTTTTTATTTTATTATGCTGAATTCAGTAACCGCTAAAAAATAGTGCCGCTATCTGCACTATTTTCTAGCGAATTTTCGTTTTTTTTTTTATTTTTTAAGTGCAAATGTTTTATTATATTATCTTCATTTTTTCACCTGGCATCAGGTCAAAAGTTTCTAATTGTTGCAAAATGCATACATTGTAAGTTTTCAACCTTTAAAAAAATAGTTCAGGTAGCGCAAGCGGATTTTTATTGTGCTGAATTCATTAACAAAATTTTGATGATCATTGCCTTCCAGAATTTGTAGTTTTTATTATTTAAAATTTCTGTTCTCAACCGCAAAAAAAAAATCGTGAAAAATAATATAAAAATCTGCAAAAAATTAGATAATATTTGGTGTTTTATAAGCCTTAAAACAAGCCATATAACTTTAAAATCAATTATTTTTTTTGCTGAGTTATTGGAAAACAAGTCTACCCATCTATCCTGTGTATGTCAAGATGTTTTTACAACTTTATGGTTGTTGCGTGCAGACTGGCAAATATATGCAGCCAAGTTTACTTAACTAGTTAGAGTATTATATTAGGTAATATCTAAGTAAACATATTTAAAAATTTTTGGTTCTCTTCTATCAAAATAGAGACTGTAGAAAAAGTAAACGACCAAATAACATCATTTTTAATTTTGTACTTCTAGAAAATGAAAATACCTTTTAAACGATACCAAAAGCATTATAATAGGTTAACTTGTTTGCCTACAGTTTTATTTGAAAGAGGATATTTTTCAAAACATTTATTCTAAAAGCTAAAGAAATTCCGAATTGGAAACTATTTATTGACTCTTAAACTGTAAGAAATCCTATCCTATACACTCATAACTTTTATTGAATACTTCTATCAAAATTTGTATTTTTTCTATTTGGGAAAAGGCGCCACTATGCATTGTTCGCTATTTTCCACGTGTAACGCTTATTTCGTTTGAGCCATGAATTTGCAGACGCAGTAGTTCTCACCTTTTGCCTGACAAAACCGTGGGAAATGAATATAAGCAATTTAAGTTTTAATTCCATAAAGATTGTTTTTATTTTGTTATAAAAAATAAAAAAATCGAAACGAAATAACAATACTCTAACCACATTGTGTTATAGGGTATAAAAATATACATCTTGTTTTTGCACGTTGTTTAGTTTTCATCATTTTAATCCTTAAAATTTAACTTAAAACTGAAAAGAAAAATAAAAAAAAAATAACAGGTTTCCGTGTGATTAAAAAAAAAATAGAATTTGTGTCATATTTTTGAATATTCGCCCTACTTTTAGTGTAACATATTTTGCATTAACATAAGGGTGCGCCCGGTCAATTCGGATTAACACATAGAACCTTGCTTTTTAGTTAATCAAATGTTCACGAATGTTTTTTACTGAACAAAAAATATCAAATCGAAATATGACTTGCTTCCGGTCTTAGTCAATTTTTATTTGCTAAACTTTTTGTGTTTGTTGCCAATTAAAGAACAGAAACATTCCTAAGTAAAATGTCATGTTTTGGTATTTTCGAATAAATAATTTACTTGGAAAAATAGATAAATGTATAAAAACAAAGATACACACACGCACAAACTGTAAACCAAGAAAAACAGAAAAACACTTGAAAACACTTGGCTAACAGAAAACTTTGATTTTATTTCCAGAAATGCCATGTGGTTTATACTAAACCCGCATTAAATGGACATTTATTAGTGAGAAAAGTTTTAACTTTTTGTTTTGAAGAAAAGCAAACAAAAAAAAACCTTAGAAAATAAAATTGTAAAAACTTTTTGCTGCATCATAATACTTATTCGTATTTTGATTTAAAAATATCACATTAAGGGTTTTCTATTTATGAACATTTCTATTGTTTTTTCTGTTTCGTGTTTCTGTACAGAGGGTATATATCAGTTCGTCATTCCGTTTGTAACACATCAAAATATGAATTTGTTATCCCATAAACAATATACATATTTTTTATCTTAAAAAAAAACTTGGGTCAATATAACGATGTCCATCTGTCCGTTTGTCTGTCTGTTGAAATCACGCTCAGTCACAAACTAAAATATTTAATAATATTTTTTGAAATTATTTCTAATAGATTGGTACTTAAAGTATGGCAAGTCAAGCACCGTGCGCCAAACTATAGATATACATTCAAAAAATTTGGTTTGTTTGTTGTAATAATTTAGTTTAACAAAATTTTTACTTGTTCAAATATTTTTTTAAAATTTTTTATATATGGTTGCACTATAAGTCCAGAGACTAACGCAAAAGTAAAACCCAAGTGGAGGGTATCAAATATCCGGAATATCCGAATTTAACAGTTACATGATATTATTATATCTGCCTTATGTCATTTTAGAACAATTTTGTACCCTAATACAAAGTTTTTGTACGACAAAATTTTTTCTGTGGCTATACAAGGGCTGTGCCGGAACAATCCGACCGACAATCAAAAGTATATATCTCAGAAAGTTTGTAAATATAGAAAAATTGGTTACCTAAGGTGACAATTCTTTCTTTTGAATGGTCTCAGTCTAAACAATGTTAAAGCCGAGCTAGATTCTGCTCTATGGGAGTTCGTAGTGTTCGACCAATTGAGGTCGAAATTCCAGAAATGGTTAACGAAATCCAAGAAATAGTAGATAAATTTATGGGCATTTCAAAAATTGCTATACATCGCATATTGACCAAAAATTTTGACATTTGGTAGCTGTACGCAAGATGGATGCCGCGTTTGCTCCCAACTTCGTGAAGATGTTTTAATGAAGAATTTGGCGATTTTTCGTTACAATAAAGCCGAGATTTTGTATCAAGTCGTAACCACGGATGAGATATGAGTCCGTCACTTCACACCCGAGACAGAGTGTACTCGTATAGTAGAATCGTGTCCAAAAAAGCGAAGACATTCGAAATGCGCATGGGACATTTTTTGTTCATTATCTTCAAATAGGAATGAAACCATCAGTGTTGGCATTGGACTCCGCTCTAAATATATAAAATCGAAAAGGGCTAACTCCAATCATAGAGACTACACTTTTTTGCGGTCGTCGTGGTGGCTTTTGAGGCGACATATTGACTCTCGTACTTTAGCATTAGAAAATCCAGAGGAAATAAAGGAAATTTTCGAGCACATTTATGTTGTAGAGTCCATTGCTGACATGAAATACTTAAAAATCACCTAAAGCTGTCAGGAAAGATTCAACTTATTTGACTTATTTATTTATGATTCCGGCTGACGAGAGTATTGATATCGCTGGTACTGAAAAATTTACTTTAAGAAAAACCAATTCAATATATACTTTTCTGGGCTATTTTTCCGTAATGAAAAACAAACTTCTTTAAAAATAAATATTTAATTTTACACAACTTTAATTGACTATTTACTGAATTTTCATATGAAAACTCTTGATTTATTTTTGGGCGTTTTTCCTTTTTGGGCCATTCTTCATATTTTTGGGCAGAATTTAATTTTTTTTTTGCATTTTTTAATTTTTCTCGCTTCATTTTTCATTGAGCCATCTTTTTTTTTTTTTTTTTTTTGGCAATTTTTCATTGGGCGGCTATATATCTTAGAACCATCAACAATAACGCGACTAAAACAAATATGTCCCACACGATGGATTCAATGCCATGGATTTGTCCCAGTATTTCCAGAGCTTCGAAAAACTGTAATTTCTGAGATGGAAACTACGACTGGGATTACAAAGCAACTTCTTCTTCTGCAATTTAGCTTCTATCTATTATTGGGAGTACAGAAATTCATGTTCTTGTCTAGGTTTCTGCTATACCCCTGCCGCTAAGTCGATTGCTACAAACAAAAAAATCTCAATCTGGCCGCTGCAATCGGACTGGCTCAAAATGTAGAAAAAGTTCTGAATGAAACACGACGCGAAACAGTAAAGCAATTTTTTTCCTCTACTAAGTTACAATCTATGCTATGATAATATGCACATTTGATAGAATCAGGTAAAATAAAAATATGCATACAGTATATTATATCATTATGTAATATCACTTATATCTTATATATTAAAAAAATTTATGAACACTAGATTCAGTCCGTCTGGCCGTTCTATCCGGCGATTTCCTTCATTCATTTTTAATGAAAGGTATTTAGATACAGATATGTCATCAATCATTGAAATTTACTCAACTCCCACCTTACTCAAGCTACATTTAAACGCGATTCTTCCCTGTACATTTCTTATGGGACACATTCACTCAAGCAATACGAATTCTCATTCTCTTCTTATGAATGGCTCTTGATCGTTTCACTCTCAGAACACTCAGTGGTTCAATCTCTTTCTTTTGAGCTATTAACTGTTTAAATTTGTTGAGTTTGAGGAGGGTGATGTGTGCAGAATCAACTTTACATTATGCAACACGAAAGTTAGCGAAAAGATTTCATTACAGTAATTACATTACACGTACCTTGTGTTAAATTGTGAATTGCCAAAAAACTTAATACCTTTAGGTGGCATACAAGGTGGCCTTAATTTCTGTGTGTTCAAAAAATGTTTATAATGAATTAAACTTCATGAATTAATTAGATTAAAAACATTGAAAGAAATAAATTGAATGATAAAATAAAATTTCCTAGAATTTGCACTCAAATTTCGAGGGCTTGGCTCTGCGAGTAATATATTAATAGAATTATTTATATACAGAATAACATTATGATAGATAAAGAAAAAATATTCCTCATGTTATTTTCTTTCAAATATTTGAGTTAAATAATTGATTAAGCATGAGTTGAAGTAATAGGCAGATGTATGCTGAAGATGCACATGTCGTATGGTTCGAAAGTATCTACTCCATCTAGCGCTGTCGTCATTTTTTTTAACATTTCTCTTACATTACAAAAATTATCTTTTCTATTATTAAAGAATATATAAATGGTCTCAAACCGAATAATAAAAACAAATTATTGTCAAAAGAATCAATAATACATAACCCCAGCAGTTTCAGAAATTTATACAATTATACAATATATTTACAAATTTATTCCCTAAATGGGAGACCTAACACATGTATTCTCTTCAAACTTTTTGTTTCATTGGTTTCATCTAATAAGCAAGTGGCTACTGTATTAGAGTGATAACTCAATCTATTTAAATATTTGTCGGAAAGCCTTTGATTTCATCGTTCACTTTCGGTATGTTGAGATCATTATGAATTGTATTATTTTTCGCAAACCATGGTGAGTTCAGAATAGACCGCAGTTATTTAGATTGAAATATTTAGATTGAAATATTTCTATATTGAAATTGCTCGCAGTTCCCCAAGGTGGATACCGTATATCAAAATTGGTTTGATTATCACTTTGTAAAGTCATATTTTACACTCTACGCTTAGCTGTAATTTCGCACGAAGAAGTCAATACAACTTTTTAAACTCTTTCTTTTAACTCGTACTCTCTATCTGCATGGCTGTCTGTCTGTCTGTCTGTCGTGGATCAACTCTATTCCCCCTTATCCAATTGATCTGAAACTTGCCCCATAGTCTTACGGAGTAATCTATGTGTCATTTCCCTTCAGTCGAACGATCTGAAACTTGGTACATACACTTGCTGTGAAAAAAAGATTAACTTTGACATAGTCACGCACATTCACGCATAGTCACGCACAGTCACGGAGTGATCTAAATGTCATTTCCTTCATCTGATCTATCTGAAACTTGGTCCATACACTTTCTGTAAAAAAAAGATTAACTTTGACTTAGTCACGCACAGTCACGCATAGTCACGAACAGCCACGAAGTGATCTAAACGACATTTCCCTCAACCGATCGATTCGAAACTTGGTCCATACACTTGCTGTGAAAAAAAGATTAACTTTGACTTAGTCACGCACAGTCACGCATAGTCACGCACAGTCACGGAGTGATCTAAATATCATTTCCCTCATCCTACCGATCTGAAATTTGGTCCATACACTTGCTGTAAAGAAAGATTAACTTTGAACTTTCAAAAATACTGCGTAAAAAAGCAATTTAATAAATTTTTCAGTGACATCAAAAAAATTTACGATGAGCTTATTATAGAATTACGACTTCTTCGTCTAACCGAAAGACAAGCTCATTGCTGCAACATTGCAGTGGAAAATCCAAAAAGAGCATTTACGTATTGCGATCTTCATTATTTTTGTAGATTCTAGTACACTATCACTTTGTGATACACGAAAATATATCACAATATTTTACGAAATGATTTATTTATTATTTATTTATTTATTTATTGGAACTGCTCCATACACAAGACTAAAAGTCTTATTTTGCAGTATGGAACTGATTGTATTTAAAATTATAAAATCGTTAATAAATTAATAACTAATTACAAATTTTCTTTATATAAAATGCAAAGAACAATAAGATTAAAATTAAAGAATAAAGTTGAAATATTTGAAATTTAATTTAATCAAATGTATTATAATATCAAATAATATTTAATGTTTTAAATTGTTATGCTGAAAACAGTTTAAAAATATTTTCTTTAAATTTTCGTGCGTTACTTAAAAGTTGAGAGCTATGGGGTATAGAATTCCAGAGAGATACTGCGAATATGTAGAAATGCCACTCCGATATTAAACTTTTATATCTAATTGATCTAATTCTTTTTCCCCTGCTTATATCTGAAATATAAAGTTTGTCGTACAGATGTTCCGGTTTGTGGGTATACACTATTTTATGTAAAAAAACTAAAACTCTTATATTTAAAAGATTATCTAAAGAAACGCCATATAGTTGCGATGAAACCTTTTCATAAAAGAATTGCGAACTGAAGCACAGCTGAGGGCAGTCGTGTACTGAAGCTATGTTGGCGCCATGTTTTAGATTCTTCTAATACACCAAAAATGCCAATTTTTGACAGTCGACGAATCAATTTTTCCAACTTTTCAAAAAATGCTTCAAATATTTGCTACACTACCGGTTCAGAAGCGGTGAACGGACTTTTTCATCATTGTGATGGCTTAGAACGTATTTAGGCAGCAGAATGCACAGGGGATCGCTTCCTATATTTCTGGGCAAAAAGTATATGGAGAGCTAATGGAACATTGAAATTTTGCGCATAGCCTTTTATCAAGTCAACTAAGAAACATTTAAAGTTTCATCAAAATTGACCGCGGCCATCGCTCCCCGCCCATATAATCCGGAAAAATTTTTTTGCCCCAAATTTTAATTTATTTACTAAAAGTTTTTAAACTTAGCACAAGTCCTGTGTGTTGTGACGTTCAAACATCTGGTGGATTAATTAGAAGTCCCCCTTTGCCTATAGCCTATATACCCGAATATTAATTTTTGGGCTCGAATTTTTCTTTCGTCATTAAAAGTCGTGTAAGTTGACTCAAGTTATCAGTAATATGAAGTAAAGATGTTTGCAAAGTTTTACAGATATGTGTCACGCCTACAGCCCATATAACCCAAACAATGTTTTTTATTTAAAATGTTTTTTAAACAAACTATCGGCTTAAAAGCTATAAGTAACAATATTTTTCAATGAAAAAACTATCTGATATAATGACTGATAAATCTTTTTACGTGTAAGCAAATATAGACTTTTATTCATCTTCTATCACTTCTTTAACGACATCATCTAGTTCCAAAATATGATTATGAGGTTGGCGTCCTATGCGAGTAATGTAAGGATCTGACGATGCTAGAAGCCAATGGAAAACATCAGTATTTGTTAAGACTATGTTGCAATTTCTGAAGAACATTAGTCTATAAATTATATAGTCGTAATTGATAGCATTAAAACACATGTGTCTAAAAGAATTCACCACTTTATATCGTGTTGCTTTGAATTACTAAAACGAAATTTTGTGTTACTTTTTTTTTTTATAAAATTTACAACTTTGTTCAGCAGTGTACAATATCGTTCGAATTTTGTTTATTAAATCAATAGAATACACTTCCACCTTTAATTTTTTTGCAACCAGACAACAAAGGCCGATAAAGCTCACCACTTTTGTCCAAGAATATCTAGAAACGCTGAATTTTTGAGTGCTATTATATTTATCCAATTACAATTTATTTTTTTTCAAAATTAATGTTGAAATACTATATTTTTGAAGTCTACCTATATCAAATAGATTAGGCAAAAAAATATCTACCTGGACCAGTGAAATGCATGAAAATGTCAGGCAGTTACTGCTATTCTAGGAAAAATATTATGTTGCATTTCTCTTAACTAAACAATTCTCTATAAGACTGCATCATTACACTTTTCATATTTTACACTCAAAAAACGAACTTTTTGCCAGCAAAATCCCACAGTGCAACGTCCAACGAGTGAAGATAGGCTAAATGGATTAGCGTTACTTAATACTCATTGTAAAGTCGCACTTTCTGCAGATGCACTTCTACATGAACTAGCAAAATAAATAGATTTACTACAAAAATCTCAAGTAAATTTAAAATTCGCTTGCAGTAAGTAATAATGAAATGAAAAATTATTTGAAGTTCAGCCTTAACTTGAGAAAAAAAAATATATAATATACTTTGATTTAAACATCTTATATAATTATGCATATATGTATACTAAACATATTTTTAATGTATACATACGTATGCATAATTTATGTTAATTTTTCGTAGTGGATTTTTTTATTTATTTTTCTAACATAATTTTAAAATATTAATTTTTAATTTAATTTGCTGAATTTTTTTTTGTAATTTTTGATAGTTTTATTTTTTTATTAATTTTTATTAATTTCTTTTATGTACGTAATAATAATTATTAATAATATATTTTTATACCCTATACCACTATGTGGTCTGGGTATAATGACTTTGTGCTGCTGTTTGTAACTACCAAAAATATGTGACCTAGACCCATCTTTAATTATACCGATCGAATCAGAATCACTATCTGATTCGATTTAACGATGTCCGTCCGTCCGTCCGTCTGTGTGTCCATGTAAAGCTTGTAATCAAACTGCAGGTCCCAAATACGAATATATTTTGACTAAATTTGGTATTTGATCTTTTACCGTCCATGGGATGAACACTATTGAAATTGGTGAGAATCGGTCCATGTCCAGACCTAGCCCCCATACAAATGACCCCTATGAAATCAACATATATTGCCATAAGATCCAAATTATCATACAAATCTTAGTCAAATTGGGTTTGTATGTATATATTACATCCGTTAATCAGTAGTCTAAAAATGATCCTCATTGGACAACTGTTAGTCATAGGCCCCATAGAGCTGCTTCCCGATCTTTACTTAAATCTATCAAAAAACAAAAACATTGCACTGATTTTTGCAAAATACAAGAAACTTTACCAAACATGGTCAGGATCAGTCCATTTTTGGGCCTAGTCCCCATATAGATATAGCATCCGATATGAACTTTTTCATATCTGCAGCCGAAAAAATTAATAAAAATCCCACTCAAATTTGGTTTATCTTATTTTCTATATCCAGTTAGTTGGGCCTGAGAGATAGGGTCTCTAAACGCATGGTATAGGGTATCGTATAGTCGGTCTAGACCGACTGTAATTTTCTTACTTGTTTTTAATTTAATTTGCTGATTTTTTTTTTTTGTAATTTTTGATAGTTTTATTTTTTTATTAACTTTAATTAATTTCTTTTATGTGTATAATAATAATTATTAATAATATTTGTTGGCTATATGGCAAAATTAATAGCTCGTAGTATTTGGATAATTATTATAAAGTATATAGACATGATCGTGATTCTACTATTTCTGCAAAGAAGAATGGTGCAGGAGTTTTTATTGCGGTGAGAGCTGATTTAAATCCAGAAATTGTTTTACTTGAAAATACTATGTTCATTGAACAGCTTTGCGAAAAAATAATATTTGCAAAAAACTATTCGATTTTTATACCCTATACCACTATATGGTTTGGGTATAATGACTTTGTGCTGCTGTTTGTAGCAATCAAAAATATTTGACCTGGACCCATCTTTTATTATACCGATCGACACAGAACCACTTTCTGAGTCGACTTAAAGATGTCCGTCCGTCCGTCCATCCGTCTGTGTGTCAATGTAAACCTAGCATTCAAACTGCAGGTCGCAAATATGAATATATTTTCATGAAATTCGGCACACAAGCTTTCGTCGGCTATAAGATGAACGCTATTGAAATTGGAGAAAATCGGTCCATGTTCAGACTTAGTCCCCATACAAATGACCCCTCTGAAATCGACATAAATTGGCATAAGATCCAAACTATGATATAAATCTTAGTCAAATTGGGTTTGTATGTGTTTATTGTATCCACTAATCAGTTGTCCAAAAAAATCCCTATAGGACAATTCTTAGTCGTAGGCCCCATATACAGCTGCTTCCCGATCTTCACTTAAATCTATCAAAAACAAAACAAGTAAGAAAATTATAGTTGGACTAGACCGACTATACGATACCCTATACCATGCGTTTAGAGACCCTATCTCTCAGGCCCAAATATCTGGACATAGAAAATAAGATAAACCAAATTTGAATGGGATTTTTATTAAATTTTTGGCTGCAGATATGAATCAGTTCATATCGGATGCTATATCTCTATGGGTACTAGGCCTAAAATTGGACCGATCCTGATGGTGTTTGGTAAAGTCTCTTGTATTTTGCAAAAATATATACAAACAAAATTTGAAAAGAATTAGTGCAATATTTTTGTTTTTTGATAGATATAAGTGTAGATCGGGAAGCAGCTCTACATGGGGCCTATGAGTATGGGTTGTCCCATAGGCATAATTTTTGGACTACTTATTGATAGATGTAATAAATGCATAGAAACCCAATTTGAGTAAGATCTATATGATAATTTGGATCTTATGGCAATTGATGCGATTTCATAGGGGTCATTTGTATGGGGGCTAGGTCTGACCATGGACCGATTTTCACCAGTTTCAACAGCATGCATCGTATGGCTGACAAAAGCTCATATACCAAATTTCATCAAAATGTACTCATATTTGCGACCTGCAGTTTGAGTACAATGTTTACATGGACACACAGACGGACGGACGGACACACGGACGGACATCGTTAAATCGAATTAGATAGTTATTCTGAATCGATCGGTATAATAAAAGATGGGTCTAGGTCTAATATTTTTGGTAGTTACAAACAGCAGCACAAAGTCATTATACCCAAACCACATAGTGGTATAGGGTATAAATATTGCGCAGATTTTTCTCAAATTTGGTTTGTGTATATTTTTTCAAAATATAAGTGACTTTACCAAGTATGGTCAGGATGGGTCGGTTTTTCGACCTAGTCCCCACATAAATATAGCACCCGATATGAACTTTTTCATATCTGCAGCCAAAAAAAAAAATAATTAATAACAATGGCACTCAAATTCGGTTTATGCTTATTTTCTATATCCAATTAGTCGGACCGAAGAGATATGGTAAACCATGACTATAATTTCTTACTTGTTATTATTGAGTCTTATCCTTGGTGATTTTAACCTGAATAATATCAATTGGATTTGAGATGAAAATGCATTAAAACCTTATAATATTAAGGATGAAATAGATAATTTTGTTGCAGGGTTTTTTCAACTAATGATTTTAAGCAGTTTAATTGTTATAAAAATGATATGAGAAGATTTTTAGATTTAATTGTTGCCTCTGATTATACAAAAGCATCTTATAATTTGTTTTCAAATCCGGTTTCTAGAAATACTGTCCTCCATAAAGCCCTTGACTTCACGATAGCGATCATGTTGATAATTTTTGCAAATCTAATTTCAATAAGGCAGATTTATTGATTTAAATTATTATTTTAAATTAATTGATTGGTCAGTTCTTTCTGATTTTGAAGATCCAGCTTCAAATAACTCTTTTGGCAATGCGACTGAAACAAATGTTCCACAGTTCGAACCAAAATATAATCATAAACATCTGTGGTAAAATTCAAGGCTATGTCACATGAAAAATGTTAAAAATAAAGCCTACAAAAAATTCATTACATCGAGTGGTGATGAAGATCGTGCTTATTTTATATTATTCGAAACGAATATTATTTCTTTCGAAATTTTCTGTATAAACAATATGTTTTGATATCGAAAATAAAGTTAAAACAAATTCTTCAGCTATTTGGCATTTCATTAATAGCAAAAAAGATAATAATGGCATTCGAAACTGTATGTTCTTCGGTAATTTATGTTCGGTTGGTAATGCAGAATTCCGTGATTTATTGATTTATTTCGATCAATTGTAAAACAATGTACATTAGTCAAATTTTTTGACTCAGTTATCAAAGAAAAACTTTTCAGCTATGTTAAGGATTTTATTTCACCCTATCAACATGGTTTTATGCGTGGCAGATCTACCGCTACGAATTTAACTTTGGTCACCCATAACATATTAAATGCCATGGAACTCAGATCTCAATTAGATATTGTCATAATATTTTATTAAAGAAATATGTGATCTATTTAAGTTATACCGGCCGCCAAGAGATTTAAGATATAATCAGATGTTTCAAAATTCTCTTCATAGATCACTCTATGCCTTAAATGATCCCATTACAAGGTGCAAAATATTATGTAAAAGCCTTTCTTTTGAGATAGATTTCCAAGTAGTTTCAGATCGATCAGATGAGTGGAAATGGGATTTAAATCACTCCGTGACTTGCGTGACTATGCATGACTGTGGATATCATTAATTAATCATTGGCTACAACAAGTTCATGGATCAGATCGATTGCATGAGGGGAAGTGAGGTTTTAATCTCTCCGAGACTGTACGTGACTATGCGTGACTATGTTAAATTTATTCTTTTTCGCACTAAGTCTATCGACCAAGTTTAAGATCGATAGGATAATAGGAAATGGGTTTCGAATCACTCCATAACTGTGCGTGACTATGCGTGACTGTGCGTGACTATGTCGAAGTTAATATCTCTCACAGCAAGTATATGGATAAAGTTTCAGATCGATCGAATGAGTTGAAATGACATTTAGACCACTCCGTAACTGTGCGGGACGGTCCCAAAATTAATCTGTAGTCACAACAAGAATATGGGATACGTTTCAGATCAATTGGATAAGGGAGAATGGGGTTGCCCCACGACAGACAGACAGACAGACAGAGAGTTAAAATAAAGAGTTTAAAAGGGGTATCGAAGCTATTGCGTATCTCTGGGAAAAGTGTATTGGTCTATAACTAGATCATGTTTAGAAATAAAGAAAAATGTTTCCCAAGCATGTTGTCTTTTCTTAGTCAGGTCGAGTTATTCTGCAACCGCCCTCGTAACAATAAAAAAGTTCTTCTTGGACAAGTAAGGTCTTATCAAAATTTTTGCACAATACTGTGAATATCTCTAAAAAATAATAACTTTTATATACAACAGAAATAAATAGAATATAAAACTAACATCAAACTTGCATGTAAAATAATATTCAGTTTATTGTTTTATGCCAAACATGTACACAATGTCATGTACAATTTGTTAAAGTATGAAGTTTAAACTGCAACTCTTTTATTTGTTTGTTTGTTTGATTGTATGCAGAGATAATAAACAAAAATATGTAGAACTTAAATAAAACAATGTTGTAAAAACAAAGTAATTTTTTTATTTAATCTTCCACAATTTCTATAAATAAAAATGCAATATTAAAATGTGAACAGACCACAAGTTAAATATTTGTAATATAGACCAGTAAAGTGCAAGAAGATGTAGAAAAAATGCAACAAAATTATTTGTGTTTATATAGAATACCTTATATGATAAGTTTTAAGAAAGGTCATGCAGTCCAGTACGATCTATATTTGTTTTCAACATGCCTACACATGTTACTTTTACTGTCTCAAAACATAAAAACCAATATCAGCACAAACTCATTATATCATGGCCACAAACTGATGTTGGCTATATCCTATGCGTATGGTTAATGTTAAACAAGACAATCACTTATGCGTATCACAACTTTTCTTTAATTAACAACTAAAGTATTTTTATTTTAGAATGTCTATGTGTGATATAGGTTTTTTCAACGTATCGCTGATAATCGCAGTTATATTAAACTATTATCAAAGGACGTGAGTTAGTAAAAACAAAATATCCACAGGCAATCCAACATACTGGCCAACAGAGAAACATAAGTTTCCAGCTTTAATCCTCTTCTTTGTAACCACACAAAATCTAAGATGAACATTGAAGATGGCATTGATATGAATTCCGAGCACTCTCCCATATAATTATATATTGATGGCGAACTAGGCACAAAAGAAAACTAAGCTTATTTAGCAACCAAATTAACTGACTAAATATCCATAACGAAACAATATTGAGTCTGATGGTCTTCTTGAAACAATTAATGATGTAAAAGAAGAAACAGAAAAGTTAAGGTTAAGTACGACAATTTTCAAACAGAAACGATTTATACAGCCCTTCCCAACATACATTCTTAGGCTTATTAATAAGAAAAGAAAAGAAAGAAAGCTATGGTAGACCAGAAATATCCACCGCTGAAGACAGTAAAAAAATAGATTAACAAAACTAGTCACAGACAAAAAAAAAAAAGAGCATACAATAATTATACACATTGATCTTAAACTATCAAAGTTCGAAACTGGAAACTAGAGTAAAATATTTTATATATTTAAATTATGCTGCAAAGGAAGAAAATTCTAGAAAATTTTATTTGTTTATTTTAATTTTATTCTTTCAATGTTTTCTTAAAATAAATTTATGAATCGAGAACTTCTCCATGCACAATATTTATATAGTGTAAATTCTATCATCATTGGATAGATGTCCCTATTCTATTGTATTAGAGATATAAAATCGTAATCCATCAAACCAACCAACTCCAGTGTTAGCAAAGTATAGTTGACCATGAGAAAATACGGGATTCCTCAAGACAAAAGCCAAACTCTGGGATAGCTGTCCTTGTGACTTATTAATTGTCACTTTCAAGGCATACTTAACATGAAACTGAGGCCGGTGAAATGAAAATGGTAACGATGTTACAGAATTTGTTAAATTTTGATCATTTCCAGTTAACACTCCGCAATCAAATGTGTCTCTATGCATTCACTACGATTCGGTAATGATTTGCCTGTATTCAAACCGCTGACATTCAGGGAATTATAAAACTCAATTGGAAAGTTATTATAGCCTATACCACTATGTGGTTTGGGTATAATGACCCTGTGCTGCTGCTTGCAACTACCAAAAATATTTAACCTTGACCCATCTTTTATTATACCGATCAACTCAGAATCTTAGCGATGTCCGTCCGTCTGTCCATGTAAACTTTTTAATCAAACTGCAGGTGTATAAGCTTTTATCGGCCACAGGATGATGGCTACTGAAATTGGTGAAATTTGGTCCATGTTCTGACCAGGTCCCCATACCAAATTTAGTTTGTATATATTTTTTCAAAATATAAGTGACTTTACCAAATGTGGTCAGGTTCGGTAAATTATTCGACCCCATATAAATATAGCATCCGATAAGAACTTTTTCATATCTGCAGCCAAAATAATTTAATAACAATGCCACTCAAATTTGGTTTATGCTTATTTTCTATATCCAATTAGTTTGACCAAAGAGCTAGGATCTCTAAACCATGGTATAGGGTATCATATAGTCGGTCTAGGCCGACTATAATTTTCGTAATTGTTTGCCTTTTTTCTTGAATATGCAATTTACAATTTTATTGACACTGTAGTGTGTCATCTTCTCTCCTGGCAGACGTTTCTTAATATTATGAAGAAGAAGCTATCGCAAGTGAAATAAATCAATATGTCTAAGAGATATAACATATAATCTTGAAATAATTTGTCACTACCTTGTTGTCTCTTTTTAAATTTTTTTGCATTATCAATCCACCCATAATATAATTATATTTCAGTATACATATATTGATTAGCTGACGGATCAATTATTTAAAATTGTCTAATTTGTATTGCCTTCTCTAAAGTATACATGTTGCCGTTTGATATACGATTTTAATAAATTCGATTGAGTGTATATTAGTGAATAAATCTATTTTCCTCTTTTTTACCTGTGTTGCCTGGACCGGTTTCAAAAAATTATCATTGCGCACTTCTTCACGTGATTGTCTTCAAAATTTTATTTTAGTTGGGAGAACCTGTTCTGAGCTAAAAAGTGGTAACGCAAAATATGTTTTTACCGTTTAATTATGTGATTGCAAAATCTAACGGCACACAAAAATACCGATTATTCTTTATGGAAAACAACGATTAACATAATACAATGACTTTTTGGCAAAAAATTATGCTGACAAATTGGAAGTTTTCGCTCGACACTAGCATAAAAGTTTTCAACCATATGAAATATGAGGATACTTCATTTCGCCATTATTTGTTCAAGAAAAAAAATGAAATAAATGTTCTTGAAATTTTGTTCTCCCCATTGTTTACGCACAATAGAGGTCTTTATCAATAACACTAGCCAACAAGGTTTTGAACTGGAGCAACAAAATATCTTTCCTAGGTTATTTTGGTGGGCTGAATTCGAATCTGTAATTGGTTTTTCTCTATCACGTCAGGTTTTTGCGATATCAAAAAATGTTTTTATTAGTTTTTTACATAAAAAATCATTAGTTCATTTAAATATTAATGAATTATCAAAAGTGAATTTGAACGTCGTTTGTATTTTATTGGTTCGGTTTCACGCATAAGAGTCCAGCATGCTTTTGTCACAAAATCCTTGATTATTTCCCTTGTTCGGCGCTCACCACACCTAGGTTTTGTGGAAAAAATCTTAATTCGAATGAAGAAAATGCATTTTAAGTGACATTCGTGCACATAAATCGTGATAATTTTTCAATAATCAGCAACAATTTGTGTTATGGATTTCACTTTCATTGTTTCCAAAAAAAAAAACTGTTCACGATGCCCTTGAAAGATTTTCAGGCTGCGTATTCTTTCTCCATTAAACATTGTGAAAAATTTTAATCATTCAATAGCTTATCTTACGATCTGAAGGCCAACAAATAAGCCTTCTTTGATTCTAGAATATGAAATTTTAGGAAAAACCGCTATCAAATATTTAAATGCTGCACCATCTTTGTCCAGAGCCTTGAAAAAGTTCTTAAAAATACCCAATTTTGTGTGCAGCGGCGGAAGAAGAACGTCATTTGGACCAGCTAATGGTTTATTTAAAATGTTTCGTTTTCCTGGTGAATACTCAATTCTTTATGGCCACTCTGTCCTGACGTAATGATGGCATGTAGCGCGACTATCCCATAGACAAAGGAAACTACAATATTTTGTGAAATCTTCTTGCATACCAGTCAGAAAACCTGACCTGACCTGAAACAGATATGTTAACAGTTATATATGTAAGGACTATATGTAAGGAAATATAAATCATACACCTTAAGGTCACCACAGATCTTCCATTTATTATCGTTGTATTTAAGTAATGTCAAAATTTCAGTCATTGTTTCGTAAATTTACTTGGTACTAATGGCATGAGCAATTGGTATGGATGGTTTTTCATTCCCATTATGCAAAAAAAGGGCCTTTATACTGTACTTGGGGCCATCAATAAATAATCTCCGTTCAGTTTTGTCATACGTCTGGTTCATTTTTTAAAATAAGCCATCACCATCAGTACAGTTTAAAATAGGGTGTTTCTTTTCAAAATATGCAGCCAATTTCAAGCTTCTATCTCTATAGGTTGCAACTTTTGTCCCAACTGTAAGATGATTCCTCTACTGCATGCGTGAAGCTAGTAATTCTGCGTCTGGCTTCGAATAAGATCATTCAGCTCAGCTTTTGTCACTAAATGGCGATCATCGTCAGCCTCATACAAACTACCACTGCTGGTGAATGATGTTTAGGACTCACTGCTTGTAGCACTGGGAATGACTGGTAATGGATCATTTGGTGGACGTCGAACTGATTTGGAAACCGATGGGACATTTGCGTAAGTAATATTTTTAAGATTTTACATATCTAATCCAGCAACTTTTGTTAAACAGAAATAACGGCCGGTCCGGTGGTTACTTGACTCTATTCAAACTATTTCAACACATTGTCAGTGTCCACGGTTTGTCCAAGTTTCTGACAGCAAAAACAAAATAATGTAAATATGCATATTTTAATGATTCTGATATTGCATATCCTTCTTTTCCAACCAAATATTCACCACACACAAAGCAAAAATAGCTTGAATCAGTAACACACGATCTACCTGACATGCTTAAATGCTACTATTACGAAGATTTACAATGAATATGGGCTTCTGTCAAATTAATGATTGTGAAACTGTGGTGCTAGTATTGACTTTTTTACAGTATTGCCACCGTGCGATAAAAAAAATCAGCCAGAAGTAATAGCATAATATTTACGCCAGACTCGAATCCACCACGACCAGATTAGTTAAAGAACATGCTTCATTTCTGCAGCCCATTTTTTACAATTTGTAGACCAATGTTATATATTTTCTGATGCATCCTTTATGTAGCATTTGGACAAAGAATGTGATTTTGATTATATCAAAAATCCATTTTGCATGCTATTATAAATTAAGTCTATATTTTTAAGAAAAGTCGACTGTTTAAGAAAAGTATTTTTTAAAGAAAAAGAACATTTTTAAGGGAAGGTTCTCTTTTAATAAAGTTATTTTTTGAGCAAATTGTAAAAAAACATTTTTTAAAGGCTGATTTTTAAAAAAAGTACTGTCCCAGGAAAAATTTCGTAATAGCAGCTCATTGATTTTTGCATTACCAATAATGACCTACGCCTGCCCACTGCATTACTTCTGAAGTGAAAACAAGTCAGAAAATTATAGTCGGTCTAGACCGACTATACGATACCCTATCTCTTCGGTTCAACAAATGGGATATAAGAGGATAAAACAAATTTGAGTGGCATTGTTATTAGTTTTTTTGGCTGCAGTTATGAAAAAGATCATATCGGGTGCTATACTTATATGGGGACTAGGTCGAAAAATCATAAAGTCTCTTATATTTTGAAAAAAATATGCACTAACCAAATTTGAGAAAAATCTGTGCAATATTTTTGTGTTTTTATAGATATAAGTGAATATCGGGAAGCAGCTCTATATGGGGCCTTTGACTAAGTATCGTCCTATAAGGATTATTTTTGGACTACTGAATATTGGATATAATAAACACATACAAACCCAATTTAACTGAGATCTCTGTCGATTTCATAGCGGTCACTTGTATGAGGACTAGGTCTGAACATGAACCGTATTTCACCAATTTCAATAAAGTTCATTCTATGTCCGACAGAAGCTTATGTACCAAATTTCATCAAAATATATTCATATTTGCGACCAGTAGTTTGATTACAAGGTTTACATGGACACACAGATGGACGGACGGACATCGCTGAATCGATTCTGAAAGTGATTCTGAGTCGATCGGTATAATAAAAAAATTGGTCTAGGTCAAACATTTTTTGTAGTTACAAAAAGCAGCACAAAGTCATTATACCCAAACCACATAGTGGTATAGGGTATAATAAGGTGTTACTAATAATGTGCATACTGTATTACTTTCAAAGTGAAAATAATGAGTTATTAGGCAACTAACTACGTCCAATGACATCCCCATGTTAAAATAATCAGCTTATCAGCAAACTTCAACCAGTTACTTCTCCTTCTAAACCCCATTATTTGGTAATGTTTTTTTTCCTCTGGTTTTAAACAAAGTACAATTTAAATTACATTTGATGAGCCTTTTTAACACAATAATAGCAACTAAAACATAGAAATAATAAGCGTAAAAATAATTTAAGACCAAAAAGTATTATCTTAGTTAAAACAAGTAAGAAAATTATAGTCGGTCTAGACCGACCATACAATACCCTATACCATGGTTAAGAGACCCTATCTATTCGGTCCAACTAACTGGATATAGAAAATAAGCAAAAACAAAATTTGAGTGGCATTGTTCTTAATTTTTGTGGCTGCAGATATGAAAAAGTTCATATCAGGTGCTATATTTATATGTGGACTAGGTAAAAAATGGACCGATCCTGACCATGTTTGAAAAAATATACACAAACCAAATTTCAGAAAAATTTGTGCAATTTTTTTTTGTTTTTTTTTTGATAGATTTAAGTGAAGATCGGGAAGCTCTATATGGGGCCTATGACTGAGAATTGTCCAATAGAGATTATTTTTAGACTACTGATTAATGGATACAATAAACACAAATAAACCCAATTTGACTAAGATCTATATGATAATTTGGACCTTATGGCAATTCATGTCGATTTCACAGGGGTCATTTGTATGGGGACTAGGTCTGAACATGGACCGATTTTCACCAATTTCAATAGCGTTCATCCTACGATAAAAGCCTATACACCAAAATTAATTAAAATATATTCATATTTGCGACCTCTATTTTGATTACAAAGTTTATATGGACACACAGACGGACGGACGGACGGACATTGCTTAAACGACTCAGAAAGTGATTCTGAGCCGATCGGTATAATAAAAGATGGGTCTAGGTCAAATACTTTTGCAGTTACAAACAGCAGCACAAAGTCATTATACCCAAACCACATAGTGGTATAGGGTATAGAAAGTTTAAACAAATCCATGCTTAATCGATGAAAGTATGAAATTTTAATGAATAGTATATGTAAGTTAAATGTCCTTGCTCCTAGAACTAACATATCTTTAATCTCTTAAAGAACTTCAAATTAGGACTTATAAATAACTAAAATTAAAAAAATGTATTTTTTTCTAAATAGGTATTTTATTTAAGAAAAGGTGTTTTTTTAGTATTACGTTCTGTGGAAATATACTTTTTAAAAAATATAATTTTTTAAGAACGGGTGTTTTTCCTAAAAGTTATTTTTTGAAAAACATCTAGTTTTTTAAGAAAATTAAATTTTTAAAGAAAGCTGTTGTTTGATGAAAATATACTTTTTTTAATAAAAGTTACTTTTGAATACTATAACTGATTTTCTAGTGAAATTGTATTTTACAGCATGAGCTAAATAATGGAAACAGTCCCTCCAACGAATTTTTAATCGTCCTTTTTAAAAAAGGAACATTGTCAACAAACAGTACCTTTGCACAAGCAAACGCCTTTTTTAAGAAGGTAAATTTTTTTTGCAAAGATATTTTTTTAAGAAAATATGCTATTGAAGAAATTGTCATTTTTTAAAAAAATTTACTGTGTTAAGAAAATATACTTTTTAGGAAAATTTACTTTTTTAAGAAAAGCTACTTTTATAGGATATAGTGCCTTTCTTAAGAAAATGCAAGAAAAATTTCTTTTTTCAATATATTTTTTGAAGAAAATCTTTTTTAGAAAAGCATTTTTTCAGAAAAACTAATTTTTTAAGAAAATGTACTTTTTTAAGATAAAAACTCGTAACTTTTTTAATGAAAGGTATTTTTTAAGAAAAAGAACCGATTTTAAACACTGTGCATTGATTTTTCCATTAAATGACATCTTCGGTTTTCATTTAGTAATACCAATAAATCATTGACTTGAATACTGGAAAAATAGAAATAAATTTTGGAAGGAATCTTGAGATTCCTCCAAGTGGTTTCATTTCGCGATTATAGCTTTTTTTTTTAGCTGGTCAGTTGCATCTTTAGCATTAGCAAAGGAAATGACATCGCTGAGCCTGGTCAGGAAGAACTTAATTTTATTTATATCATTTAAAATTGTGTATAACAATGTTTTCGAAATTTCTCCATAGCTAGTCATTACTTTTCCCTTTCTTCTAATAGTGTAATGATAACGTGTTAGAAGAAGGCCTCATTTTTGAACCTATCCCCAAATTTTGGTGTCTTCATGTGAATTTTTGCTGAAACAGACAATGTGTCGTCTATTGAATCAATTTGAAATTAGATGGAGTATTTCCAAATGGGTTTTGACCTGCGAGCAACATGAATGAATGACTTTGTCGTCTAAAATAATATTGGGAATGCTTTTCTTGAATGTGCGATATACAGCCTCAGTAAGGGTTTAATTTGGTTTGAGCAAATTATAGTTCACGTCTTCACGATAGTCACACCAAATACACAATACGACATGATTTTCATGAATATTTGTTTTAGTTGTAGATGATGGAGCATGGTCAGACCGTCTTGATTCTCTTATTTTTGGCTCATCATAATGGATCCATTTTATATCATATTTTCGGTGCAGAAAATCCATTTTTTGTGAACTTCACATGTCAAAAATCCGTGTTCAAGTTTCTGGGCTTCAGTTCATTATTGAACCCAATTTGCTTATTTTTGAATCATGCCCACAAATTTTAAACGATTCAAAATTCCTTTGTGAGTACTTCATTGTGTTAGTTCAAATTATTCTTGGGTTTAGCTCGAATAGTCAAAAAATTGCCATCATCCGCTCCGTTCTGTGTCTTCGATGTAAAATTCAGCATAGCTATTCAAATTTTTAAAACTGCTCACGGTAAATTCTCTCACCTAAGACAGAATTGTCGTATGCTTCTACAAGTAATCGATGTGGCTTGGCTGCATATTTCTTTAAATTGAAGAAGTAAATCAGAATTTTCGCTCAAAATTTGTCATTTTCTTATGAAAAGAATATATGATTCTTATAACAAATTATCCAATATTTAAAGGTTATGATACTGACACATATTCAACTCAACGATAATAATGTTTTACTTTTTAAAATTGTAACAACATAACTTAAGGGTGGCGCATATTTTTTTGAACTGCTGGAATTTAGTTATATACCTGATACTTATATTCTATGTCATATTTAAAAAATAATAATAATAATAATACTTCATATTTGGAACAATTTTTTTCTTCTTTTTCTATATATTCTTGCCGGATAGCCAGCGCATAAAAGTCTTAACATTTGATTCGCTTTTAATATTGCTTAAAATTTATATACATGAGTTTAAAAACAAATATACATAAACAAACAATTTCAAATGTTTTTATTTGATTGTTGTTCACGTACAAAGTCCTTGTTGTACTTTTTTCTACGAGTCTTTCTATTTGTTTTATTGGTGTAGTGCATAAACTCGTAAAAAAAACCTATTCAAACACATACTTGCTTGACACTTTGACTATCTTTTAATGCACCATCCAACTACGAATAGTAAGCGAAATAAATAGATTATTTTGTAAATATAGTTTACGTTTTCTCTTTACAATGAAGTAAACACTGACGCCATATTTTATTGTTTAGTAAAATATTAGACTACGTGTTGCAGAATTGATATTTATTCAGCAACATTTATTAGGATGCACGTTTACGTTGGGGTGGCACCTATTTTAGAAAGAAATTTTTGACTCTAATATATCAACCTGTTTAATAAATTTTGGTTAAAATATATTAACTTAAGTTTGAAGAGTAATGAATAAAAAGCATGTACGATATTTGGATCCATTTTCCAAAGAAATTTTTTCCAAAAAAATTCAAAATTATTTTTGTATGACTACTCATACAACCAATTGAGTTGCACAAAGTCCTTAGCCTCTGGCCCTCATCGAACTGTAGATATATTATGATAAGGGAGTAGCTAAGTTCGGTAAAAGCTGTGGTGAAACTGAGAACTTAGCATCCAATAAATTACAATTAAGAATATATGTTGAGGCCCTATGCTCCTTATAGGATCAACGGAAACTTATATGTATATACATTTACCATGTATGGGAGGTTTCACGCCCACTTGTTTTACGACGCCCATTTTTGACATAAGTTCGCACACAGATCATTCACGAACACTTAAGTTTCATGGCTGTCGGGTTCATAGTACTGCAGATAAAATTTTTTGGATTGGAGGTGCCACGCCCACTGACCCAATTCCGCCCATTTTTGGTACAACTACCCACATTAAGAACACATTAATTCTGCAGAAAGTTTCAGGGCTCTGGCCGTCATAGAACTGTAAATTTACTATGATATGTGGTAACCATGTACGGGAGGTACCACGCCCACTCATAACTTCTCACACTCATTATTCATGAACTCACACGTAGTTTCAAGAGGGTGCATGCAATAACGCAAAGTGCTATACTGCCTGCGGGCGCGATTTTTTATTCGAAATTTTCATTTAAATAAAGATGAAAAATAAGCGCCGCTGGCGAAAATTTGGAATAAAAATTCGCGTGATTTTTATTCCAAATTTTCATTTAAATAAAGACCAAAAAAAAGCGCCGCAGGCCAAAATTTGGAATGAAAAAACGCGTGCTTTTTTATTCCAAATTTTCATTTAAATAAAGACGAAAAAATTAGGGGCAAATTTTGAATTAGACTCTGTCCACCATGTACTCTAAATATATGATGATATGTATTTACCATCTATGGGAGGTGCTATGCCCACTTGCTTGATCCCGGCCATTTCTAGCCCGATTTCTCATATTACTAACTCATGTACTCATTAATAAGGTATGAAGAAATAAAACCTGTGGTACCATAAAAGTCATAGTTCCCACATAAAATTGCTTCCCGATTTTAGCCTACGTCTATCAAAGAACAAAACTATTGCATAGTTTTTTCTAAAATTATTTTACAGATTGTTTTGAGAAAACTAAGGAACTTTAACATATATGGTGATATTCGATCAATTTTTGGATCTAGTCCCCATGTAAAAATAATATCAGATATGAACTTTTTCAGTGCTAAAATTTGCTTTATTCTTATTTTGTATATTCCACTTATTGCCTAGGTTAGATTCAAGAACCTCTACTTCAAGGTCTACTTCTTCAAGGTTTGGCTTATAAAGTTAATTTTTAACATTGAATATAACAAAAGTTGTTCGCTTCAACCACATATGAAAACGCCATCAAAATGCCTGAGTATAGGATAGGAATCTACTGACAGGTGATACTGGTGAGAAGTAAACTTGTTGAAATAAAAACCGACCGTCATGCTTGGCATTTTGAGAGGATATTTCCACCTTCATATTTGCTTCAACATATTTATTGCCATCCATTAAAAGCGTTGGAATATTTTGATAAAAATTGTAATAAAATTCAAAAAATCTAACAAGAGTTAAATGACAGGTGATACTGGTGAGAAGTAAACTTGTTGAAATAAAAACCGACCGTCATGCTTGGCATTTTGAGAGGATATTTCCACCTTCATATTTGCTTCAACATATTTATTGCCATCCATTAAAAGCGTTGAATATTTTGATCAAAATTGTAATAAAATTCAAAAAATCTAACAAGAGTTAAATGTAGTGCCAAAGTAGAGAAAAATTTATAAAGAGTATTGATGTTTTTTTTTTGTTTATTGAATTTTTAATATGTTTGGACAGTGACTGACGGAAGTATCATACCTACACGTTTTCATGTACAGCATTTTTTATTGTAATCAAATTCCTAATTTTCATATCTAACAAGTAAGAAAATTATAGTCGATCTAGACCGACCATACGATACCCTATACCATGATTTAGAAACCCTATCTATTCGGTCCAACTAATTGGATATAGAAAATAAGCAAAAACCAAATTAGAGTGGCATTGTTATTAATTTGTGGCTGCAGATATGAAAAAGTTAATATCGGGTGCTATATTTATATGTGGACTAGGTCAATAAATGGACCGGTCCTGAGCATATTTGGTAAAGTCACTTATATTTTGAAAAAAATATACACAAACCAAATTTGAGAAAAATCTGTGGAATATTTTTGTTTTTTTTTTTGATAGATTTAAGTGAAGATCGGGAAGCAGCTCTATATGTGGCCTATGACTAAGAATTGTCCAATAGATATTATTTTTGGACTACTGATTAATGGATAGAATAAACACATACAAACCCAATTTTACTAAGTTCTGTGATAATTTGGATCTTATGGCAATTTATGTCGATTTCACAGGGTCATTGGTATGGGGACTAGGTCTGAAGATTTACCGATTTTCACAAATTTCAATAGCGTTCATCCTACGGCCGACAAAAGCTTATGTACCAATTTTCATTAAAACATATTCATATTTGCGACCTGTAGTTTGATTACAAGGTTTACATGGACACACAGACGGACGGACGGACGGCCATCGCTAGAACGACTCAGAAAGTGATTCTGAGCCAATCAGTATAATAAAAGATGGGTCTGGGTCAAATATTTTTGGTAGTTAAAAACAGCAGCACAAAGTCATTATACCCAAACCACTTAGTGGCATAGGGTATAAAAATATGTCCTCTGTAATTGTAAATTTACTTGAATTTTTTAGTAAAAAACGTAGCAAACACACAATGCCTCAACAAATAATTAAATCTCTACAGAAAATTGTACTTTGGTTTAAAATTTTCAAAAGAGATTAAATTCAAATTTTTAACAGAGCAGATATTATATATATTGTTAACACGGTGTACATATTCTTGGCAAAAAAAAGGAAGAAAAAGAAAATAAAATTCCTCCATTTAATTGGATATATTTATAGCAAGAAGTGTCTGCAAAAGGTATCACATTTAAAACAACACAGGGCGTCTTTTTTGGCGTTGTGTCATCATATCACTTCAGCAAAAATATTTTAAGTGATATGCAGAGACTAATAAAATTTCCAGAATCTAGTTCTCCCAACTGGGCAGAGCTTGTGCTAGTGGAAAGATTTTGGCTCTACCAAAATGAGAAATAAGAAGCACAGAAAAGGTATCTCAGGGTAGCTCAGGTTTCAAACGCAAGTGGACAGCCTTCTCCAAAAAGGTATCTGAAAAAGTCTTCAAAACTATAATGAGAGGGGAAAAAATTATGAAAAAAATGCCTTTGTAATATATTCTAATAAATTTTAAAATTTTTTAACAATTTTTATATAACTGCATAGCTAAATTTTTATTCAACAAATTTTTTCGATCTCACTCCTTAAAAGTAACATTTAGTTGATAGCTCGAGTACTTAAGATTAGCTAATTTAACATCGGTTCTTATAACATTAACCCCTGACCTGAAAAAGTAAAAAAAAAGCCGTCAATACATTATCATATACCAGGCGTTTCGAAAGAGGGTCTTGGTTCCAACTTTGCTGAGCCCTTAATATATAATCTAAAATTAAAAAAAAATAATAAAATGAAAATTTTTATCTTATGTTATTGTTATACGGGGAGAAGGTCAAACAATCGACGATCATGAGCACTTAATTTTATGCAATATTTCTGATGTTTGGTAGATTTAAGTGCAGATCGGCGAGCAACTTCATATGGCGACTTTGATTAAAAATTAGTTTATTTTCGAATTCTGATTAGTGGTTATGATAGACACGTATATACAAAATGCCAGCTAGAGGGTTAAAACTAAAAAAAAAACACAGAAGAGCTCAAACCGAACCTATGTTGCAAATCTCTTATGGTTCCGGAGATCATTCGTTACAAACAAATGCACCAACGTTTTTATATATAAGATAGATTGTACGACCACTTTAGTCCGTCTGATTGGGGCTTTATTCAAATTTGCGACCTTTACTTTTTAGTTTACGTGGACACACAGATGGACACACAGATGGACAGACATCGCAAACTAGACTCAGCAAGTGATTCTGACTCAAACGTTATAATAAGATAAGGGTCTCTGTCAAATAGTTACAAACATCGGGACAAACACATCATACCCTCACCATATAGTGGTATAGGATATTTCTTTATTTATATTATTTTATTTTATTTACTTATTTATATTATATTATTTTATATATATACCATACCAAAGGTCCTGTTCTGCAGTAAGGAACTGATTATTTGGAAATTTATATAATCATTAATAAATTAATAACTTAATAACTTATTTCAATTTTCATTATATAAGATACAAAAACCATTTAGATGATTCACAATAAACTTAAATACTTTATAACTAATTACAAATTTTCTTTATATAAAATACAAAACACTTAAGATTAACAATAAAAAAATAAAATTGAAATGTTTGAAATTTAATTTAATCAAATGTATTATAATATCACATAATATGCAATTTATTTCAAATAGTTATGCCGAAAAGAGTTTAAAAATATTTTCTTTAAATTTTCGTGCGTTACTTAAAAGTTGAGAGCTATGGGGTATAGAATTCCAGAGTCGCTTTTGAATTGC
Organism: Cordilura impudica; assembly: GCA_963682025.1. Taxonomy (NCBI): domain Eukaryota; kingdom Metazoa; phylum Arthropoda; class Insecta; order Diptera; family Scathophagidae; genus Cordilura; species Cordilura impudica. The sequence continues at coordinate 170,249,741 of OY821520.1, read as the reverse complement.
AATGCATTTAGTTTTTTTCGGATTTATCTTTAAACCATTTGCCGTTGCCCATGTACAAAAACAATGGAGTTGCTGATTGATAGAGATAATACATTGGTCCATTAGGTCACTAATACAACTGGTATAAAGTTGAACATCATCCGCGTACATTCTTACATTACAATTTGTTAAAATGCCTGGGAGGTCATTTGAATACAGTGAGAATAATAGTGGCCTAACAATGGACGTCTGAGGTACAACCCTTGCTACAGGCATTGTTTATGATTTTTGGATTCTTGCCTCATCATATTGATACCTGTCACGTAAGTATGTTGACAATAACTGAGTAGCGGTCGAAGAAAAATTAAAAAAAAAATTTTAACTTTGTAACAAAGGATGTTATGATCCACGTTATCAAATACTTTTGAATGATCTAAAAGTATTAAAAATTAGTCTTGCCATCATCAAATTTCTCCCTAATCTACTCTGTAACACCAAATAAGGCAGTTATACAGCTGTATTTCCTTCTGAAGCCAGATTGACGATCTGTTAGCAAGTTATTGTCATTCAAGAATCAAGACATTTGGTTATGCATAATACTTTCGAATACTTCGGAGAGAAATGGAACAATAGCTATTGAAATATAATCAGAACCAGCTTTGGGTATTGAAATAATTTTTAGCTATTTTCCACTTCGATGGGAAGTAGTTTGGAGTTAATATTTTGTTAAAGAAAACTATTATAATTGAAAGTAGCAGAAGTAGTAGAATTTCAAAAAAGTTCGGATTAATCCCATCCACTCCTATAGAGTTCGATTTTATAGACAATAAATTAGGCAAAAAGTCACATTGGTCTACTGCAACAAAAGAAAAAAAGGAATTGTTATTCGGATGATTATTGCTATAATAATCTTTATCTGCTTGAACCATAGGAACACTTAAAAACTTTGTATTGATTGTATCGGCATCAACCATGTGCCATGTTCTTTTAGAGCCAATGGCAGAAGAAAACTTTTCAGCATAAAAATCGGTTTTGGCCTTTTTAATCATTTTATTTGTGTTTCTCTTAGCAGTCAGATAATCCTCATGTAATGTTGTTGTTTATTACTAATAGTTTAGATCAAACAGATAATTTAGGTTTTGCTCCAGAAAAGAGAGTTGGTCACCTACAGAATTCAAACAATATAAAACATTCCACTCAATTTTAAAACATTCTTTCTCAAGGAATCTAAAATTAATATTTTTAAAGTCTCGAAAAGTGATCTTCTCGACTTGTATAACAAGATGGAAATTGTAAGTCATGAAAATGAAATTATTCTTGGAAAATTATGACGCAGACAATTGATCATAGAGTAGTATATTAATTTCATTACTCACGAGAAACAAATCCAAAAGCGTATTAGTAGTTGCAGTACAGTGTGTAGTAAAGTGTGTAAGCTATTAGATGATATTAAACCTAGTGAGGCACATCCATCAGAAAAACAACTATCTACCAGAATGTGTGAACTTAAATCTCCTCCTATGATAACATCATCGTACAAAGCAGTTTGCATTTTCAAACTTCGAAAAAACCGCCTATAAGCACTCCCTACAAGCAATTTCCTACCTTCATTGTTTACCTCGATAAATTGATACTCAACTAAATTTAGAGAATCTGTATTATCTACGTCCTCAAAATCACAACTGTACCCAAATGATATCCATTTAAGGAAACAGAATAGTCTGTAATTTCGGAAAAAACCATGTTTCCAGTATACATATAAAACCAACACCTGAGTTTTCGAAAATCAATCTTAATTCGTCAATTTTTTTCCTTAAGCTTTAATCACTAATATGACATATTTTAATACCTTTTGTCTGATTGGCAAGAACTTTAACCATAAACGCAATATTATGTCTGGTTTTAATTCTATAAATATAAGGTCGGGTCGATTTAAAAATCGCCCAAGTGACAAGGAAAATGGTATTCTATCAAAATAAGAATTTTGCCTGAGGAACCATACCTCTAAAACGAATTCTAATGTCCCGACTTTTGACCTGTCTGTCTGTCTGTCTCACGTTGACCCATTTAGAGTGCCCCAATCGAGTCCAAATGTATGTTCGACCCTACTAACTTTGGACGGCCGACCCACAAATGCCAGTGGCACACCCCCTGGAACCCGCCTGTGGGTTCCCCATACAAATATTCTAAAAAATCAACATTCTTTGTTTTGAATTGGGCTATGTTTGATTTAATATTAAAATTAACACTCATACGTATACGTATCTTCTACTCTGCTAATTAATAATAATCATACGCCTTGACTATGTTATGTTATTCAAAAAAATCGATCGGATGAGGGTAAATAACTTTCAGATCACTCCGTGACTATGAGTGACTCTGCGTGACTACTCCAAAATTAATCTGTAGTCACTACAAGACTATGGGCCAAGTTTCAGATCAATTGCATGGGGGGGAATGGGGTTGATCCATGACAGACAGACAGACAGACAGGTCAAAAGTCGGGACATTATAATTCGTTTTTGGGGTATGGTTCCTTGGGCAAAGTTTCTTATTTTGAGCCCTAGAATATGATTTTCCTTGTCACTTGAGCGATTTTTTTGTCTCCCTACAAATCGACCCGCCCTAATAAGTATTGTTCATTGATAAATTTTAAAAATATTGAACGAGTAATGCACAAAATAAATATTTTCATAAAAAGTTGTTCTAACATATAAATTGTTAGTTGAACTATTGATATGAAAAAAATTTTAAGTTTTTATAAGCGGAAATATGAATGTATATAAAATGGTATAAAGTGCTAAAAATAAAGCAAAATAGTTTGAAAATAAGATTTTAATATATCTTATTATAATTATCAGAATCACTTTCTTAGTCGATTTAGTGATGTCCGTCCGTCTGCCTGTCTGTTCGCATATACAAAATATGTGAGTCCAATAAATATGGTTATGATGCCTCCATATTCATCCTGGATCCCATAGAAAAATATTATCCGATATGACCATTTTTGTATCTACAGGACGCAAATTAAAACAGTGTCACTCAAACATGATTTATTCTTATTTTCTATAGCAAGTTATGATTTCAACACAGTTGGATCTAGGACCATTTCTTGAAACTCATAGTACAGAAAATCGTATAATCATCCTACACCACCCGACCTGTTTTTGTATATAATTTTGTTTATTTCAAATGCCTTAAAGGCTATGTAGAGTACCTAATTTGAAAATTAAAATCTTTTTTATTATTTCCATTATAATGATGCAAATTCTAAAATTCGAACAGCGGAAGGAAATGTGTTAAGTTACTTTTCGGACACCTTTGGAACTGTTTAGTTAGATTTTGCTTAGTAAGGATATCTTCCATATATGTGTCATCCTTCTTCTTTATTTCTTTATATACCTACATTTGTTTAGGAGTTTGTATTGAATGAGTTAATATATGTGTGTTCTGTAAATGCCTGCCTACATGCCTCTAAAATTGATAAATTGTTTTAACCTCATTTAATGTTTGATTTTTTCTATTTTTCTTTTTTCTATTTTTTGTCCACTATTATTTACATGAGTGTGAAATTGTATGTTTATGGGTCTTATGAACAGGTAGCACATTGTTTATTGTTCAGTTGACACTTTTGCGCATCGTTATTTGTAGTTTTTAATGGTTTATTTTAAAACTTAAAATACGAAACATAAAAAATAAATAAGAATTGTGAGGTAACAAAAAAGTTATATATATTCTGTGTCATTCTTTTTTTTATAGCGTTGCTGTTTTGATGACTTTTGTATGTGGACAAGTTTTAAAATGACATAAAAATGAGATTTATGTAATGCAGATATTAAAAGTTTAATTTCAACATTTCGGCATAATCACGTTTTAATCTGTAAATGCTTCCAGTTAAGTCAGGTGTAATGAAAAAAGGTGACAGAATTTTTATATTTTTATTTTATCATGAAATTTGCATGACAAGAGATAACTTAAAATGAAAAATCATGCAGGAATCCATATATCTTATTTCTTAGTTTTTAGAGTGACTTTAAGTCGATATTTCTATCAAAAAAAAAAAAATAAATAAATAAAAATAAAAAATTGCAACATTGTGTCAAAACAGTTTCTCCTATTATGGATTAGAAATTTCATTAGCCAAATAATGTACTTAAAAACGATGTTTGAAAGCCTTCACCTGAGCACTATGAAACTTTTTAAATCACAAAGACTGCATGAAATTGTATAATAATGTTTTTATGCTTATTACTTAGTTAACTGATATAAAAATTTTGAAAATTAAAAACTTCTTAATTTCATAATCGTTTAAATTCCTTAAATATTCTTTGACTACAATTAAAATATTTATATGTACGTAGATTTATTTGTTTGGTCAACTTTAAAGAAATCCAATTAAACATTTTAAGTGAGCAAATATGTGGCCTAACTACAATTTAATTAAAAATATCTATAGAAAGAAAAAAAAAACAAAAACTTGACAATTTTTGTTTTTCTAAAATATATTTATGTTGATATAAGCATAGATAATTCTATTATTGCATCAAAAAAATAAGAAACTTTTTTTTTAAATAAAAACAATCTAAACAAGTGAGAAAATTATAGTTGGTCTAGACTGACTATACGATACCCTATAACATGCGTTTAAAGACCCTATCTCTTAGGCCCAACTAACTGGATATAGAAAATAAGCATAAGCCAAATCTGAGTGGGATTTTTATTAATTTTTTTGGCTGCAGATACGAAAAAGTTCATATCGGATGCAATATCTATATGGGGACTAGGCGCAAAAATGGACCGATCCTGACCATGTTTGGTAAAGTCTCTTGTATTTTGCAAAAATATATACAAACAAAATTTGAGAAGCACCAGTGCAATATTTTTGTTTTTTGATAGATTTAAGTGAAGATCGGGAAGCAGCTCTATATGGGGCCTATGACTAAGGGTTGTCCCATAGGGATCATTTTTGGACTACTCATTAATGGATAAAATAAACGCATTCAAACCCAATTTGAGTAAAATCTATATGACAGTTTGGATCTTATGGCAATTTATGTCGATTTCATAGGGGTCATTTGTATAGGGGCTAGGTCTGAAAATGGACCGATTCTCACCAGTTTCAACAGCGTTCATCCTATGCCCAACAGAAGCTTACATACCTAATTTGGTTAAAACATATTCATATTTGCGACCTGCAGTTTTATTACAAGGTTTACATGGACACACAGACGGACGGACGGACGGACATCGTTAAATCGAATCAAATAGTGATTCAGATAGTGATTCTGATTTGATCGGTAGTTACAAACAGCAGCACAAAGTCATTATACCCAAACCACATAATGGTATAGGGTATAAAAATAATTTAAAGTACCCTCCATATTATTAGAATAGTTGCATAGAGTCATTATAAATTTTAAAAGTAAATTTAAAAAAGATGGGGTCAGGATATAATGAGCTTTATAGTCATGTTCAAAACTATCTAAATTATCCGACGAAAGCTCATTTGTCTGTGTATCAAAATATGTTGCAAATATGAATATTCCCATTATTCACTTAAATCTGAAAAACACCAACAGTTTTGCATAGATTTTTCTCAGATTTGTATTATAAATTTTTTTTTAGTAAATATTATCATGATTGGTCCACTTTGCGATCTAGTCTCCATACCTTATTGCCGTGTTAAATATATTTCTTTCTGAACATATTGATTTTTGCAACGTGATAAATTTAAATTTGGTGCCGTTAAAATTAGACTTCCAAATGGATACATGCTCCGATATTTCACCGAGATCTTCTTCTAATATTTACGACGTACTAATTTCTGCAATTAGTTCCGCTCTGCAACAATATATTTGTGGCACTTGGAGCTCTCCAGATATAGTTATTAGGGAATAAGCCTGTGGAATTCAAATATTCAATTCCGACTGTATCAAATGAATTTATTCAATCACGGCTTGGCTGTTGTCTCTTCCAATTTAAACATGTGCACAATGATGATGGGAGACTTTTGAACATTGCTTTTGTTAATCAGCCTTTGTTGGATATATACGCACGAAACTCACTTCCTATACGTATCCTGAAGATTGTCACCATCCCATGATTGATGTTGAAATTTATGCACCTTTAAATAAGTCAGCACCTCCTATAAAAAAGAACAATAACAGAAATAAATAAATAAATAAATAAATAAACAAATAAATAAATAAATAAATAAAATAAAAAAATCTATACCAATATAATAAAGAGGTAATGTGTGTTTGTTTGTTTGTAGGAGGTAATCTCCGTAACTACCAATTTGCTCTTCCTGAAATTTTCATAGAGCCTTACTGCGGATATTGGAAGTGCTATAGGCTATAATTTTTAAATATTTTTAGTGGGCGTGGCACCTCCACACAAAGTAAATTTAAATATCATATATATTGAGTACTGTGATAAGGAGAGCTTTGCAAATTTGTGTGAGGTCACCCATTGTTAATATTAGAAGCTACGCCGGAAATGGGAGGGATCGGATAAATGGGCGTGGTACCTCCCATACAAGTAATAATTCAATATTATATACACATCTCGAGTATTGTGACAGAGAGAGCTTTTAAAATTTGTCTGATGTCACCTATTATTAATGTCAGTAATCGGACAAAAAATGGGCTGTATCGGAACCAATAGGCGTGGCACCTGCCATACAAAGTAAATATAAAATGCCATATATCTGGAGTACTATAATAGTGAGAGTCTTGGGACTTTGTGTGAGCCCATCAATTATTCATGTGATCAGTTAGACAAAAAATGGGCGTCATCGGAACAGTAGGCGTGGTACCGCTCGCACAAAGTAAATATGTGATATCATTTAACTGGTGTACTAAAAGAGGGAAAGACTCGACGTTTTTCAAGAGTCTATCAGATATTAATGAGAGTAGTCCAATTAAAATTGGGCGGGATAGGATTAGTGGGCGTGCCACCTCCTATATAAAATAATATGAAGTACTACGAAAGCGACAGTCTTTTGACAAGTACATTAGTTATCAATGTGATTAGTCGTGGAAAATATGAGCAGAATCGCCAAATTCAAAATTCGCTAAAATAAAAAGTCGCCAAAACCGAAAATCGCGAAAAATAAAAATCGCCCAAAAACAAAAATTGCCATAATCAAAAATTGCTAAAAAGAAAAATTAGCAAATGATATTCTAAATTCTAGGCCAATAGTTAAGTGTTGCCAGATTTGATTTGGAAAATCCATGTTCCTTTCATGGGCAGAAAGGTGGACCTTGAAATGAAATTTTTGCGATATTTTGGTAGATGAGGGCTCTATTCCGTGCCTTTTTGAAAAAAAAATGACAATGCCGAAAAAAAAAATTAAAAAAAAAATTAGGGGTTGCGCACGAGCCGAGAAAAAGGTCCACTTTGCCAAAATTAGGGGGGAAATTGCCATAGGTCATCAGGGGTCACCCGTAGGGGGGAAGAATGTATGGCCGACCCCCATTAGCTTTTTACCGCCAACATTTTCCCCCAAGACACCCACCCCCTATCTCCTCCCCTTAGGGGGGTCACCATACAAAAATGGAGGTTGCTCAGTATTTTCGAAAAACACCATAGGTCATCAGGGGTCACCCCTAGGGGGGCAAAATATATGACCGACCCCCATTAACTTTTCATCCCCAACATCTTTTCCGAACAAACTTACCCTCTATCTCCACTCCTTGAGGGACTCCCCATACAAAAATACTGAAAATCTATGTATTTACAATTGCACAATATCGAGATTTTTTTGATTTTTTTTGATTTTTTTACAGAAATTCCACCAATATTCAAGAGTGGCCATTGTTTGGAAAGTCTTGAAAAATTTGAAACGCACACGTAGCAGATGCCCCCATTCATCAGTACCTGGCAATAAAATATTGCAAAATACGTAGTAGTTATAAATAGCAGTTCATTCATCGATTGTTGTCATTCAACAAGTGCCGACGACCGCGAAAAGTAAATTGATTTTTCTCCCGTTTTTTAAAAGTTAAGATGACAACACAACTTAGATCGCGCGACGATATTTTTTTGATTGGTTATCCAAGCATGAATATTATGGGGAACAAATTACCGTCGAAGAAGCAAGTGCTAAGAATGCATTTCTTCAACATTCGCAAACGAAACATGTCGAAGAAAAATAGTGCGGTTATAGTCGCGGACGCAGTGATGATTTTTTGGCGCCAAGCAGCTATTCCGACGAAAGCCAGAGGAGATGTTACAAGAAAAATAGCTGCGCTGCACGATGAGTGGGATGCTTTAAGAAAGTCATCTCACAGAAAGACTGAGTCCACTAGAGAAAAAGAGAGTAAGTTTTCTGATAGCTTGGATAATCTTTTCGACATCGCACACGCCAACGCCCGTGAGAAAATGACAAATACCGAAGACATTGAGTTTCTGCTAAAGCAAAGAGAAGATGGCCGGCCAGGAACTATGGGAGGTGTGGACGCTACTGATACTCGAACGAGGAAAAGAAAAGCTGAGCGCGAAGAACAAGAAGAGTTGCGACGCAAACGTGCAACGGAATCTAGTAGAGATCAGTTCGCTAAAGGCGGTAAGCTATTTCGCGCTTTGTGTGTTCGTCCAATGTTTATATTCAAATGAAATTCTTTCAATTGCAGTGGTTAAATTTTCAAGCAGTGATTCAAGCGATGATAATGGGAGACAGGACGAAAACTTCCCGGCAGAAGCTGGCCCATCAAATGTTGGTGACAGAAGAGGTTACAAACAATGTTTAACTGAACGAGTCCTATCAGCTTTGGACAAGTGCAAAGTGACTGACCGAGACGCGGTCGGCATTATGATAGCGGCGGCAGAAGCATTTGGACGCGATCCTCAACAATACACAATAAACCGTACGTCGCTTCGGAGATGTCGGCGTTCAAATCGAGAGAACATGCTGAGTTATGTGAAAGACAATCCAGAAGTAAGATCGCATAGATTTATTTGCTCTCATTCAGAATTCTTATTCTTCAACGCGTTTCATTTATCTCCAGCTTGTCGCAGCTAAATCCTTCGTAGTCCATTGGGATGGCAAAATGCTTTTGGATTTTGTGGGTACAAAGAAGGTGAACCGTCTACCGGTAATTGTCTCGTACGGAGAAAAAGAACAACTTCTTGGAGTTCCCAAAGTAGAAGATGGGAAAGGAAAAGGCCGGAGAATAGCACATGCCGTTTATCAACTGTTGGCATCTTGGCATATGACACATCGAATACAAGGACTTTCTTTCGACACGACATCAACGAACAGTGGCCCATTCTCCGGAGCCGCAGTTGCTCTTGAGAGGCTGTTGAAGAGAGAGAAATCTTATATTTACCTTGCAGACACCACGTATACGAACTGGTGCTAAGGGAAGTTTTTGAGACAAAAATGGGAAAGACCAGTGCACCAGGCGTTCCTTGCTTTGACCGTTTCAAACAGGAATGGGACGCTGTAAAGGTTAAACCATTCCATCAAGTCGTCAGAAAAATTCCTGTGGCAATGCAAGTCGGCATAAAGGAGTTTTGCTTAGATCAATTGAAGGAGAAACACCCTCGCGATGACTACAAAGAAATGCTACAATTAATTCTTTTGTTTCTGGGTGAAAAACTTGAGAATTACCATTTCCGACCTCCAGGACCCGTTTTTCATGCTCGATGGATGGCAAATGCCATTTACAGCCTCAAGATGTTTTTGTTTCGGAGAACTTTTCACTTATCTGTATGTGAATTGAATGGTATTCGACACGTTTGTATTTTTGTGGTGCGACTTTACGTCAAGGCATGGTTTGGTTCTTCTCGAGCAGCTGAGGCGCCGAATCAAGATTGGAAGTTTTTTAAGGACATCGTCGAGTACAAGTCCGTTGACCAGGATTTATCTCGGGTAATGATAAAGAAATTTATCGGTCACCTATGGTATCTCGCCGATGAGCACATAGCCCTTGCCTTTTTCGATGACAAGGTTTCAAATGAGTTGAAGGCCAAAATGGCCCAAGCATTGCTAGAAAATGAGAATGACGAAGGTGAAGAAGATGAAGAAGACGAAGAAGGTGAAGAAGATGAAGAAGACAAAGAAGGTGAAGAAGATGAAGAAGACGACCCGGTTCCCCCAGCACCTCGCGTCGTAATCAAAGGCACCAGCGTTAAAAAAATCGAGGTGAAATTCAAAGATGTGAATGAGGAATTCTTGGCTAAAGACTTGAGCAACTTCGTCTCTCATAATACCAAAAATTTATTTGTACGATTTGGAATATCGCAAGATTTCATTCTTGCAAATCCAGCAACCTGGAAATCTCGCGCAGACTATCAAGAAGGTCGTAGAATTGTAAATAACTTGCGCGTTGTGAACGACACTGCCGAAAGAGGAGTAAAAATGATACAAGATTATAATAGAATACTGTGTCAAGGCGAAGAAGAGAAACAGTATTTACTACATGTTATCGATTCTTACCGCAAGAAATACCCATCAGCGAACAAAAATATGTTAATTTGACTATATTATATTAAAAGTGCTTAGTAGTACTACTCAATTACAGCTTCTTTTATTTTTGTATGGGGAGTCCCTCAAGGAGTGGAGATAGAGGGTAAGTTTGTTCGGAAAAGATGTTGGGGATGAAAAGTTAATGGGGGTCGGTCATATATTTTGCCCCCCCTAGGGGTGACCCCTGATGACCTATGGTGTTTTTCGAAAATACTGAGCAACCTCCATTTTTGTATGGTGACCCCCCTAAGGGGAGGAGATAGGGGGTGGGTGTATTGGGGGAAAATGTTGGCGGTAAAAAGTTAATGTGGGTCGGCCATACATTCTTCCCCCCTACGGGTGACCCCTGATGACCTATGGCAATTTCCCCCCTAATTTTGGCAAAGTGGACCTTTTTCTCGGCTCGTGCGCAACCCCTAATTTTTTTTTTTTTAATTTTTTTTTTCCGCATTGTCATTTTTTTTCAAAAAGGCACGGAATAGAGCCCTCATCTACCAAAATATCGACACAAGGTCCACCCTAATGGGCAGCTATATTTACCTTGCTCCAGGGTAGGAAAGACGAAAAATCTGATAATTGTTTTGACATACAAAGTAAATTTTTAATATCATATATATTTAGTGCTATGATAGAGAGAGCTTTGCAAATTTGTCTCAGGTCATCTATTATTAGCGTAGGTGCGCATGGCACCCCCATACAAACTTAAAATTAAATGTCATATATTTAAGTTACTGTATTAATGAGAGCCTTGGAACTTTGCGTGAGCCCTTTCTGTACGATGCGGGGGCGAAGCACACCGGTTTTTTTTTTTTTTTACAACTTTATAACTTTACAGGGCTATAAAATATTTAGACCCGATAGATTGACTGGAGGTGGAGGTGGTGTTGCAATATATGTAAGAAGTAATATAACATGTAATTATTGCTCTAAAAATGCAGCAACGGACAAAATCGAGTATATTTTTCTTGAAATTTCATCTTTAGGAAGAAAGATGTTGGTTGGTTGTGTATATAGGTCAAACAACACTATTGATTATACTAGCTTCATCATAAAAATTGAAACTTTAATCATGCCATACAACGACGTGGTAATAGCAGGAGACTTTAATTCTAATCTTCTAACTGAATCCTCGTTCAGGGACCATATGGAATCGATAGGTCTTACACCGACTAACACTACATTACCTACTCAGTTCACGAAATATAATAGCACTCTTTTGTTCGTGGGTGATACATCTAAAATATTACTTTATGATCAAATTTCTGCATCATGCTTCTCCAAACATGATCTGGTTTTTGCATCATATGACTTCTTACTCGATCAAAGAGATCAAACCTATTCTTATCGCGATTTTAAATACATAAATTATACCCTTCTTAATGAGAACTATCTTCGAGTTAATTGGAATAGAATCTACGACTTGATTTCTGTTGATGATCAACTATCGTTCCTAGAGTATAATATTATGAAGCTTTACGATGAAGCAGTCCCTTTGAGGACAAAAACAATTTCGGCAAAAAAAAACCGTGTTTCAATTTTTCTATTCTAAATTCAATACAATGAAGGGATTTAGCTTACTCTAGATGGAAGCGTTTTAAAACACCAGAACTAAAAGTTGAATTTCGTTCTGCCCGGAGGGATGCTAATAATCGAATTAGAATGGCCAAAACTGAGTATTACTCTAAGCGATTCGGTACCGCCCTTGAATCCAAACGCACCTGGAAAACTATTAGGGACATTGGTATTGGAAATATGGATAAAAGCATGAACTGCTCCATTAATGGTGATGAACTCAACAACATATTTACTTACAAAGCGAAAATTCTCTTTATAGTGACAATGATACGCTTGACCAGGACATATTTGAATTTTCATGTGTCAATCAATTTGATGTTTTCTCTAGTTGTTCTCAAATAAAACCCAATGCAATAGGATATGATAATCTTGATTCTAAGTTCATCAGAATAATTCTGCCATCTATATTGCCGTATATTACTCATTTATTTAATACCATCATCACAATTAGCTATTTTCCTTCGAAATGGAAGCATGCGAAGTTAATTCCAGTCCCTAAATCAAACAGTGAGTACCGGCCAATATCTATCTTAAGTTTTCTTTCAAAAGCTTCAGAAAAAATTTTACACCACCAGATAAGTGTTCACTTTTATGAAAATCACCTAATGTCTGACCGACAGTCAGGTTTCCGATCTAATCACACCTGTGTAACTGCTTTAATTGACGTATCGGAGAGTATAAGGCGTGAACTAGATGATGGTAAGATTAACTTCTTGGTGCTACTCGATCACTCCAAGGCTTTTGACACAGTTAACCATCAAATATTATGTACTAAGCTAAGATCACATTTTAAATTTTCATCAGCATTATCACAACTTGTATCATCTTACCTCACTGACCGCATTCAGTCGGTATGTTTAAACGGCATTGAGTCCAATCCCCTTACACTAACAGGAGGCGTACCTCAAGGAACTGTGCTGGGGCCACTCCTTTTTTCTATTTATGCTAATGATTTGCCACAACATTTATCTCACTGCAAGATCCACATGTATGCAGACGATGTACAATTGTATTTAAGTAGTCCAGTTCAATCTATCAGAGAAAACGTTAATAAACTCAATCATGATTTAAACAACATATCTAGTTGGGCATCAGCAAACGGCCTGTGTTTAAATCCAAGAAAATCCAAATGTATCGTAAATCACAAAAAAACGTTAAATCCAATCATTCGAGATAACATCATTATAAACAACGAGAAAATTGATATTGTACGAACGGCAAAAAATTTGGGAATAGTGTTTAACAATAACTTAACTTGGTCAAATCATATCAATGCTCTGGTTGTGCAAATATATGTCAAATTAAGAACGTTGTGCAGTACTTTACGCCGTTAAAAGTAAAAATGCTACTCGCGAAAGCTTATTTGATTCCTAGTCTTACTTACGGTTGTGAATTGTTTTCTTATAGTGACTCCATAAGTAAGAAAAAATGTGAAGTTTTATATAATAATACTATACGATATGTTTACGGACTTAAAGGGCGAGCTCAAGTATCGTCCTATTAGAAGACTCTCTATGGAGTTTCGTTTGAAAACTTGTTAAAGATTAGAACTTTAATATTTTTTCGAAAAATTATATACTCACAAAAACCGAAGTATCTTTTTCAAAATATACGCTTTGCTAGATCGTCAAGAGGCAAAAATGTCATAATTCCCAAATTCCAATGTCTCGTTTCTGAATGGCAGTTCTTCGTAAATGCTACTCGTCTTTGGAATGCTCTTCAACATAGCCAACAAATAAACAGCAACGCAATGAGTTTTAAAAAAAGTCTTTTTAATTATTTTAGTTAAATACTCCTGGTAGTTTTTCTTTTATAGTTATTTATATCATAATTATTTTTTTATGTCCTAATTTTTAATAACTTTAATTTATATAATTTTTTATATCATTATTTATTCCTACTCCTGGTAAAATTTTATTTACATATATATACATATTTCTTTTTTTGTAATTTTTAATTATTTTAAATTTGAAAATTTTTTTTTTAATATTCTATGTTATATTTCATTAATGTCACAATTTTATAAATTCTTATGTTATAATATTATTCATATAAACTTTTATATATTAGTTACTATTTTATTCAATTTAATTTGGCTAAACATGTTTGTACACTACTAAAATCCTGTACTGTAATTATAAGACTTAGTTTTGTTGTGGAGGAAATCATTAAAAGAAATAAATAAATAAATAAATAAAATAAATAAATAAAGGAAATAATTAATACTTAAATAAGTAAATAAATAAATAAACAAATAAATAAATAATGACCCACCAATGAATAACAAGTTTTACAAACAATTTTATACCGATTTTCACAAATTTCAGTAACGTTCGTTCTATGGACCAAGAAAGCGTATATGAGAAATTTTATCGAAATATGTTCATATTTGCGACCTGTAGTTTGATTGCAAAGTTTGATGGACACCCAGACAGACTCAGAAAGTAAATCTCATTATATTCTGGCCAGATCGTGGTAAAATTCTAGGAAACAAATTATTTTTCACTGCCATAATCAGGGTTGTCAACTTAGTGTATTTAGCACTGTTTTTAGTCGTTTTTAAAATTTTCGACCCGTAATTGTTTCTAATTAGTGCTTCTTGTTGTTTGTTTTTAGTGACTTTAACATCAGTGACACCAAATCTTTAATTTTTCGTTAGTCACACAATTCGAATCTTATGTTGAAATTTTGTCAAGTATTGAAAATGGATGGTCAATAATCCACCTGATGAAACGGCAAAATTCTGAATCCACGATTGAATTTTGGAATGCAGTGATCGCATATAAGTATGCAACTAAATTAAATCCATTTGAAGCTTTAGCTAATCTTTAGATTAAGTTTTCGTCACTTGAAATTGAAAGGGTTTTTAGGGACATGAACCATTTAAAATCCAAAATAGGAAGTCGAATGTCATTACATTCAGTTAATCCTTTAATTTACTGTGAAATATACGTAATACCCATTGAAGTAATAGTTTAATTAATTGATGTGATGTATATAAGACATAGGAATTTAAAACAAAACCGCTTTAGGGCCGGCTGAAGGTGGTGATGTAGAAGCAATAGACTTTAATTTAAGTACGTGACATTTTAAATTAGAAATTCTTGTTTTGTATAGAATACAAAGATAGCATAACTTTAGTATATACAAAATAAGTACCGGAACACTCACTTTTAGAAAATTATTTCGCTCTTTCTCTTTCACAGAACAAATTTGTTCTTTATTATTTTGTGTTATGTATTATCAGCTGGGCCTGGTCCGCGTTGCTGGCCCTAACGCGTTGCTGGTTTTTATATTACATTTAAATTTTAAAAGTAAAGCACGAACTCCCCCGAAAGTCTTAGCAAATATTTAGGTAGAATATAAAAATTTGATTTTGCCACGCCCCTTCACCCATAGACACAAATTAAAAATCATCCTTCACAGTTTTACCCGCCAAGTTATTTTGAAGAATTTCTGAAAGCTTCATCAATATCGGTCCAGCCATTTAGGTTCCATACGGAACACACGCACATATATCCATTTTTATACCCTATACCACTATGTGGTGAAATCGACATAAATTGCCATAAGATCGAAATTATCATATAGATCTCAGTCAAATTGGGTTTGTATGTGTTAATTATATCCACTAATCAGTAGTCCAAAAAAATAATGCCTATAGGACAATTCTTAGTCATAGGCCCCATATAGAGCTGCTTCCCGATCTTCACTTAAATCTATCAAAAACAAAAATATTGCACAGATTTTTCTCAAATTTAGTTTGTATTTATTTTTTCAAAAAATAAGTGACTTTACCAAATATGTTCAGGATTGGTCTATTTGCCAACCTAGTCCCCATATAAATATAGCACCCGATATAAACTTTTTCATTTTTGCAGCCAAACAAATCAATAACAATGCCACTCAGATTTGGTTTATGCTTATTTTCTATATCGAATTAGTTGAACGGAATAGATAGGGTCTCTAAACCATGGTATAGGTATCGTATAGTCGGTCTAGACCGACTATAATTTCCAACTTGTTGTATATAGTTTTCGAATAAATCAGTGAGCTTCCTAAAAAAAATTAAATCAAGCGGAATTCTCACAAAATTTCTAGTTTTAATGAAACATTCAATTATCCTTAATTCTCTCATACCCAGGCATTTTCGAAAACAGGGCTTTTGCTATAAGAAGCTAAAATAAAAATGCAAAATACTTAAAGTGATTTTTAAAATTTCGAGTTTTTTTTTTAATTGGCACTACCAAAAAATAATGTAAAGTAAATATTTAATAACTTATAACTGGAGTACTATAATTGAAAATGCCTTGGGACTTTGTCTGAGTTCATAAGTTATTAATGCGTGTACTTGCCGAAAAATTGGGTGGGATTGGACCAATGGGCGTGGCACCTCCTATTAAAAACCGAAAATAGCGAATAGCAAAAATCGCCTAAATCAAATATCGTCAAAACCAAAAATCGCAAAAATCAAAAATCTCAAAAAATCACCAATACCGAAAATTGTGAATAAAAAAAAAGCCAAAAAAAAATCGTGAAATTCAAAAATCAACATATCCAAAAATCGCGACTAATAAAAATCGCCATAACAAAAATTCCCAGAACCGAAAATCTTGAATAACAAAAACGGAAAAAAAGAAAAATCGCCAAAAACCGAAAATGGCGAACGAAAAAATCCCCAAAATCAAAAATCGCAAAAAACGAAAAGCTCTAAAGACAAAAATTGGAAAAATGAATCGCTAAAAAAATTGCCCAAAACGAAAATCGCGAATAACAAAAACCGCAAAAAACAAAACACGCAAAAATCAAAAATTACGAAATCTGAAAATCGATAATATAAAAAAACACCAATAATCGAAACACGTAATAAAGTAAAAATATTAAAAATCCAAAAATAACTAAAGACAATAATCGCCCAAATTTAAATTCGCAACAACGAAAATCGACAAAATCCGAAATCTTCATAAAGAATACAATAGTTATCTACAAAACTAATGTCCAGCTTTTTATACCCTATACCACTATGTGGTTTGACTTTGTGCTGCTGTTTGTAACAACCAAAAATATTTGACCTACACCCATCTTTAATTATACCGATCGAATCAGAATCACTATCTGATTCGATTTAACGATGTCCGTCCGTCCGTCCGTCCGTCCGTCTGTGTGTCCATGTAAAGCTTGTAATCAAACTGCAGGTCGCAAATATGAATATATTTTGCTGAAATTTGGCACATAAGCTTTTGTCAGCCATGGGATGAACGCTATTAAAATTGGTGAGAATCGGTCGATGTTCAGACCTAGCCCCACTACAAATGACCCCTATGAAATCAACATATACTGCCATAAGATCCAAATTATCATACAAATCTTAGTCAAATTGGGTTTGTATGTACATATTACATCCATTAATCAGTAGTCGAAAAATGATCCCTATTGGACAACTCTTAGTCATAGGCCCCATATGGAGCTGCTTCCCGATCTTCACTTAAATCTATCAAAAAACAAAAATATTGCACTGATTCTTCTCAAATTTTGTTTGTATATATTCTTGCAAAATACAAGAGACTTTACCAAACATGGTCAGGCTCGGTCCATTTTTGGGCCTAGTCCCCATATAGATATAGCATCCGATATGAACTTTTTCATCTCTGCAGCCGAAAAATTAATAAAAATCCCACTCAAATTTGGTTTATGCTTATTTTCTATATCCAGTTAGTTGGGTCTATGAGATAGGGTCTCTAAACGAATGGTATAGGGTATCGTATAGTCGGTCTAGACCGATTATAATTTTCTTACTTGTTATTTTATTACGATAGGTGCAGCGAAGCGCATCATTTAACCAATTCTTATATTCGGTTGTATATGAAATCATTTAAAATTGCAGCTTTAACTGCTGCAGTTAAGTATGGGAAGCCCCAATAAATGGTTGGAACCATCTATAAATTAAATTTTATTGCATTGTATGGACCAAATTCAGCAATTCATACTATAGAATTAACATAAAACATTAGTTGCCTCAAAATACGTACGGTTATTTCGAAAATAATGTTACGAAATCTCAACAGAATATTGTGATAGTACATGGGCCTATCAAAATTCGATTAGCACCAAATTCGGTGTCCACAATGAATCCTTTTTCCATGTGCATATAAAGCTGCTTCCCGATCTTCACTTAAACCTCTAAAAAAAAAATTACATTTCACAGATTTTTCTCAAATTAGGTTCCTAAATGTTTTTGCAAAAAATAAGTGACCTAACAAATATGCTCAGGATTAGTCGGGATCAGTTTGGACCGACTATAATTTTTTTTCTCATTTTTTTTTTAACGAAAATATCATATTAAACTCAGCGCAAATACTGCGAAGTGGATCAAGTATAGCATAAGTTGTGGAATACTATTTATTATTAATGTTTATTTTTCTAAGAATATTTTTAGTCTTAAGTAGTCAGAATTTTTAACCAGAATATGACATTTAATATATGCCCACGGCTTTTCAATGTAGAAAAAGAAATATACCACTCTGTGTTCACGCTATTATACGGTTGTGCTGGTGTATAAAAGGAATGAAAAGTAATTGATATTACTTCATATTTGTTAGCACCACTTAATTGTACAAACGACTCAGCATGGAGTGGGATCTAAAAATTTTATGATGTAGATACTCATTCTTTACTCATTTACACTTAATAGAGTAAAATATTTGCGCAAGAACGAGTTTTTAAGTCTCCCAAAAGAATTACATTCGTTTTAAATATAAATTTTTAAATATTATTATTTTATAAATGGTTAAGCTTGAGGCTAACATTTGTCAATTTTTTGTTGTTTTTTTATTTATTCGATATTTCGCTGCAACAAAATTGACGCAGGAAACAATAATCTTATATATTAAAACAATTTATAAATAAACTTTGCGTTCAAGACTTTTTCCAATATTTTTCTTCTCTCAAACCTCTATAACTAGAGTTCTAATTAACGTAGGCTGTTGACATAGTTCTAAGAACACTCAGTGGATCAAGCTCCTTCTGTTGAGCTCTTAACTGCTTAAATTCGTTGGGTTTGAGGAAAGTTATGCGTGGACAATCAACTTTACTTTCACTGTACGTTAACTTCTCTTGGCAAATTTTGGTATTATATTATAAAAATTAATATAATATAATATAATATAATGCTGCGGAGCAGCAGGGGTCCTCTAGTATTTATATAAAAATATTTATTATTTTCAAATAGTTTTAAAATAAAGTAAAATAGTAGTGTGAAAAGTGTTGATTAATTATTAAAAGGTAAAAACTTCAACTTTATCATAATAGGTAAATGCACATCCTCTTCCCAAGATATTTACTGGTTTTACTTTTATTTTGTTTTTATATTGAAATAGACAATAAATTTTCTCTAATGACTTTGTGCTGCTTTTTGTAACTACCAAAAATATTTTACCTACATCCATCTTTTATTATACCGATCGACTCTGAATCACTTTCTGAGTCGATTTAGCGATGTCCGTACGTACGTCCTTCTGTCCGCTGTGTGTCCATGTTAACTACAAGTCGCAAATATGAATATATTTTAATGAAATTTGGTATGTAAGCTTTTATCCACCAACTCTTTTGAAAGTGCTGAAATTCAGTCCATGTTCAGACCTAGTCCCCATACAAATGACCCCTATGAAATCGACTTAAATTGCCATAAGATCCAAATTATCATATATGTAGATCTCGGTAAAATTGGGTTTGTGTGTGTTTATTACTTCCATTTATCAGTTGTCCAAAAATATACACCATATGGCAATTCTTTGTCATAGCCCCCATATAAAGCTGCTTACCGATTTTCACTTAAATTTATCAAAAAACAAAAATATTGCACAGATTTTTCTGTAATTTGATTTGTAACGGGTGATTTTTTAAGAGCTTGATAACTTTTTTTAAAAAAAAAACGCATAAAATTTGCAAAATCTCATCGGTTCTTTATTTGAAACGTTAGATTGGTCCATGACATTTACTTTTTGAAGATAATTTCATTTAAATGTTGACCGCGGCTGCGTCTTAGGTGGTCCATTCGGAAAGTCCAATTTTGGGCAACTTTTTCGAGCATTTCGGCCGGAATAGCCCGAATTTCTTCGGAAATGTTGTCTTCCAAAGCTGGAATAGTTGCTGGCTTATTTCTGTAGACTTTAGACTTGACGTAGCCCCACAAAAAATAGTCTAAAGGCGTCAAATCGCATGATCTTGGTGGCCAACTTACCGGTCCATTTCTTGAGATGAATTGTTCTCCGAAGTTTTCCCTCAAAATGGCCATAGAATCGCGAGCTGTGTGGCATGTAGCGCCATCTTGTTGAAACCACATGTCAACCAAGTTCAGTTCTTCCATTTTTGGCAACAAAAAGTTTGTTAGCATCGAACGATAGCGATCGCCATTCACCGTAACGTTGCGTCCAACAGCATCTTTCAAAAAAATACGGTCCAATGATTCCACCAGCGTACAAACCACACCAAACAGTGCATTTTTCGGGATGCATGGGCAGTTCTTGAACGGCTTCTGGTTGCTCTTCACTCCAAATACGGCAATTTTGCTTATTTACGAAGCCATTCAACCAGAAATGAGCCTCATCGCTGAACAAAATTTGTCGATAAAAAAGCGGATTTTCTGCCAACTTTTCTAGGGCCCATTCACTGAAAATTAGACGTTGTGGCAGATCGTTCGGCTTCAGTTCTTGCACGAGCTGTATTTTATACGGTTTTACACCAAGATCTTTGCGTAAAATCTTCCATGTGGTCGAATAACACAAACCCAATTGCTGCGAACGGCGACGAATCGACATTTCACGGTCTTCAGTAACACTCTCAGAAACAGACGCAATATTCTCTTCTGTACGCACTGTACGCATTCGTGTGGTTGGTTTAATGTCCAATAAAGTAAACTGAGTGCGAAACTTGGTCACAATCGCATTAATTGTTTGCTCACTTGGTCGATTATGTAGACCATAAATCGGACGTAAAGCGCGAAACACATTTCGAACCGAACACTGATTTCGGTAATAAAATTCAATGATTTGCAAGCGTTGCTCGTTAGTAAGTCTATTCATGATGAAATGTCAAAGCATACTGAGCATCTTTCTCTTTGACACCATGTCTGAAATCCCACGTGATCTGTCAAATACTAATGCATGAAAATCCTAACCTCAAAAAAATCACCCGTTATATATCCCAAAACAAATATAGCATCCGATATAAACTTTTTCGTGTCTGCAGCCAAAAAATTAATAAAAATGCCACTCAAATTTGGTGTATGCTTATTTCCTATATCCACTTAGTTGGACCGAAGAGGCAGGGTCCCTAAACCATGGTGTAGGGTACCTAGACCGACTATAATTTTCTTACCTGTTATCATTTTTTTACAATTTTTTTTAACAAAACAGGGGATTACCTCAATTTTTAAATACAGAGTCCAGCCAGGTTGATATATTGATAAGAAAAAATTGCGTTTTCTGGATAAATACAATGATCTCCAAACTTTACCGCGTTTTGTGGCTGAACTTTTTTGGCAACCACGAAATAGCGATACCAATTTTTTAAACAACTTGGAATGGGTTATTCGACTTTGCTAGGGCCATTTTGATATTTTAAAAAAATTAAAAAAAATTATAGTTCTTAGCTGGAGGAGTTATCATGGAATTATGGATTTCTTAAATTACAAAAATATATCATAATCACAGATGATAACTCATTAGAGTAGAATATGCCGCATTGATGGTGTTCTATCTCGAGAATGTACCGAAAATGGGACTCCCATTAAAAATCCTATTTCCATTTTAAAACAAAGTGTTAATAGTCAAAGATTTTCGAAGGAGGTTTACTTGTTGCAAGCCCATAAATTAAAGTTCGAACAATTTTCAGATACCGCAGTTAATGATTAGTTGGATATTGGCTCGGAGATGTACATCTATAAAAAAAATTGGCTCTTGTACACAATATTATTATGTTACGTATGATTTTAAATATTTTAAATATATTCTCGTATACTGCCTTTGTTGATTTTGTTTTGTATAATACTGTACTCTCAACTAGATCCCGATTGAAAACGACATTACAAGTGACTTCACACAATATGTTACCCATCTTTTAGTGATGGTGGGTATAAAAAGCCAAATTAATTTTAAAACCATAACAAAAGCAATTGATGTTATAAATGAAACCTCAAAACAACAAGTGGCTCGTTTCGTTCAATTTTGTTTTTAATAAAAATAAAAATGTCAAACACAACAGCAACAATAACAAAAAAAAATTATATATATATTTTGTAGATTCTAAATACCAATGTGAGATATGCACAACACCAGTACGTACTCAGAGACAAAAATAAAAATAAAAAAAAATAAAATTAAACAACGATATGTTAAAATAACAATAAATGAATTGAAAAACACAATAACAAATAACCCAGCAGCCAAAAACTCATGTAACAATTAAAAATTGAAATCAGTGGGGGCTTAGGTCATTTGCCCATAATTTGAAGAAATTAAATGCAATTTCATATATAGTCAACAAGTCCGTTAACGGTTTCCAATTAAATTTTGTATGCAATAAACATAAACGACAACAAAAATTCACATACACCCATAAATTTGTTAAAAGGATGATATCATACAAATTCTTATTGTTATCGAATGGTGTTGTCCCCAGGGAAATTTAGTAAAAAATATTTTTTGTAATAGAGAGATTGTCTGTATTTACAAATTATTTTTATTAAATGTTTTTAATTCAGGTCCAATTTGAGTAGGTATAAAATTTAACAGTTTAGAATGTAGCCAATTGTAATTCATAAATTTAGCTGTTCTGGAGAGGCTCCATTGGAGCTAAAAAATATATTTCAAGTGAAGAAATATTTCTTAAATTGTGCGACTAGATATTATAGCAGCTAGTGGTCATAATTTAATTTTATAAATGACTAGTAATATACCCATAATAATATTTAAGAACAATGAAAAAAGTATTAGTGGCACTAACATAATATTTATACTATATTTTCAGCGAAAAATTTTATCATAAAAATAAAAACTATTTTATTTATTAAAACATTATATTATATTTTCGGCGAAAAATTTTATCATAAATATAAAAACTATTTTAATTATTAAAACATTTGTGTGTTATTTATTACTTGACAAAGAATAAATATTAACGTAACTTCAGAAAAAAATAACAAAACATAGAAGTATTAATTTTTAAACTCTTTATTTTAACTCATACTCTCTGTCTGCCTGTCTGTCTGCCATGGGCTAACCCCATTCCCCGTGAAACTTGGCCGACAGACTTGCCGTGAAAAAGATTAACTTTGACATAGTCACGCAGAGTTATGCATAGTCACACACAGTCACGGAGTGATTTAAACCTCATTTTCCCGCATATGATCGATTTGAAACTTTGTCCGTAGACTTCTTGTGGCCAAAGATTAATTTTAAAATAGTCGCGCAAAGTCACGTACAGTCACGGAGAGATTCAAAACTCATATGCATAAGGAAAGAAAGAGTTTTAATAAAAAAGCTGTTTTTATGAGTCATGGTCTTGGAGGGAGGGGGGTATGCCTCTTATGCCGCACTGTGGCTGAAATTTTGATTTCATTGGCCAAAAGTCTAATTTTTGGCATCGATTTTTAAAAATTTAACGGTCTTTTAAATCTAATATATCCGGATTAAGGTAGCCAAAAAATTAGGTTAATCTGTTGCTAACTGTGGGCGTGGCATGCTGTCAAACTCAACTGTTTTTTCAGCTGTTTTTTTTCAGAAAAAGGTGATTTTTTTTAATATCAAAAATAAATGGTTACTACTCGCAAGCTGTCATCGATAATAACCTGCGGTCTTTTTTATAATGTTGGTAGGATTATAGTCTTTAGTCGTTGTAAGTGGTCACAGCTCCATCGTTTAACATTAGGGGGTTAAGAAATATTTATGAAACTACTATATTTTTCTCAAATTTCAACTTTAGTCGAATAGAATTTCTGGGGAACAATACGGAACAAGAAACGTATACCACCAAGAGAAAGGCAAAAGTGTCCTCTTTAACCCTATATATACTTTTGTACCCGTGACGACACTTGGGTAGAACACCTTTTTCATTTTGATGAAATTACTCTTAAAAAAATTCAAATTACGATAATTTAAACAGCCCTATAAGTACTCGTATACAATGGTGTATTAAATTTGTGCTTTAAGTATTTTATAGCTTATAATAGTCATTATTTTTTCTATTACCATAATATATTTGTAAGTAAGAATTCAATACACAGAGGATGTAATTCATTAGTAACCTGGGTTTTTTTTTATTATCATACCTTTTTTATACCTTTTTATTTACCTAACACTGCACTAATGCAAGTAAGAAAATACATACAGGTAATTTATTTGTGTAGTGGGTTTATATTATTTTAGGTAGTAATACACTAATGCCATTTTCTTGCCTTTTTATTTTACGTAGAAACATAGTAAGATGGCTTATTAGAAGGCTTATAAGAAAGCGACGTTTGAATGCAAACTCAATTGCTCCAATATATTTCAGCAATAACAGTCGCAAATAAAAATATTCAGAAAAATATGGAGAGCTTCAGTTATAAACAAATGGCCGAAGAGTATTTTAGAAGCAAAGACCAGAAAAATGTTCTTAGTTATGTTTAAATAACATTAAACTTAAAATCGTGTAGCACCGAAATACAAGAGCAATTATCTAATTTCGTCAAAGCACTAAAAAACGCTACAAAGAAGTCAGCTACAGTAAACAAAATTTTTATATAAAAGTGCAAACTGGTTAGAAGGCCAACTTACTGTCGCTGTAGAAACACCAAAGCAAGTTAAGACTGGAAGACCGCGCAAATCCTTGGACAACAAAGATTTAAAATGTTCAAAAAAGAAACATGTTCAAGATGAATTTCGCAAATTTGGATTGATTATAGATCAGCCAAAACAAACATCAGGCAATAGAAATGATGGCAATACCGCTAGAAGATTATTTTCAGATCCAGAAACAGCATCTGAAATAACAGGAGTGGATTTAAACCTTATTTTCAGTTTTAAAATAATCGTAGAAGTACATGCGTGCAATGAAGAAATTGACACTAGAAAATTTGGAGATTATGCTAAGGAACCTGCAAAAATATATACAACCAACTACCCATGGAGTAATATGTCTGCAACAGTTCACAAAATGCTTTATCATGGAGAAGATGTCATTAAATATCATTTGGTGCAACTTGGAGATCTACCAGAGGTGACTCAGGAAAAAAGGAATAAAGATTACAGATTTAATAGAGAGCACAATATTAGAAAAATGTCACATGATTCCATGTTTAATTTAATATGTTATTGGCAACATCAAATCCGTTCATCTCCAGTATTCGAAATCAATGGAAAGTGGAACATCGGGATTTAGATGAAGAAGTCAAACTACTACTAAAGAACAGAAATAACATAGAACGAAATATGGAATATTTGCAATCAATATTTGAGTAAAATGAATACTAATTATAATTGCCTTTCAGTTTATTTAAGTAGAAAAACATAGTATTAGTAAAAATAATAATAAACAGGACCTACCATTGTTACAAATGCAATTAAAATCTATTGCAGTTTTTATTTTTAAAATGTTTTTTAAAATTATCAAATTTTACAGCAAAAAATAATAAATTTTTCTGTAGTAATAGAAAGATTTTTAGATAATATTATTAACGTTTTTTTTTTTTAAGTGTAAATATTCTTTGAGTGTAAACAAATTTGCAAATTTGACAACAAAAAATTTTTAATTTTTCTGTAATAATAGTTAAATCTCAAGTTGATTTTACAATTTTTTTTTTTTGAGTGTAAAAATTTTTTAGAGTGTAACATTAAAAAAATCCCATTATTACAAAAAATGTTTATAATTATTATTAAAATCCAAATATTAAATTTTTTAATAAATTAAAAAATAATATACACATATTTCCCTTTAAAAGTTAAAAAAAATCAAAAGTTCAACTTTGACCTAGAATTCCTTAAAAAATCCTCAATCACTGTTAATCTAATTAAAAATGAGTCAAGCTGAACTAAGTATCTATCCACTAAAAAAAAATTACTTAAATATTTTGAGCGGTTCAAAAGTTATAGAATGTTGGCCAATGAAAAGCGATTTTCAGCCCTGTGTGCCGACCAATTGTATTATGTGATCATAGTGAACTCACCGAAGCGCGTGGTCTAGTGTGGGTATAGGCAAATTTTATGGGCGTTTCAATGTCTAGTTTTTTCGTTAACATTATTCGCCAACAGTATTAAAATTCCAGTTCATGTGTTATTAGTAAGATTAGCGCTAGCCAGGCGATTTTTCTATGAAATCAGTGGTTTCCTCACAGGACGATAACAACCAAGATCAGCCTCAAGTGCTCGTCGCAACAGTTTTACTTTCAGATTGTTAATGATCTCTTAATGATCTTAGGTATCATTTTTTATTTTTAAACTCACATGATATTAAATTATCCTGCCTTTGACTCATTTTATGGGGCCTACGCCATAAAATTAAATTATGGAAGCATCCATAGAATATTTCTCACATATACTCCTTTGCTTACGACCAGCACTAAAATTAACTATTATTCTCGTTCGTAACTCTTCATAAAACTTTATTCTTGCCATTATTTAATAATGGTTGAAAGAAAATGGCAGCTAATGAAAAAAACGTTAGTTTTATACAAAATATTTATTCAAACTGAACTGTTAAAAAAAAATTTCATTACAGATTTTTAAAATATTAAAATAAAATATTACAGTAGAAAAATGAAAAAGTAAAGCAAGAAACAATAATATAATTTTAATACCCAAAGTACAATCTTACACGGCCAATCCCAGCAAATCATCGGCTCCTAACGATGTAGCGCATGGTTTCGTCAAATCAGGTAATAAGATATTGTTCCAGAAATTGTATGGCGTGCATCCCTGGTAAATTTAGGTACAAATACAGGATGCACAAATAAACTATTTAAAAAAAGTGTGGAGGAATGCGGTATCTATTAAATATACTAAGGGTAATGACAAATTTAAGTCGCAGGTTACAAAATCATTTACTGATGCAAGCCCACTACGACTTAAAACGATTAAAGATAGCAGTCCCATGCTCCCAAACACATACCTTCAAAAGTATGGCTCCGAAGACGCTTTGGCATTGTTTATGGACTTGGAAGCTTCCAAAGACAAATACTTGAATCTACGGTCATCTTTAATGCCACACTTTACCCGGATGCAAGCACATTCCGAAAGCCAAAAAAATGCAAGACCACTGCATACGGAGGTTACGGAAGTTTCTGTGAAAATCAATGTGCAGGATCTTATGGATCATACAGTAACTCGGCTGTTGGCGAGTCTTCCTGAAAATGAGTTGAGAAATCTTTCTGAGAAGCTGACATTAATCACTAACCGGCGCTGCAATGAATCATCCGAACAAAGCGTTTATAAGCAGAGATTATATCTTCCAGTTACGCTACAATATCAGATGTTTGTGGCATCTGTTGTTCTTTTGCGGCTTAAATCTGATGTTTTGTAAACGGCCTTCATCAGGGCATTACTGCTGCCCAACAAAATATCAGTTTCAAGGAACTCGACGGAAATAATACGGACCACGATGAAGGACATTAAAGAATTAATTGACAAGATTAAGCCCGCAGTGCTGAAAATGGGAGAAGCAAAATATCTTGAATGTAGTTGCGAGTTCCACCTTACCATGGATGATGGAAAAGCCGCAAATGAACTGACAAGTACAATCCGATTTGCCCGATTTGCAAAAAGACGCAAAAGAACTTCGGAGATTTGAACGGATCTCACCGTTGCACGCAAGGAAAAAGTACATGGAGTTTTTGCTAAAATTGGCGTATACCCTTCCACAAAATGAGGAACACTTTGATGCAAATACATTAGACAAGGATAAGCAAAACGTCAGATAGAACCGAATACAGGATGCGTTTTTCGAAGAAGTTTGACTAAAAGTCCACTAACCCAGATATTGGAACCCAAACAATGGAAACACTTCGCGGATATTTCTTGAAAATGATGAGGCAGTAAGTAAGTCGCATCACTGGAATTGACAATCAAATAATTAAAAGATTGGGAACGATCTTGAATGCTTTAAAATGCAAGGAAAAGATTTATTCTGCAAAATATGGAGAATATGCTTCGAAAACTGTATCACTATTGGCGGAAATGTATCCACTGAAATGCATCCCCGACAGTCCATTAAATATCGGCGCATGTCATAATTGTATATTAGTCCTTGCCAAAAAAATTATAAAAAAAATTCTAGCAGAGGAATTTACTTAAAAATTAACACAGTTAATATCTATCACATATTTTTAACGAAACCTTAAAGTGCCAGATCCATTTTTTTAAAATTTTGTTTAAGAAAATTTTTAAAAATTAAAAAAAAAATTTTCCATCTTTGTTCTCATTTCGCAATAGGTTAACAAGGTGGTAATAAGACAATACTTCAAAAAAAAAAAAAAAATATGGCTTTAATCAATTTGTTAAGGTTGAAAAAATGTTCATCACATTTCATGACCTATAGTTTTTTGGCACAAAAGTGGTCTGGGATATTTGTTATTTCTTGGCGCGTTTTTATTCGATTTTGAAGTTATATAGCTTTTTGAAAAGATAATTTAGCTGTCGAAAAAATTTAACTATGGAACGAAATTTTCGTAAAATCTGAAAAAAAAAAGTCATATTTTCCCCATATAAACACACTTGAAATTTTCAGTCGTGTTGAGGAACCTCTAAATTTTTTTTGATTGACCCAAAACTTTGTATTTCTCAGTTTTTACTATTCGCATATTTGTAGGGGGTGAGACTGAGAGTTTGAATACTTTTTTTATTAAGGGCCACCTTAGCGTACATCCATTCACCTGAATGACGTTCGATAAAATACTCGAACTGTTATAAATAGAAAGTCCAGTGCTTCTCTCTAGGTAGATTGTAAACTTTAAAATTGGTTCTTTGACATGCTGTACAATCAGTGAATACTTTAAGCTTAACACCAAGTAATCATGGACGGGATATTTTGACTGCATCAGCAATAGCCAGCACTTCCTAATCATATGTGTGGTAATTCTTTTCTGTATCGCTCGTGGCCTTGCTGCAGTGCAACACCGGATGTAAATCAGCTAGACCGTCCATCTTCTGCATCAGTATCGCATCGAAACCAACTTTGCTACATGTGATAGCTTCATGACTAACACAGATCTCATTACAAGTATATCCTTAACCTCTTTGAAAGATATCTAGCCATCTAAATCTAATTTTTTGTTGAGTATATTGAGTGACGCAGTAACCCAGGAAAAATTTCGTAATAGCAGCTCATTGATTTTTGCTTTACCAATAATGGCCTACCCGTGCCCACTGCATTAAAATAAAATAATGAGCTTATTAGGCAAACTTCAACCAGTTACTTCTCCTTCTAAAACCCATTATTTGGTAATGTTTTGTTTTCCTGGGAATTGTTCCATATTCGCATATGAATTTTCTAAGGTATCGTGTCAAACATAAAAAAATATTTTTAAATGCTTATCCGTCTTTGATTCAGGAAACTTCCTTAAAGCATTCACTCTGGTTGCAGAGGGGCACATTATTGAGATAGAGACTATGTGAGCCAATTAATTCACAATGTCTTTAAAAAGTGGCTCTTCTTTCAATTATTTTTTAGCAACCTCCATTACAATAGACAGTCCATAAACTTCATCGTTATATGTTTTTGAGGAAAAAATAATATCTTGTCGCTCTCAATCAGCAAATGCTTATGATATGAAACGATGTTTTCTTGAAACTAAATACAGTATTCTTCATACTGCCCTCAGCCACAGGCTCATAAAAGAAACCATTCTTCAGAGCAATCGTACTTTTGCACTTGCAAAAGAATTCCATCCTTTAGCAATACCCTGTTTAGCTTCCAAAAATCAATACACAACGGGAATATCTATATTTCGTACTACGATCACAAGACTAGAAAACTATAACTATAACAATATAAAAGCAACAATTTGACACCTGCAACTATGACTTCTTGGTGCAGGAACCTTTCAGCAGCCGTCCTTTTATTAGCTTGTTCAAAAGATGGATTTCTCGTTATACCATAACTGTATTTTCTTATCAGATTGATGCAGATTCCTGTACCCACTAAAGCTTCACATGTCTTTTCGCCAATATGAATAATGAATTATTCAACAGTTTTTTTTTATCACTTTTTAAACGTAAATTAAACAAATTAATTAATTCATTGTGTTAATTATATGCGTGAAACAAATATATGCAAATTTGCTTAGCGGCAGATGTGTTTTTTAATCGGCCCGTAAATTTTTGAAAAAAAATATAATCCGGTTAAAAAAAGTTACAAAAAAGACACAAAAATAATAATCGGCTTAAAGAAAAAACGTGATATAAAATCTATTAAATTCTAATATATTGTTTTTGTTTCAGAGCATATCAATTGTCAGAACAATCGGCTTTAATTAATGCAAAACAAGACGACCGACTACATAATACCCTACACCATGCGTTTAAAGAGAGAGTCTTGGATCGAACTTTGCTGGCATTTGATAAAGTTAATATCTGATAAAATTGATATCTGGTGTTATTTTTTTTAAGGACAAGGTAAAAAATATACCATCCATATATGACCACATTCAGTACAGCCTTTTACTCTTCTCAAAAACATATACATACCACTAGATGTAACCCGATGCGCTTTACTACACCCATCGTAACGAAATAAAAACTGAGAATACATTTTTTATGAAACTATTTTATTTTATTTATCGATTTTTATTTTGTCGAATTCGGTTTTTTCGATTTTTGATTTAGTCTATTTTTCATTTTGGCGATTCTTGTTTTTTGCCATTTGTGATTTTGACGACTTTTGTTTTTTGCGATTTTTTTTATTTTGGCGATTTTTTTATTCGCGATTTTCGGTTATTGCGATTTTTGATTTTGACGTTTCCGCTCACTGTAATTTTCACAGTACTTCATATTTTTTTGTATAGGAGGTGCCACGACCATTGACCCGCTACCGCCCATATTTTAGACGACTACTCACATTAACAACTCATGTACTCAGACAAAGCCCCAAGGTTTTTTCTGTTATACTACTCGAGATATATGACATTACATATTTACTTTATATGGGGTGTGCCACGACCATTGGTCCGATCCCGCCCATTTATTGTCCGACTATTCACATTAGTAACTCATGAACTCAGACAAAGTCCCAAGGCTTTCTCTATTATAGTACTCCAGTTATATGATATTAAATATTCGCTTTGTGTGGTTGGTATCTGCCCATTTGTCCGATATCGCCCCTTTTTTCCGAGTACTAACATTGATAACTATTAATTCACGTAAAGTGCCAAGGCCTTCACTGTTATATTACTCCAGTTACATGATAGTAGATATTAACTTTATACTCTTATCTGCATCTGGTTACTATGTTTTAAGCATCGCATCTAAAAATTCAACAGCACTTATTTTGTAAGTGGATTTTTTTAATAAATCGTCTTTTATAAGCTTGGGGTCATATGTGACCCAATTCCAAAAGGGTTAATGGGGTCCTATTATTTTATCCAATACC
This sequence comes from Cordilura impudica, assembly GCA_963682025.1. NCBI lineage: Eukaryota > Metazoa > Arthropoda > Insecta > Diptera > Scathophagidae > Cordilura > Cordilura impudica. The sequence goes on along the minus strand of OY821520.1, from coordinate 170,218,099 downwards.
CTAGGCTATTAGGATAAAATATAACATTTGAAAGTAGAAGAGTGATGCATTTTTGATAAAAAGTATTTAGAAAGAATGCATTTACAGAATATTTTACAAAAATCCCATTTTTCTCGAAATCCGAAAAAATGAAATCCTTGTAAAAAAAATTTTGGCATAGAGATTTACTAAAAAATTCAGGCAGTTATTCCGTAACATGTATTTAACGAAACGTTAAAGTGCAAGATCCATTTTTTGAAATTTTGTTTAAGAAAATTTTTTAAAACATGAAAAAGGATTTTTCAAAATTTTATCAAAAACATATCCAATTTTCGGTCTCAATGCGCAATATGTTAACAACGTGGTAATAAAACTATACTTTATATATGATTACGGCTTTAAACTATTTCTCAAAGTTGAAAAAACATGCTATAAAGTTTCATGACCAAGTTTTTTTTGGCACAAAAGTGGCCTAGGGCTTTTGCTATTTCTTGGCGACTTTTTATTCTATTTTGAATTTTTATAGCTTTTTGAAAAGATAATTTAATACTGATCCCGATTCTTACAACAGCTTGTCGGAAAAATTAAACTATAGAACAAAATTTTCGTAAAATCTCCAAAAAAGTCATGTTTTCCCAATGTAAACACACTTGAAATTTTCAATCGATATCCGGCGCGACTTTTCTTTATCCGATTGTTCCCAAACTTTACATTTATTAGTTTTATATTGAAAGGTAACAAACAGGACCCCGACAATCCCCAAAATCGCAATTTGAAAAATTTCCAAATAACGCAGGACCACTCTAATTCACACACACATATAATATAGTTTCGTAGTACTCGAGATATTATATGTCAAAATTTGACGTTATGAATTCACTTTAAGTGGTGCCATGCCCACATGAAAAATCGAACAACTATAGCTTATTGTTCCCTTTGGATAGGTAATTACCTGTTCCAAAAAATTCAAGACGATCAGTCCAGTGGTGTAGCCTCCCATTGACCACAAACAAACAAACAAAGAGACAGAACTCCATTCATATTTAAGATATTGGAAAAAATATATGCAATACTTTTGGTTTTTGATAGATTTAGGTGAAGATGGAGAATATACATCATATGAGGACTATAACTAAAAATGGTCCTACGGCGTTATTTTGAACTGGAGATTAGTGGGTGTAATAGATATACTTACACTTAATTTTATCGACTCGCAGTCGATCGATGATAAACATTAATTAATACTAGCAGATTCCAGAGCTCCAAATTCGAGTGCAACATCTAGACAATTTTATTTATCAACTTATCCAGTTCACAAACCAACACTTTTCTGGTTAATTATTATTGTGAATGAAGATAACAAACTCATTAACAAATTTAATAAACACACACATAGCATAAGTACAATTTTATGTATGTGTAAGTAGCAAATTTAAGTGCAGTTCACTCAAAATAAAGGAAAAAATTAAAAAATCTGTAAATCTGGTGAACAGCTAAAAAGAAATACCTTTCAAACAATATATGCTTGGTCCAATTGGGAATGAAAGGGTAGAACAAAACAGCGGTAACAAGAAATCACCTAGCCTAATAAATATTTTTGTTTAAATTATAAAAGTATCCGATGAAAGAAATGGGATCGTTACGGCGCAGATGAAAAGATAAATATATATAAGTATATCCATGAAATGGACATGTTTTTCAATTTAGCACTAATGTGGCGTGGCAATAATTTCATTTTAAATCGAAATATATTCCTGTTCGTAAGTAGCCCTACAAACTGTTGAGTTAGACTTAGTTCTTAAATTTTGGCTCGAATTAACCAGAAACTGGGGAATGAGTTGCTCGCTAGCCGGACAATATGACGTTGATTTGAATATGATCCAATTTTCGAGAAAGTTCACAGTTCCAAAAAATGACTTTTATCGCGGCCCGTTAATTATTTCATGTGTTATATTAAGACAAGTTCTATTACTAACAGATAATTTTTTTAAAGGTACTTCTTTAATTTATACTATTATTTTTTATACTATTATTTTAGAAATATAACTCTATTGATTGAAGGTACTTTTCTAAGAAGAGGGTACTTTTAGCATCTGTTTTTTTAAAGAAAAATTTATTTTTCCAGAAAACGTGAAACGGTAATTCTAAAGGAAATGTAGTTCTACAAGTAAAAATACTTTTGGGGTAAATGTACTTTTCTGAAGCAGCGATACTTTTTTGAGAAAACGTACTTTAATAGAAAATGTAATTTTTTAAGAAAAAGGGCTTTTTGATGAAAAATATACTCATTTAGTCAAATTAACGAAAAAGTAATTTTTAAAGAAAATTCAATTCAAATTCAATTTAATTCAAATTTAATTTTTTAAAGAAAATTCACTTTTTAAGAAAAGCTACTTTTTGATGGTATGGTACCCTTTAAGAATATTTACTTTTTTACCAAAGGTACTCTTTGAAGAAAAAGGTGGTTTTTGAAGAAAGATATAATTTTTGAAAAACAATTTATTTTTGAGAAACAGATACTTTTGAGATAAATATCTTTTTCAGATTTAATGATTATATTTGTTTTTTATAAAACGTATTTTTTAAGAAAATATACGAGTAGGGTAGTTTTTTTAACCCATTAACGACATATGAGTAGCAAAATACCCCAAAAAATAACTGTCTTAGAAAAATTCTAGCTAGTGACTGGTGAGCAAATTCTTTTCCACGAATTGATAAAAGAAAGATAATACTAGAAAAAAAATCTATGAGTCACACGGCAATATGACATGGGAAAAAAGTAGTGGGTCAATAGTTTAACAAAGTAAACAAATGTTAACATAAATGGATCGGTAAATTTCGAGGAGTGGACTTCCCGAAATCCCTCTTGGTACCTTGTAGCATAATATGTCTTCTATATGAAACAATAAATCTAAGAGTCACACGGCAATATGACATGGGAAAAAAGTAGTGGGTCAATAGCTTAACAAAGTAAACAAATGTTAACATTAATGGATCTGTAAATTTCGAGGAGAGGACTTCCCGAAATCCCTCTTGGTGCCTTGTAGCATAATATGTTTTCTATATGAAAAAATAAAAGTCTCCCATATATGTCTACTTCTCAGGTTATTGGTTCTATTTTATGCCAACTAGGCACCCACTTAGGCATAAAGGTGTTCTAAAACAAATTCTTATTGTCCATTTAATTGAATTTTAATCAAAAACTTGTTTGTTTTTCTTAATATTTTTGAGAACATTAGTATTGACAATTACATGTTATATAAGCGATTTATTATACCCTATAAAAATATGTAGTCAGGGTACAATGACTTTGTGTTGATGTTTGTAACTACCAAGAATATTTGACCCAGATCCATATTTTATTATACCACCAATCGACTCAGAATCACTTTCTGATCCGCCTGTCCGTCTGTCTATGTATATGTTCATGTAAACCTTATAATCAAATTACTGGTCGAAAATATGAATATATTTAGACAATCATTGGTATATAAGCTTCCAGCGGATATATGGTATATATATATATGAAAGCTGTTGATATTGGTGAAAATCGGTGCAGACCTTGTTTTCAGACCTAGTCCCCATACAAAACACCCTCATGAAATCGACTTAAATTGCCACAAGATCCAAATTATCATATAGCTCTCAGTCAAATTGGGTGTGTATGTGTTTATTGTATCCATTAATCAGTAGTCCACAAATAATCTCTGTAGGACAATTCCTAGTCATAGGCCCCATATAGAGCTGCTTCCCGATGTTCACTTAAATCTATAAAAAAAAAAAATATTTCACAGATTTTTCTCAAATTTGGTTTGTATATATTTTTTCAAATAATAATTGACTTTACCAAATATGTTCGGATCGGTCCATTTTTCGAACTATTCCCATATAAATATAGAACCCGATATGAAGTTTTTCGTATTTGCATCCAAAAAAAATTAATAACAATGCTATATCTATATGGGGACTAGGCCCAAAAATGGACCGAATCTGACCATATTGGTAAAGTCTCTTGTATTTTGCAAAAATATATACAAACAAAATTTGGGAAGAATCAGTATAATATTTTTGTTTTTTGATAGATTTAAGTGAAGATCGGGAAGCAGCTTATATGGGGCCTATGACTAAGAGTTGTCCCATCGGGATCATTTCTGGACTACTCATTAATGGATGTAATAAACCCATACAAACCCAATTGTGTAAGATATATATGACAATTTGGATCTTATGGCAATTTATGACGATTTCATAGGGGTCATTTGCATGGGGGCTAGTTCTGAACATGAACCGATTCTCACTTGTTTCAACGGCGTTCATCCTATGGCCTGTAGAAGCTTATATTCAAAATTTCATCAACATATACTCATATTTGCGACCTGCAGTTTGATTACAAGGTTTACATGGACACACAGACGGACGGACGAACGGACGGACGGACGGACAAACGGACACACGGACGGACATAGTTAAATCGAATCAGATAGTGATTCCGATTCGATCGGTAGGTCAAATATTTTTGGTAGTTACAAGCAGCAGCACAAAGTCATTATACCCAAACCACATAGTGGTATAGGGTATAAATATTGCACAAATTTTTCTCAAATTTGGTTTGGGTATATTCTTTCAAAATATAAGTGACTTTACCAAATATGGTCAGGATCGGTCCACTTTTGGCCTAGTCCACATATAAATATAGCACCCGATATGAACTTTTTCATATCTGCAGCCACAAAAATTAATAACAGTGCCACACAAATTTGGTTTTAGCTTATTTTCTATACCTAGTTAGTTGGACCGAAGAGATAGGGTTTCTAAACCATGGTATATGGTATCGTATGGTCGGTCTAGAGTTATATGCACCTACATATCGTTATGTATATGTTTATATATTTATACTAATAATGAATACCCTTAATATAATTTGTATACTACCATAACCTTTTAAACATATGTAATTATTTTGTTGCTAAGTGCTTGCTTGCTTTGAATATTTATAAAAAGTCAAAAATAATAACGGCATTTGATTTGTTACATATATTTTATTGTTGCTAAGTATTATGATTGGGAATGCAGAATCTTGTTTTTATAGCTTTCGTTTTAAACCTACATGTATATGTACATACACTCGTACACATGTATGTATACCGCTATCGACATGATCGAACATGCACAAGCTTGCTTTAGTAAATTATTTTGTTACTAAGTGAAAGACAATTGGGCATGAAGAATGAGAAAGCTAGTAATATGTATGTAAATCTATATACACATATTTACATACTTATATTCCCACAAATATTTTTTTGCTTTCTTACGTACAGTGCGTAAGAAAGGATAAGAAAATACTTGACCAATCATGATCTTACACGATTTTTTCGAACATACAAAATTATAATTGATTTACGTATATCAACGACAATCGATCACCAATTCACAAGTTCTAAACTAGATTTCAAGCCAAGCGCAACAAATAAAAATTAAATAAATAAAGGACATTGAAAGTTCAACAAATAAATAAGGATATTTAAAATTAAATTATAAAAAAAGGACATTTAAAGTTTAGTAAATAAATAAGAACAATTAAAGCTTATTAAATAAATAAGGACAATTAAAGTTAAATAAATAATAAATTGTGTTTTATTTAGAAAGGAAAAAAGAACATAACTCTAGACCGACTACAATTTTCTTACTTGTTATTTCTTTTTTATCTTTCCAGTGTTTTTTTGCAGTAATAGCTTGACACAGTGCAAAACATTTCCATGGATGTAAGATTGCATTATATTTTGTGCATCCATACTCAGTTTTACCTCCAGATTGCCCATATTGGCCGCATTGACCGCTATTTTTAACAATGCATCAGCAACACTTATGCCAAAAAAAAACCCAACTTTTTGTTGGAACGCATTCGTAAGTAATGGCCAGTACCATTTTTTTTTTTTTGCGAATTTGAATGCGATAGTTGTTCGTAGAATTATCAAGTAAAACAACTCCACTCATTCGCTGATTGTATTGATGTATAAGGATCGGTTGCTCAATCGCTGCCATTCCACTGTTTTTCTGATTAAATCCCTTGGCTCGGAACATCGGCTCAGAACATGGGAAATTGGACATCAGCTAATATATAAATAGTCCCTATTGGAAGAATAAAGTGGAACTAAATATGTTCAGCGAATTATCATTCCAACGAACAACGATTATTATATTGCTTTTGTTAATACAAAAATCACGGTTTCCTTTTCATCAGTTCTATGACATCTACTAAAGCGTGGTTGCTGCGATTGTCTCGAACGGTATCAGTGGGGAAATATCATTTTAAAGTCAATTTGTAGAACAACTTATGGATAGTAAAAAGCTTCCAATCATAAAATTGTATTGGTTTGGGTCTGAAAATTTGTCAAACAATCGTAATACTACATTCTCTCCAACAGCACAAACAGCGTTGTTGTTGGCAGAAGCGCCAGTAAACGTAATAAAAAACATGAAAGAAAATTATAGTCGGTCTAGACCGACTATACGATACCCTGTACCATGGTTTAGAGACCCTATCTCTTCGGTCCAACTAATTGGATATAGAAAATAAGCATAAACCATATTTGAGTAGCAGTGTTATTAATTTTTTTTTTTTCTGCAGATATGAAAAAGTTCATATCGGGTGCTATATTTATATGGGGACTAGGTCGAAAAAAGGACCGCTCTTGACCGTATTTGGTAAAGTCACTTATATTTTAAAAAAATATATACAAACCAAATTTGAAAAAAATATGTGCAATATTTTTGCTTTTTGATAGATTTAAGTGATAATCGGGAAGCAGCTTTATATGGGGCTTATGACTAAGAATTGTCCTATAGGGATTATTTTTGGACTACTGACTAATGGATATAATAAACACATACAAACCCAATTTGACTGAGATCTGTATGATAATTTGGATCTTATGGCAATTTATGTCGATTTCATAGGGGTCATTTGTATAGGGACAAGGTCTGAACATAGACCGAATTTCACCAGTTTCAATAGCGTTCATTCTATGGCCGGTAAAGGCTCAAATACCAAATCCCATCAAAATATATTCACATTTGCGACCTGTAGTTTGATTAAAAGGTTTACATGTACACACAGACGGACGGACGGCATCGCTAAATCGACTCAGAAAGTGATTCTGAGTCGATCGGTATAATATAAGATAGGTCTAGGTCAAATATTCTTGGTAGTTACAAACAGCGGTACAAAGTCATTTTACCCAAACCACATAGTGGTGTAGGGTATAAATAGTGTCTTGTTGCTTTGGTTACATGCAACTTATTCTAATGTTATAATTTAAAATAGACAAATACACCAGATTTATATCAAAACATGCAATAAATATGTTTATGGCTACAGTTTTCACGTTTTTTACATTTAACAAATAAACATATATTTTGGGACGCGTTATTATGTAAGTCGGTAGAAAAATACCCAAGAGCAACAGGTTCGAGATAAAAAAGTGACGTCAATATAAATGCCATAAATACTAACTGTGTGCAATTTTGTCAAAATCGTACAACGTCATGAGGCGTCGGGCGTTAATGGAATAAGAAAATATGCTTTTTAATGATATGTACTTTTGAAGAAAATGTACTATTTTAAAGTAAAAGTACTTTTATAAGAAAGTTATCTTCCTTATAGCGAGGTATTTTCTTAGGACAACTTACATTTTTAGCTAAAGGTAATTTTTTAACAAAATATAACTTTCTTAGGAAGAGGTGTTTTTTTTTAGAAAGTTATCTTTCTTATAAAGAGGTATTTTCGTAAGACAATGTACTTTTTAAACAAAAGGAAATTTTTTAAGAAAATTTAAGAAAATGTACTGCTATTTTAATAAAATCTTCCTTTTAATAGAAGGTAATTTTTGAAGAAAATTTGCTTTTTATGAAAATAAAATTTTAAATAAAATTCACTTTACTAAGAAAACAAGGACGCCAGATCGAGTATGCAATACCAGGAGACTGGAGAAATAAGATATAGAAAATAAGCATGAACAAAATTGGAGTGATATTGTTGTTAATTTGTTGCCTGCAGTTAAATTTGGGTGCTGTTAAATTTACAATCTCAAATACAGTTATCAAACGTTACAAAATTGTGTTGCAGAATATTTTTTTCTGTTTGTACGATTTGCTGTTTCTGATACTTTTTTCTACACTAATGTTTTGTTATAAAGCATTTTGCAGCGAATAGTGCAGTTTCTGCAGTTCTAAATAAAAATTGTTCGAACGGAAGTTGTATAAAACACGGCAAAAAGTTCTTAAATTTGTCCAAGGGTCCTTTCCCTACAGGTATGTAATTCGGTCAAATGACTGGCCTTTTATAGACGTTAAACAGATCACGCTTTACATAAAAGTCTTGTCATTTAACATGGCGTTTTCATAGAAGACAAATTGCGTAGCGGGTTTTTTAATATTTTTAAGAATGAAATACGACAATTGATTGAACAAAAAATAATACTTTGTGTGATAATTTCAGTCTGGTTGTGAATTCATATTTATTTAATGCTTATTTTGCCATAACATTGCCCAACTTTTATATTCTATATGATTTTGTAATATTTTTCAATATATGAATAATTTTTATTTTTTATACAAGAAAACTATTATTGTAAATTTATTTAAATTGCTAGCAAACATGTTGAAAAACGTATTGTTCCATGTCGATTTTAAGCCCTCCAAGGACACCTCATGTACATATGTTTTTAAACAAATCGAATATTTGTTATTAATTGATCAACAGTTTGTAGTCGTATGAAAGTTGGAATAAATATTTCCAGCTGTTAACATAAAGTGTTTTCTACACCTGTTTAATGTGCTAATATTTCATCAAAATGACTATAAATGAGTTGTTCCTTTTTATTGTGCTGCCGTTGGCCGAGAAATTTATGGAATTATTAAGGCTTTTTGTTCATATAAACTTCTTGAAATCTTTCCGTATAATTTTTTATTTCATTCATAAAAAAATAAGTCTTAAATTCAAATCATAAGAACTAACAGAATGTTAAATGCGAACGTAATTTATCGACCGAATCCAATTCCAAAACCACCAGAAATACCACCCAAAGTAGAGGGGTTTCCATTCGAGCTTGTATGTGAGCTGCTGCCGTAACTGCCTGAAGAAATTCCATGGCCATAAGATCCACTACCACCATAACTACCATGTGATACAGAGCCACCTCTATAGCCACCTGATCCGTAGCTGCCCTTAGAGCTATATGAACTACCAAAAATACCAGAAGATAGGCCTCCACTACCAATTCCAAAACCAGCACTTATACCATTAGCACCAGTAGGTCCAATACCAAGACCTATACCGGCACCATGGCCAGCAGCACTAGACCCATCTCCAATGCCAAAACCATTTCCAATACCAGTACTATGATCACCACCAACACCAATACCGGCACTTGATCCAGTAGAAGAAGAACCATAGGATGATCCAGAGATGGCTGATGAATGAGCAGATCCACTTTCAATACCGACTCCTATTCCAGCATTATGGCCTCCACCTACAACAGCTCCAATACCGGGCCCTACTCCAGTTATAGATGAACCACTAAATGTTGACGAATGGCTTGATCCATTTCCACTAACGCCAGTACTTGAATCAAAGCCGATACCATGTCCGGGTAGCTATAAATATGTGTAATTAAAATGATTACTAAATATGAATAAAAGCGAACTTATACTTCAGAAATTGAAGAAACACTGCCCGAAGAAGATGCAACAGCACTTTGACCTATAGCACTTAATCCCTCAGCACATGAGTGACCTGTGCTTTGACCAGTTATCTACAAATATACCAAAATATATGTTAACTGTAATATAGATTATAAACCGCTAAATTTCTTCACCTTTAACTCAGATGAGGAACTGGACGAAGCGTAGGAGGATGACGATGGTTCAGAATATTGACTAGCAGTACCGGACGATCCACCACTAGCAGCCCCTTGAGCATTCAATAAATGTGTGCCTACATCATAAGTTGATGCTGAAGCACCATGAGCTGCAGTTGTTTTAGAACCTCCATCAACAGTTGTATGCCCGGCAACCTTGTTATCTCCACCTAGAGCAGTTCCACTGGATGTTGATACTCCAGAAGGAGAACAAACAGATCCTTGAGCAGGACCACTATTACCTCTAGTACTGGTATCGTGGCTTCCATGCTGGCCAACTCCAATAGAACCAGATATAATTCCGGAACCAATATTCGCTCCGGAACCAGCCGATACACCGGCAATTTCCGAAGATGAACTCTCAACATGAGTTAAAGCAGTAGCAGATGAAGAGGTATGAGCAGAACTTCCACCCGAAGTAGTGTGGCTGAAACCATGGCTTCCATGTTGACCAAATCCAATAGAGTCATCCACGTTTCCTGAAGAAATAGCAACTGATCCCATTGAACTAGCTGCTGAAGTACCTCCAATATAACCACTGACAGAATGACCGTCACTATTAACACCAATGTGCCCATCTCCTATTAAGCCGCCACCAGGAGCTACACCAGCGCTAGATGATACACCGGCCCCTCCAAAATTACCGCTGCCCATACCGGGCCCTTTAGTACCACCTGTTTTGTGACCATAAGCATAACTATGTCCATGAGTTACCGAAGCTCCATGACCACCTCCTATAGTCGAAGAAGTTTGAGTCAAACTTCCAGCAGTATGACTGGAATCATATCCACCTTTATGAGCTCCTCCAATAACAGCTCCAGCGGCAGCTTCAGTTGATGTTGATGTTTCAGCAGCTACAGAAGAAGAGCTAATACCAGAACCAATATTGGCTCCATGGCTTTCATATTGTCCATGTCCAATAGAATCAGCAATATGACTGACACCATGACTACCATATTGACTAGATGCAACAATATTACCAACATGTCCTGAAGCAAAACCACCTGAACCCACAGCATTAGCTGATGAAGCACCTCCTTTATTTCCAATAGCAGGATGACCGTCACTATGGACACCATTCTGACTGCTTCCAATTGAGCTACTAATACCACTTGAATCAACAGCAGAAGCTATACCTGCGCCAGTTGATACACCGACATTTCCAAAATTACCGCTGCTGCCACCAGCCCCATTATTACCAGCAACAACATACGAATCTTCATTTTTGGTTCCATGGGTATTAACAAGTCCATGGCCTGCTGATGCCGAAACATCATGAGTAGCACCTACATTCGAAGAAGTTTTAGTTAAGCTTCCTGCAGTGTGGCCCGTGCCATATCCGTCTTTGTGAGTTCCTTCAATACCAGCTCCTATGGATGTTAAAACTACAGCAGCTGCAGAAGAAGAACTGTGAGAAGAACCACTATTATTTGTAACACTACTGGCACCATGACCTCCATGCTGGCCATGTCCAGTGGAACCAGCAATACCTGTACATTTTCCATCAGCAGACGAGACACCGTCATTTTCAGAGGATGATCCTTTAATGTGACCTGAAGCTATATTAGCAGCTTCTTGACTAATGATTGCTGCTACAGCAGAGCCGTTGGCTGTTGATTCACCAGGAGATGAAGGGCTATGAGCTGAACTTCCAACAGTAACTGCATTACTGACAACTTGGTTGCCCTGCTGCCCAATTCCCATAGAACCACCAATATTTCCTAAAGCAACACTACCCAATGAAGAACCTCCAATAGGACCAGCAGAAGAATGTTCACCACTGTGACCACTTCCTATGGAACCACCCATACCGCTGGAACCAGCATGTGAAGCTTCAAAATTAGTACCAGAAATACCATAAGAATCTACATTTGTGGTCCCATGGATATGACCATGTTCATTACTTGTTGATGCCGAAGCGTCATGACCATCACCTACCGTCGAAGGAGTTTGAGTTAAGCTTACAGCAGTATTACTGTCGCCATGCCCCCCTTTATGAGCTCCTCCAATAATAGCTCCTGCAGCACTTCCGGTGGATGTTGATATGCCAGCAGTAACCGAAGAAGAGCTGTGAGTAGAGCCGCTATTAGTTTTAGTAATACTGGCGGTATGGCTTGTATATTGGCCATGGGCAACAGAATCAGCGACTATTCCGGAAGCAGCACCGACCGATCCGCCGGCAATTCCAGAAGAATAATCTTTAGTGTGGCTTGAAGTAGACTGACCAGCACCATTGCCACTACCGCCTCCTACAATAGCTCCGCTACCAATAGATGCACCGCCAACAGCAGATGAAGGCTTATAAGATGAATTTTCAACACTTGCGCTATGACCAGCAGCATGCTCATTATGGTGAGCCGTTTTAACAGAAACAGCAACATTTCCTAAAGTATCACCAGCTACAGAAGCATTAGCTGATGACGAACCACCACTGTGAGCACTATCAAAATGACCGACATCATGGCCTTCTTTGTGAGCATTTCCTGCAGAAGCACTAATAACTCCGGAATTAACACCAGCTGAGACGCCAACACCGCTAATACCACCACTGGCAAAACCGGACCCGATAAAACCTTGATCGCCTTGCGAATCTCCTTTTTTGTGATCGTGACCTTGTCCTTGACCAAAACTAGCACCACTGTGACTACTAGCAGTCTGACCGCTACTATGAAGCCCATTGTGACCACCAAAGCTGCTGGAATCACCACCAGCTGATACACCAATACCTCCAGTGTTACCGCTGCCAATACCAGGACCAATATGATCGCTACCACCATGTGAACCACCTTTTTTGTGGCCTTGACCGTGACCGTGACCGTGATCGTGATGGTGATCATGAATATGGCCATGATCATTTACATGCTTATGACCGTGTCCATGACCATGACTATGACCGCGATCATGACCGTGATCATGACCATGACCATGAACTGAATTAGCACCAACGTGACCACCAGCGTAATGGCCGGCATCATTAATTCCATAACCACTGTATGAGCCTCCTTTTTTGTGAAAGTAGGTATGACCATGGCCATATCCATGTTCGTTTCCGTAACCAGCACCACTAGAAACGCCAGCTCCCACGTTATTACCAACACCATGGCCACCTCCAATTGAGCCTTTAAAACCACCGACAGAAGCAGAGGATGATGATGAGGCAGAAGCGACACTTGCAGCATAACCACTACTGCCATAACCTCCAACTTGCTTATGGCCAGCTCCATAACCGCCTCCAATGGACAACAAGGATGATGAAGCAGAGGCAGCACTATAAGAACCACCACCACCTTTGTGACCACCATAGGAGCCGCCTTCATGATTACCACCAAAACCTCCAAGACCCAAATTAAGGCCAGCACCTAGGCCACTATTTTTATGACCTCCAGAGCTGCCTCCAATAGGTTCTTGGCCGGAGCCTGTACCAAGTTTAATACTTCCTCCCAAATCTCCAGTGTTGCCTCCCAAACCTATGCCATAAGCTAAAATAAAACAAAATTCATTAGGTTGATATGTAGTTCCTGCAACCGTTTATCTGACTGTCTTACCACTCGCTAGCGCAACACCAACCGTTATTAATCCAAATACTGTCACGCTTCTCATATTCACAAACTCAAATATAATGTCTCAGCGTAACAGCACATATTTTTATAGATTTCTCCAAACACCAGAAATTTTATTAATTTCTTTCATTTGCTTATATTATAATTTTTTGTGTCTCCATATTTTAGCTGCGTGTGTATATATTTCTTATATGCAAAATATAAATTAATAACTACCCTTTATTTTTTTATAGCTTCGCTCGCTTGCTCTGTTCTTTACATATCATTAACATTCTTCTAATGGTCCACTAAAATGAAACTAATAAAATATTTAGCACTTGTTATACACAGGTTTTCGGCTTTGTAGAAGCTATGCTTAAGCAGAACGGCATATTTAGCATTTGTGATAGATTGGATACATATCTGCAAATTTGCTTTAAAAATGCTGTGTATTTAATTAATTAGAAATGACAAAAATATTTTTTTTTTATAAATATCATTCCAAGTTGCCTAAAAAACTTAAGCCCGTAAAGTATCCAGAAAAGCCACATTTACGTTTTGTCCCATACAATATTCATCACAACCTCTGCAGAATGAACACAATATTTTCAAAATTGCTGTTAGATCTTGTGAGTTCAATACGCTGCTAGACCTTGTAAGTTCAATAAAGAAATCCTAATTTGTTATAACTCGATATTTAGGTTTAGAGACACAAACTTTCGAAACTAAGAAAATAATTATAATCAAAATACCATGCACTACAGGTACCTGAGAATTATTTTTTTTTTTTTTAGAGATTTCCTTAAATATTAATTATTTATGAATTTTTTTAAAACGTATTTCTTAAGCTGCAGTTTGTTAAACAGAAGCAGCATATTTGGTAATAGTGAAAACTTCCTAAAAATATAGGATAATGACAATATGGTTGTCAGCAGACTCCACAGAACCTAGTACCTTTTTTGTAATTCTTAACATATTTTTTTTGCTTTTTTACTAAAGACCTGATTAAACACTCCGCTTTAACATTTATTCACCGTAAATAAATTTGGTTACCTTAACAAATTTTTCATCTACAAAATTACATTTCATCTCTTACCGTACAAAGTTGTTATAATAAAATTATTTTAAATCTCAAAATATATGTTTCAGCTCAAATCTTCTTAACATAGATTTCAGGTGAAAACCTATTTTTAAGATTTAAACTCATTTAGTTATGAAAACTTTTTGCCGTGCGCAGTGAAAAAAATTTCGTAGAAAAATTCGCACAGTTGCTTTTTAGATAATTTTCTTCCTTTATGAGTGTAAAACGGTAGTTCTTTTTGCATGTCTGCTTGACCGACTTCTTTAATTTAATCTTAATTTGTTTTCTATTCTACTCGTACGAGTGATTTTTTCAATTTAAAATTCTGTTAACATTTAAGTTAATGCTACATAAATATTATATGTAGCTGCATATACATTTATTTTTTGTTTATAAATTTTGAAATTTGTTTTATTTTGAGTGTGTTATTTCCAAATTTATAGTAATTTTTGTAATAAATTATTTAATATAAATCTTATGGACATTTACTGTAATAGTATACTAAATGTCATTAGAATAAATACATGTTTAAGTTGTTAATATTTTAGGAGGTGCACAGCATTGCATTTCTCCCGTTTTCTTCCTATTAAAATTAGAAGGTATAACATGACCCGTTTAGAATCAAAAACTCTTAATTTAGTGTACATGAAATTATTAAATTTGTTTTAATATTGTGAACATAATTGCGAATTTTGAATATAAAAATATTCTCAAAATTGTATACTCTTCGATCTGGTAGAAATGTTAAGTACTCTATTTGGAAGCCTTTTTTAATTTATTTGGCATTAAGACGCTTCTTTTTCGAGATACCAGCAATTGTTTTCCGAATTGACGAAAATGAATTTTAAGCCGATATATTTCTTAAATTTGCAATATATTTGTTTTCTATAGATGCATATGTGTGAGTGATTTATTAAAAATTTTAATTACTAGCTAACGTGGTACGTTTTAAAGCAAAATATTTTAAGAAAATTTAAAAAAAAAAATTTCTGCCGTGAAATAGTTGTCTAAACTAATATAATAGAGTGGTAATATGTGTTTGTTTGTTTGTTTGTAGGAGGTAATCTCCCTAACTAATCATCTGATCTTCCTAAAATTTTTACAGAGTCTTACTGCAGATATGGGAAGTGCTATAGGCTAAATTTTTTAAATATTTTAGTGGGCGTGGCAGCCCCCACACAAAGTAAATTTTTTATCTATACTAATATAATAAAGAGGTAATGTGTGTTTGTTTGTTTGTTTGTTTGTTTGTAGGAGGTAATCTTCGCACTACCCATCTGATCTTCCTGAAATTTTCACAGAGTCTTACTGCGGATATGGGAAGTGCTATAGGCTATAATTTTTTTATTATTTTTGGTGGGCGTGGCACCTCCCACACAAAGTAAATTTTTAATATCATATACATAAATTGAGTACTATGATAGGGAGAGCTTTGCAAATTTGTGTGAGGTCACCTATTGTTACTATAAGTAGCTACGCCGGAAATGAGCGGGATTGGACAAGTGGGCGTGGTACCTCCCATACAAGTAATAGTTCAATATTATGTAATGTGATAGAGTAATGTGATAGAGAGAGCTATTCAAATTTTTCTGATGTCAGCTATTATTAATGTGAGTAGTCGGATGCAAAATGGGCAGTATCGGACCAATAGGCGTGGCACCTGCCACACAAAGTAAATATAAAATGCCATATATCTGGAGTACTGTAATAGTGAGAGTCTTGGGACTTTGTGTGAGCCCATAAGTTATTCATATGATTAGTTAGACATGGGCGTTAAAATGGG
The DNA here is from genome assembly GCA_963682025.1 of Cordilura impudica. Taxonomy (NCBI): domain Eukaryota; kingdom Metazoa; phylum Arthropoda; class Insecta; order Diptera; family Scathophagidae; genus Cordilura; species Cordilura impudica. Next base: position 170,201,800 of record OY821520.1, on the reverse strand, counting down.
CGTAATCGGAGCAGTGGGCGTGGCACCGCACATACAAAGTAAATATATGAAGCTTTAACACTTTGCACGAGCCTACCAGATCTTGGTATGAGTAGTCGAACAAAAAATTAGCGGGTTCACACCAATGGGCGTGGCACTCCCCATGCAAAGTAACTATTTAATGTCATATATCTGGAGTACTGTAAAAGAGAGAGCTTTGTGGCTTTGCGTGAACCCATAGGTTCTTTGTGTGACTAGTCGAACAAAAATGGGCGTAATCGAAGCAGTGGGCGTAACACCGCCCATGCAAAGTAGATATCTAATATCATATAACTGGTGTACTATAAAAGGGAAAGACTCGATATTTTGCACGAGTCCATCAGATATTAATGTGAGTAGTTCAATAAAAATTTTGCGGGATGGGATTAGAGGGCGTGGTGCCTCCTATATTAAAAATATGAAGTACTACGAAAGCGGTAGTCTTTTGGCAAGTACATTAGTTATCAATGTGATTTGTCGTGGAAAATATATTGCCAAAATCAAAAATCGCCAAACCCACAAATCGCGAAAAATAAAAATCGCCCAAAAAGCAAAAACCGTCTTAATCAAAAATGGGCAAAATCAAAAATCGCTAAAAAGAAAAATTGACAAATGATATTTTAAATTCAAGGCCAATAGTTAAGTGTTGCCAGATCTAATTTGGAAAATCCATGTTCTTATGGGTAGCTACATGTACCTTGCTCCAGGTTAGGAACGCCGAAAAATCTAATAATTGTTGTTTCGAATGGAAAAACAAATAAATCTATACTAATAATCAATACTAGCATATTTGTTTGTTTGTAGGGGCAATCTCCGTAACTGCTCATCTAATCTTCCTGAAACTTTCACAAAGTCTTACTGCGGATATGGGAAGTGGTACAGGCTGTATTTTTTTATCTAATATTTTTAGTGGGCGTGACACCTCCCATACAAAGTAAACTTTTAGTATCATATATTTTAAGTACTATGATAGGGAGAGCTTTGCAAATTTGACTCAGGTCATCTATTATTAACGTGAGTAGTTAGACAAAAAAAAAAAGGGCTGGATTGGACAAATGCGCGTGGCACCCTCGTACAAACTTAATATTAAATGTGATATATCCGAATTACTGAATAAACAAGATAGTAATTTCAATTTTCTAAAAATGTTTATACTTTTTGAGAAAGTGTTTAAAAAATGTTTCAAATGTTTTTTCATACGAATACGTACAGTACGGAGTAGGGGTTCCCCATACAAACATTTCAAAAAATCGCCATTTTTTGTTTAGAATTGGGCTGACTATGTTTGATTTAATATTAAAATTAACACTCATACGTGTACGTATCTTCTAATCTGCTAATAAATAATAATCATACGCCTTGACTATGTTATGTTATTCAAACAGATCGATTGAATGAGGGTAAATAACTTTTAGATCACTCCGTGAGTATGCGTGACTATGCGTGACTCTGCGTGACTACCCCAAAATTAATCTGTAGTCACAACAAGACTATGGGCCAAGTTTCAGATCAATTGCATGAGGAGGAATGGGGTTGCCCCATGGCAGACAGACAGACAGACAGGTCAGAAGTCGGGACATCAGAATTCGTTTTAGAGGCATGGTTCCTTGGGCAAAGTTACTTATGTTGATCCCTAGAATATGATTTTGCTTGTCACTTGAGCGATTTTTTTGCCTCTCTACAAATCAACCCGTCCTAACCTACAGTGTGCGGCAAAACATATGTACGAGCTTGCGGTTAATACAATATGGCTTAATAACAATGACAAACACATTTGGCTTTCGAATTATTATATTTATTTATAAAATAAATTAACTAAATTTATTAAAACAAAAAAAAAAGAAACACAATTTGTTATCAAAAAAAAAAAATCATATGAAATTTGTAATACAGTTTTTTCTACGCGACAACACATTAGCACATTTTTTATTTATTCAATAAAAATTATTAAAAAATTATTTTTTAAAACTTCGTGACATCTGCGTGGCATGAACTCTATTCGATTAGATAAAATTTCACCGGAAATTACATTGCATGCAATTTCCAATATATTTTACGATGTACAATATCCCATATATTTTCTATGGGATTGAGGTCAGTTGATTCTGCTGGCCATTTCAAAACTTTAATATTACTGTTTAGGAACCATTCTTTCACACAGCGAACTATTTTTTATCCAATTTTCTTTATAGCTTTTTTGGTTTCAAATCAAAATCGATCACTTTTATCGTCGCCACGAGTCTAGCTGCCAATTTGCAGGTTTTTTCCGCAGACAAACATGGTCTACAAGTTAAGATAAAGAGAGTAATAAGAGTAAAAATTTTTAAACGTGAAAACTAAATATTAATAGGTAAGGCGATTTATTGTGACCGATATAAAAACTGTATTTAAGAAATGATTTTTACGAAACATGCCTCCTTCGAAAGGTATTTCTGTTTTGCTTTCCACCAGATTTACAGATTTGCACCGTCTAGAATATTTTTTTGAAGTAATGCTCATTTAACACATACATGTAGCGTTCTTACCTTTTTATTTAGCCAACTTCAATTAAATGTAACTACACCTTTTAAAGTTGAATTGATATTCATTTTGTTTATTGTAAGTACAAGCAACAAAACTAATTGGTTCTTAAGTTGAACTTAGATTAATAAATTATAGTTTTCACAGTCTATTTTATTTTACGCTATTTGCTTTTAAGACAACTGATGTGCACTTCACTGGCGAACGTCTTTAACTTTTTCCCCACCCAGCAACTCTATTACTCAACGACTCAATTACGACTGTCCTAGTAAATATCCACTGTCATTCGTTATTGCTTTAGCGGGCAAAATAGATAAATTATTAAAGAGGATCAATAATTAGTGTTGTACGAATACAATTACCCAAATACCCAATTATTTGTCAGTCATTATCTCTGTCATTATTACAGCCACCCCACATACATAAAGCACATATTGTGTGTGAGCTTATTATAAATACCAAAAGCCTTGTGTTGGATTGTGAACTCTCTAAAATTGATTAGCATACCTTTAGGCTCCTTTTAAATTATTTATTAAATAAAAAATAAAATTTTCTAGTATTTGCACTAACGTATACATGGATTTCAATGTATTTATCTACATTAAATTCTCTTTTTAAATTTTGGCATGTTGCTTTTTGAGTCTTGTTATCAATTTTCTGAAGGTTTCAAACTAGGTGCCCCTTTCACTACATTTTGAACATAATCCTCTTCAACGATTATATAGCTTAAATCGACATTACTTCAACAGCAATTAACTTTTTCTGAAAGTTTAAGTTTAACTAGTTGCAGAATATTACAGAGAACTTATATTATTTGAAAATAGTAATAGCATACGATTTTTAGTTCAGAATGCGTAATTGATTTTTGTCAGTGTACAACAAAAGTTCGAAAAAACAGGTACTTGTGGCATCTTAGAAAGTGAATTGAACTAATCAAAAGTGATTTAAAGGCGAGAAAAATTGTTTTTCTATAAAGGGTAGATATTTTATGAACATAATGTAAAAAAGAAAAGAGTAAATATTTTTTTACATTTAAAAAACTGGCAATGACGCTTTTTATTCACAGCCTCGAAGTCGTACATGCTTTTACCCAGAAAAATATTTCAAACACGTAATCATTAACGTGGTCCTACGTTATATGGATATTTTATATTTGCCAGCTTTGGGAACTGTCGGAGTCCATTTTGTTTCCTCTCTATACAAAACTAATAAATGTGAAGTTTGGGAAAATTTGGATAAAGAAAAGTCGCACCGGAAATCGATTGAAAATTTCAAGTGTGTTTATATCAGAGTTCAGAAAAAAACACACACTGAATAAAAAACTCGTACATATATGTAAACAAACATAACTTAGACCAACACACACATATTTTTATTTTCATATCAATTATGTGTGTTTCTAAATTTTGTACGGTGCCGAACACATCATGACTGTGTTTCGTTTAAATATTTCGTTATCTACACGAACATTTTTCAATCACGTATTTTTTGTTTCGATCACACATAAACCACACAGATTCGAGTGTTGCTTCAATTGAAGGTCGTGTTCTGGTTCGTGTACTGAAAAAAAAAGAACATGTACAATAAACAAGTTCGAGTTCATTTATATTTTAAGTCGCGTTCTGGCTTGTGTACTAAGAAAAAACAGAACATGTGCAATAAACAGGTTCGAGTTCAGTTATATTTTAAGTCGTGTTCTGGCTCGTGTACTAAGAAAAAATAGAACATGTACAATAAACAGGTTCGAGTTCTGATATATTTTAAATTCGTGTTCTGGCTCGTGTACTGCGAGAAATTGAAACATCAATTCGCGATCTGATACACCCAGATAAAAACGACGACGATTGTTTCAACCAAATTTATTAAAATTTTATTGACACTTGTTTATGACTTACGTTGCAATTTGTTTACAATTGTCAAATATATTAAATTTTATTGGCCATTTTTTTGTGATTTACGTTGAAATTATTTACAATTGTTTTTATTGACTGGTTTTTATTTTAATGAAATATGGTAATAAATTACTTAAGACACAAAAACTATTTTGCATCATAAAAGTTACACTTGTTGGTTGTTAGTTTTTTTGCATTACCCATCCCTATTTTCGCAACCAATTAGTGTCGTAGACGAAAAACCCAATTTTGCGGCATAAAAGACATACTTGTTGGTTGTTAGGATCTTATGCAAACATTTTTTTTTTTTTGGTAACAAATAACTTTAGACACAAACAAATTTTGCATCATAAAAAATACAATCACCCACCCTTAATTTACGAACCAATTAGTGTCAATGCACAATCCTTTTCTCAATGATTTTTGTGGGATTTTTTGCGTAACAACACAATGAGTGTCAATAAAAAAAAACCCAAAAAAATATTTTCATATTTGATTGTCCCTTTTTTATGATTTACGTTACAATTGCTTGCAAGTGCTACAATTTCACGCAATTGATTTTGCAATAAATAGCGAGTGCGTGCGTCATTTATTCATTAATAGTGGTTCAGTTTTCATTAGATCGTGATCTATAAGTGTACTGTGTTATTGTGTAAATTGAAATATTTTGTGAAAATTAAAAAAATTGGAAATCAATAACAGAAATAAGTTTTGCTATAAAAAGTACGCAACTTTTAATAGCGAAACGAAAAAATTTACATGTCTGATTGAAACCTGCAAGAAAGATTTAAGTGCAGTGTGCAGTTTTTGTGTCTTAAGTATTTTAATACCATCTTTTATTAAAATAAAAACCAGTCAATAAAAACAATTGTAAATAATTTCAACGTAAATCACAAAAAAATGGCCAATAAAATTTTAAAATATTTGACAATTGTAAACAATTTGCAACGTAAGTCATAAAAAAGGATCAAAAAACTTTTAATAAATTTGGTTGAATCAATAGTCGTCGTTTTTATCGGGGTGTATCAGATCGCGAACTGATGTTTCAATTTTTCGGAGTACACGAGCCAGAACACGAATTTAAAATATAACTGAACTCGAACCTAATTATTGTACATGTTCTGTTTTTTCTTAGTATACGAGCCAGAACACGACTTAAAATATAACTGAACTCGAACCTGTTTATTATACATGTTCTGTTTTTTCTCAGTACACGTACCAGAACACGAACTTCAAATAAAGCAACACTCGAATCTGTGTGGTTTATGTGTGTTCGAAACAAAAAATACGTGATAGAAAAATGTTTGTGTAAATAACGAAATATTAAAACGAACACAGTCATGATTGTATTGGGCACCATAGAAAATTTAGAAACGCACATAATTGATATGAAAATAAAGATATGTATGTGTTGGCTGCTTTTGAACAGAACATTGTATGTTTCATGTGTGTATTTTCTGAACCTTGGTTTATATGGAGAAAATATGATTTTTTTTCAGATTTTGCAAGTTATTATATGACTCGATTTCCTACTAGATTACGTTTAGAAGGCGTGAGACATATTATCGATTCTTTGAATTTAGATCGGCATTATAATTAATTTAAAATATTTATCTTATAACAAGAACACAAAATACAATAAAATTCCTAGTCGATGTCTGTCCGCCCGTCTGTCTATCGTTCCGTCTGTGTGTCCATGTAAATCTTGTAATCAAATATTTTGATTAGTTTAGTTAGTTAGTTAATTGTTCTTTATTGAATTTATTTCTTTGTTTTACATATCTTACAAATAATACATATCTCTTGAACACACGACTTTGACTTAATGTGGTCAGTCCGAAATAATTTTTACTTTTGAAGAATTTTTAAAATGTTTTTTGTGTTAATAAAAACTTTTAACATTTAAATTCATCGATTAAATCCTTTCTGTAACCAACGCATCTACGATAATCTAGATGATTTAATATTATCTAACTAATTTTCTATGAAAGCAATTTTTTCAAAAGGTTTATATCTTATGTGACGTGGTATAGGACATTTGGCTAAAAAATGTTGGATATTCTCAATTTCTTGTAGATTGCACGATAAACATAAGCGAGTTCCTTGTTGCTGAAACATGGTTCCATTGAGCTGTATAAGGCTACATCTTGCCTTAAAAATGAAACTTAAAGCAGAGCTATTGTGTGTTGAAAATAAGATTGTGGCTCACCAGAATTAAACTTTGAGTAAAAATGACTGGAATAGCCCGCTTTCTTCACATATAACTCTCTTTGCTTGTTTTTTAGATCCACTGTCCTTACAACCCTTAAGCTTTCCTAGTTAAATTTATTGTATTTAAATCTCTAGCTAAGGAGTCAATATGATCATACCAATACAATTTTTTTATTGATGTTTGTTTTAAGGTAATCTATTTTTAGACTATTCATATAATATTTTTATAATATGCTGCGTATCTAAATTTACTTTCAACCTCAGGTGTAAAAGGTGGTAATTTCATAATCTTTTTTTTAGAAAAAACACTTTAACGTTTGCCTAGTTCATCGAACATAGAAAACTCCCCATATTTGGTCACTATAGGACTGAATCGTACGGCATACTGTTCTAAGTTAATTTCATTTTGTTTCCATACTTCTTTCTTTTTTGAAAAAAAAAAAAAAAAACAATCTTACAACGTTGCACTTATGCTACTTTTCGGAAATAAATTTCTGTATTCCTCATGTTTGCTAAATACAATTTTAGCAGACCGTTTTAATCCCAGATAGGTATGCTCATTTGTGATTCTCACCTTTTAATATCCACTTTTTGCTGTTTGTCCCCCTTTTCGAATATCATAATTTCAGAATTACTCAAATTCACTTGCAGATTTCAGATTTCAAAGTAACTCTCATGATTATTAATATTTTTTGCAATGTTATAACATCATATGCTAAGATTACAATGTCATCAACTACTTTCAAATACCTCTTTTATGAGCATAATCATAAAAACAAACAATATTTTTAAAATTAGTTAAATAATTATAATCAAAAACCATTAATGAAGTCATTATATATTTTTTTTATTCTCGTTATTTTTCAAGTTTCAAACAACTAAAAACGAATTTATAACTCGCATTGTGTTTTCTATTATGTATTCTGCTGGTTTCTATTTTTTATTTGCGTAAAACTACAAGCTGTCCAAATGGACGGCATTATATGTATATATCGGTTACAGCATCTAAACGAAAAATGATAATAAAAATCTGATAACATATGCTCCGAGCTTGCATAATTATTATATAAAAAAATTTTTGAATATTTTTCATTCTTTATTTAAGAATCAAAAGTAAGAAGGTTAAATTAGGAATACCGCACCCGCACAGTATTCATTTATATTTGGTACAAATTTTGCAGCTTATCTAACTAAATAATGAACCTCTGAGGTGTTATTTAAAAAGGTATCAGAATAGCCTTTGATATGACGGAGGTCATAATAATATCTTTAAGTTAAAGAAATATATCTCAAAAAATATATATATATATATATTTAAAATTTAACAAATAAATGGTTATTGCTGTTAATCTTTTCCTACTTGAATTAAATTTCATTATCAAAGGATATAGATAATGTGATAATAGCGTTTTGCATATAGAATGTTATGTTATTGCAAAAGGCGACTCAGCTGTAAAAAAAATTAAAAAAATAATTTGTTCTACATTGTTCTACATTGTCTCTTTGTTTGTTTGTTTGTGGTCAATGGGAGGCTACACCACTGGACTGATAGTCTTGAAATTTTTAGAACAGATAACTACCTATCCAAAGACAACAATAGGCTATATCTATTCGATTTTTCAAGTGGGCATGGCACCACATAAAGTGAATTTATAACGTTACATTTTGACATATAATATCTTGAGTACTACGAAACTATATATAAGTACGTGTGCATTAGAGTGGTCCTGCGTTATATGGAAATTTTTCAAATTGCGATTTTGGTGATAGGCGGGGTCCAGTTTGTTACCTTTCAATATAATACTAATAAATGTGAAGTTTGGCGACAATCGGATAAAAAAAAGTCGCGCCGGAAATCGATTGAAAATTTCAAGTGTGTTTATATAGGGAAAATATCACTTTTTTGAGATTTTACGAATATTTCGTTCTACAGATAAATTTTTCCGACAAGCTGTTGTAAGAATCAGGATCAGTATTAAATTATATTTTCAAAAAGCTATAAAACTTCAAAATGCAATAAAAATTCGCGAAGAAATAGCTAATGCCCCAGACCACATTTGTGAAAAAAAGCTAGGTCATGAAATTTGAAATTGATTGAAGCCATAATTTTTTTTGTCCCTATACTTATAAGTAATCAGGTACAAAGTATTGTTTTATTCCTACGATGTTAACCTATTGCGCACTGAGACCGAAAATGGGAAATTTTTTGATAGAATTTTGAAAACTCCTTTTTCAAGTTTTTTTTAATTTTAAACAAAATTTAAAAAAATGGATCTTGCTCTCCAAGGTTTTCTTAGATACATGTTACGGATTACCTGTAAGAACTTTTAAGTAAATCCCTGTACCGGAATTTCTTTTAAAAGGATTTTATTTTTGCGGATTTCGATAAAAATGGGATTTTTGTAAAATATTCTGTAAATTACCCTTTCTAAATATTTGGTATCACAAATTCATCACTTTTCTACTTTTTAATGTTATATTTTATCTTAATAGTCTAGGTTTTCGAAAAAAAATAATATGAACCAATTAACGCTTTTGGAATTGGGGTCACATATGACCCCAAGCTAATACAAAACAATTTATTCAAAATAAGATGAATTATAAAATTAATTTTATTTATTTTGCTGTATTTAAGGATAATTTAGTGTGCGATTAAAATTGTTTTCTGTTCACTTACGACTTGCAATAAGTATTGCTTTTCTTTAATTTTATATTATTATATTAATTTTTTTATATTTCATATTCTTTTGAATAATATGTCTTTTATTAGCTTTGGGTCATTTGTGGCTGTTCTAATTTATTTAGAAAAATATGGATAGTTTTCATACATAAAATAATTTTATAACAAAATTGGTTAAAAGTTGTTTTAATTAATATTCGCGAGCAATGAGCAGATAATTGCACCAAAGATATATCACAATGGATTATTTTGATCTCAGGAGCACTGAAGGGTTAAATAAGTAAAAATTAACCGAATTATTTTTCTTAAATTCTAAATAGTGGTTTCATCGAATTTAATAGAAAAATTCGTTTTCGGTAATTTTTATTTAAAAATATCTTAAAATCCAAAGCTGGCATTGACAAATAATGGGTTAACGTTCTCGGATTTATATATTTTAAGTGTCGCGTCTTAAAATTTAGCAGCACTTACAAAATATTTGAATTTTTTGAATAAATTGTCTTTTATTAGCTTTTATGTGGCCCCAATTCCAAAACGGTTAATGGGGTCATATTACTTTTTTCTGAAACCCTAGGCTATTTAAATAAAATATAACATTTAAAAGTAGAAAAGTGATGAATTTTTGATACAAAGTACTTAGAAAGAGTACATTTACAGAATATTTTACAAAAATCCCATTTTTCTCGGAATTCGCAAAAGTAAAGTCCTTGTCAAAAAAAATTCTGGCAAAGCGATTTACTTCCAAATTAAGACAGTTATTTTGGGACGTGTAAAAATCTTAGAGTTCAAGATCAATTTTTTGAAATTTTGTTTAAGAAAATTTTATAAAACTTGAAAAAGGAGTTTTCAAAATTTTACCAAAAAATATCCCAATTTCGGTCTCAATGCGCAATAGGTTACCAACGTGTTAATAAAACAATACTTCATATCTGATTACTTATAAGTATAGAGACAAAAAAGTTACGGCTTTAGTCAATTTCCCAAAGTTGAAAAAAATTCTATCAAATTTCATGACCTATTTTTTTTCTTGTTTTTTATAAGCGCCCCGGTAGGTGAGTAGGTAGCGTGCTCGCCTATCATGCGGGGGTCGTGGGTTCGATTCCCACCAGAGGCTTTGGTCTGTCGCTGCAAAAACCAGCCAAATGGTCTTTGTCACCCGGCTTATCCCTGGATCCAAATTAGAATACAAATTTACTTTGTATTGTAATTAATATAAATAAATAAAAGTGGCCTGGGGCATTTGCTATTGCTTGGCGAATATTTATTCGATTTTCAATTTTGATACGAACGAAATTTTCGTAAAATATCAAAAAAAAAAGTCATATTTTCCCCATATAAACACACTTGAAATTTTCAATCGATTTCCGGCGCGAATTTTCTTTATCCGATTGGCCCCAAACTTCACATTTATTAGTTTTATATTGAAAGGTAACAAACTGGACCCAGTCTACCCCCAAAAATGCAGTTTCATTTTTAAAGACCACTTTATTCTACATAAATTCTTATTCAGCTTTAAGAATTGCAAATCAAAAACAAGTAAGAAAATTATAGTCGGTCTAGACCGACTATACGGTACCCTATACCATGCGTTCAGAGACCCTATCTGTTCGGTCCAACTAATTGGATATAGAAAAGAAGCATAAACCAAATTTGAGTGGCATTGTTATTAATTTTTTTGGCTGCAGATATGAAAAAGTTTATATCGGGTCCTATATTTATATGGGGACTAGGTCAAAAAATGGACCGATCCTGACCATATTTGGTAAAGTCACTTATATTTTGAAAAAATATATACAAACCAAATTTGAGAAAAATTTGTGCAATATTTTTTTTTGTTTTGTGATAGATTTAAGTGAAGATCGGAAAGCAGCTCTATATCGGGCCTATGACTAAGAATTTTCCTATAAGTATTATTTTTGGACTACTAATTAAAGGATATAATTAACACATACAAACCCAGTTTGACCTAGATTTATATGATAATATGGATCTTATGGCAATTTATGTTGATTTCATAGGGGTCATTTGTATGGGGGCCAGGTCTGAACATGGAAAGATTATCACTACTTTCAACAGCGTTCATCCCACGGTTGATAGAAGCCTAAATACCAAATTTCATCGAAATATATTCAGATTTGCGACCTGCAGTTTGATTACAAGCTTTACATGGACACACAGACGGACGGACGGACGGACGGACATCGTTAAATCGAATCAGATACTGATTCTGATCCGATCGGTATAATAAAAGATGGGTCTAGGTCAAATTTATTTGGTAGTTACAAACAGCAGAACAAAGTCATTATACCCAAACCACATAGTGGTATAGGGTATAAAGAGCTTTTGGTTAAATGCCCTATCAAAAACGTTTTTTGAATGAGGCCTGAACTAGCGATGTATGTTTACAAAATATAGAAGTGAGAGCAATTAATCCACCAAAACAGTTAGTTTTTTTTTTTTAATTTTTTCACTTTTGCGGAGCCTTTTTCTGAGGATCTGTAAGATCTGGTTATTCAAAATTTTAAAAACTTTGTTATTTTTGCCCAAGTTCGTCACATAACTGGAGGAGGAGGCCTAAAAAATAAATTTGTAAATGATAAATACGAAACATTTAAAAAAATGTTTGTAAGGAAAAAATATAAAAACTAATTTTTTAACCGGTATATTAATTTGGTGTGTTTGTAACTTGTAGTCTAATTGTATTTACGATTTTACAGGCATAAATTTTTAAAAACAATTATATATAAATAGTTTTTCAGATGATAGTAAAACTGTGTGTTTGTATTTAACTGAAAAATTATTCTACATCTTTTTATGATTAATAGCTGCTCTCAGTTGTTCTAAACAAATGACGTAGTCATAATATCAAAAACGGCATGAAAATAATGATCGACATAATCTATTAATCATATGGGAAATACCAATATTTTTAATTGCAAGCACGTCAAGTTGGGGTTTTCGTTTTCATTTAAGGTAAATCATTGTTATTTTAAAAATAGAAAAAAAAATATTGCGTGACACAAGAGAAGGCTTTATTCAAAACAAGACAAAAAAAATACTTAAATTTATAATAAATGAATTGGCTAAAATTATCAACTTTCTTTATGATACACCATGGCAATACTAATTATTAATTAAGTGTATTGTAGAAAAAGGTCGTTGACCGTCAGCTTACAGACGTTTGAATATATGATGAGGTTTATTAGCATCTTCTTTATTTTGACATCGAACCTAATTAATTGATTTAAATTCGAACTAATTTTAAAAATAAAACCAAATCAGAAACCATTGAATACTAGATACAGTGGCAGGCATTAATATTTAAATGGAATTAATAAATAAGCGCAAAGATCTAAAAAAGAAAGAAATTTACAGCCGGTCTAGACAGACTATACGATACCTTATACCATGAAAGGGTCTTGGTCCAACTTTGATAGCAACTTGTTGCGTATAAAATCCTTTCTCTGAATTAAAAGGTATTTCGAAGAGCTATCTAAATATTTATGCTTATGCCCAAATATTGCCAATTTTTCGATTAATTTAAATTTGAATTTGTGGAATACATAATTTTAAATTTCCCCTTCAAATAACTATTTTTTACCGTGGATAATTTTTATAAGTGAAAATTTTTTAATGTGAAAAAAAGCACCTGGCAAAAATAAAAAGGTATTTTCCATAATATAATTTTTTGGATAAATTCAATTTTGATTGTTTTTAATGGGTTGAAATGTGTCGAAAGTGAGCATTAATTCAAGAGTTAAAGTTAATATATTGCAAACAGTTTTGGCACCGGGTTAAAGCAGATAATATTCACCATCAATAGCTGATGGTAATTTTCGCTAAGTAAGTGCAAAGTGGTAATAAGTAGAAACTATGAATTTCAAGTATATTTTTTGGGTTATTTGTTTAAAAATCAAAACTTTTTTAAATGAGATCCTGAACTTCACATAATTTTTTTTTTAGATAAACGTAGAAACATTTATTTATTTATTTTGTAACTTCCACAACAAAACATTTGTCTTAAAAAGTAGAAATCTTATGGTGTTATAATGTAAATTAACAAGTAAAATAACAATTACATACAAAATAAAATTTTTAACTATTTTGGAAAAAACGTAATGTTGTTAGCAATTTATAAACAAATAATCTATTATAAAAAAACATATTCTATTGAAAAAAAGCTATCTAATAATAAAATTCAAATAATTTTTTTTTTAAATTCTAACGCGTAGCTGGTTTCTTCGATTGTTGGAGCAATAATATTCCAAAGCGGTATTTCAGATATAAAAAATTGCCATTCGGATATCAATGTACGTTGACTAAATTGAACTAAATTTCTATTTATTCTGAATTGACTAAAGCTCAAACGATTAAAAAGAGGACATGGCTCTTGGGTTATTACAATTTTATGAAGAAATATTAAAGTTCTTATATTTAGCAGGTCTTCGAACAACACACGAAATATTCTCTTAGAATAAGGAGTTATATTGAGGTAACCTCCATTAGTTCTCTAATTACTGAGACTTTTGGTCTCAGTATTTGTTGTTGTAAATAACGTTTAATTTTGATTTGCTAGCGCCATCACAACTTGGAAAAATCTCACATCCGTAGGTAAGAGTAGGAATCAGATACGTTTTAGCTAGCAGTAACCTTATTTTTATTATCGGTATGTAATATTGCGTAGGCCAAAGTGTTCTGAGCATCCCGTATGTTTTGCCACAGGCAGCTATTATGTGATCTGACCATGTGAGAGTGTCATTAAATATGATACCAAGATTTTTTGCTTTATGAACAATTTCAATTTGTTGGTTGTTAACACAAACAATGGGACAATAATTTTCTTGGTCCCTTTATGTATAACGATACATTTGGATTTTTTAGGATTTAAGCTTAAACCATTCACATCCGCCCAAAGAGAAACACGCTGCAGGTCATCATTTAATTTCACAGTACATTGTTCAATGTTTCCTTGTTTATTGCTTATGTACAATTGGACGTCATCAGCACATATTCTTATATTGCAGTGGAGCAACTATTCAGGAAGATCATTTGCATAGATGGAAAAGAGGAGAGGACCGAGAATGAAGCCCTGTGGAACACCATTGATAACGGGAAGAAAGGATGAGGTTGTTAATGGTTTTATTTCAACACACTGCACTCGATCCTTTAGATATGACTCAAATAATTTGGTAGATGTTGAGGAAAAATTCATGATTTTTTCTAATTTTTGAATCAATATGGTGTGGTCAACGGCATCAAAAGCCTTTGAATGATCCTACAACACCAACATTGCAACACAGCCATCGTCAATTTCCTTTCTGAGATCTTCGGCTACTTCGGTAAGAGCAGTAATGCAACTATGTTTGGCTCGAAATCCAGATTTTTTATCGGTCAACAAATTATGATGATTAATGTAATTATTTATCTGTAAATGTAGAAGATTTTCAAATGCTTTTGACAGATATGGATATGACATTGGGATTGGAAGTATTTTAGCCTGCTTCCATCTTAGTGGATAGGTGCTTGTCATAATTATTTTATTAAATATATTTGTAATTATTGCTAGTAGTGACGGGAGAATAATTTTCATCAAAGCGGACTGGATACCATCAATGTGTGTAGCGTTTGATTTTATGGATAGACACCTAACGGACTTACGCTTTCGAAATTAAATAGGCTATGCGGAAGATTGACAGCATGATAGTTAATATAATAACTATGGTACGCTTGAGACATGGGTATATTAAAAAATTTTTTATTTATAACATCTGGATCTGATGTGATATTAACATGATTATTTTTACTATTAACTATTCCAATTTCTTTGATGGTTTTCCATTTATTTTTTGTAGAAATTGTTGGCGTTTGTAACATTTCTTTCAATACTATTCCAAAAAAGGTATTTTTGAAATAAATATAGAGTTTCAAGGTGTTATCGGATGAGATCGGCTAAAACTGTTTCCACAGTAAATAACTATGGGATTTCAGCTTGTGGATTCCAAAAAAACATTTTGCGAATACTTGCAATGACGAAAAATATTTAACTTTCCTTTAAAAAATCCCCAGTTGAAAATAAAAATATGCTGCAAGCGCAATAGCTAACACATGTTTATAGTTTTGGTTTTTGTTTTATCTTTATTTTCGTTATTGCTGTTGTAAATATGTAACCAAGTATATCGAAACCTTATTTTAATGATCATGTATATTAGTGTGGGATGAAAATTGAAAAAAAAAAAACAATGATAAGATAGATTGTATAAAACTCTTTAAATTGCAAAAGTTTCTGGTTTGCGAAAAAAGCATCCTCTGACACAAATTCATTATATTTAGTAAAGACCAATACTTTTACTTTATTCTACAAATTGAAGAAAATGGGAAATCTCAATATAACAAATTGTTGAATAACATTTTTTTTACTTGAACATACTTAAATTGTCTTAACCCTGGCACGTTTTAACATTTGATTTTCAGTCCACTCAAATGTAAAATCCCATATAGAAATGATGAAAGGAAATACTGTCAAAATCCTACTCAGTGATGTACTACTACTGATCGTTGACCAAACGAAGCCAGGCTTTGGAATCTCTAACGATGGACAAAGAATTGATAGAACGAATGCATGTGATACTTATTGTTGTATCCTGTGGACATGAGGTTCAAGTTGAGAAGTTTATAAATTGTACTCACAGACATTTCTTTAAGCTCTACCAGTGGTTTTATATGCCTTCCACAGTACATAAATTCTATATTCATGGGCCAGACATAGTATCACATGCATTATTGCTAATTGGCTAACTATCTAAGGAAGCTCGAAACAGAGATTTTAAAAATTAAAAAACATTTTGCGCTTAAATGCAGTCGGCAGAAGCCGATGAAGACATATTTAATAGGGTTCAACTTAGTTCAGATCCATTACTTACCCACAAAAGTAAATGTTATAAGAAAAAAATTTATTATATACAATAGATGGCATTAGATTTAATAATTTTGACAAGCACAACGATGACTATGAAAGTGATAATGATTATGATGAGTGTGAAATATTATGTAATAATGATTACAATAATGGAAATTTTATCGATATTAAGCCTTATTAATAAAAAAGATATAAAAATTAAAAATTCAAGTACTTGATATTGAATTTATTACAATAGAAAAACATTTTAATTTGTTCATTAGTTTTTTTTAATAGAGCATTAAACCGCTATAGCTTGCAACTTGATTGATTAATCTGTCTCTATAAAATCCAAAGTTATATAAACAATTGTGAACCAGCGCAATTTTTTCCGAAAAACAAAAAAGTTCTTAACAGGTTTAGAAAATTTTTAAAATATTATTGTTTTTCGGTTGTTTAACGTATTAATAATAACTAGCAGATTCCAGCCCTCGAAATTCGAGTGCAAATTCTAGGAAATTTTATTTTTTCACATTAACATAGCATTGTATAATTTTATGTGTGTGTTAGTAGCAACTTTAAATGCAATTTACTCAAAATAAAGGAAAAAATTTTAAAATCTGTAAATCTGCAAAACTACTAAAAAGATATACCTTTCAAATAATATACATTTGGTCAAAATCGGGATAAAACGGTAGAACAAAACATCGGTCACAAGAAATCGCCTAGCCTATTAATATTATAGATTTGCCATAAGAACTCATATGTAAATATTAAATTTGTTAAAGTATGTAAATAAAGGAACAATATATAAAATTGAAAATTTAAAAATGTCACAATAAAGTACCTTCATAAAAAAATATATAATTAATGTTTTTTTAAGTACCTTTTTCTAAGAAAGATTTTTCTTACTAGTGTATAACTCTGAAGCAAATATCAACAAAATAATGAAATTTAACTTAAGCGTATGGAAGACAATCAGCAAGCACAAATATTTATATTACAAATTGTGCAATAGCAGTTTCCCTCGAAAAGTTTTGCTCTTTCGTAAATAAATGCATTAGAAAAACGCTAATTTTTGTAACCGCCTTCACAACACCTGACTCCAACACATATCGATGCTGCTAAAGCACTTTAAGATGCAAAAGTCACTTGTTCTGTGAATACCTACAATACCCTATAAAGGGCTTTAGTAAGCCTTTGACTGAGTTGCTTTGACAAAAGTTTATTTTATATACAAATCAACAAACCACCACAACTTTCTGTTTAATTTAAGTATGAGTTCTAAAAAATATACGTACTTATCTAAACATAATCTAATCGTGAAGTAATTTTATATAAAGATTCAAAAGCCATACAACTGCAAAGACAAATACATATACATAGATGCGAGTATATGTATGTATGTACAAAAATGTTATAAAATTACTGTCGTCTTTTATTAGAAAATTGAATAATCACTTTTATTATTACTAATTATAACTAAACCGGTTTAAGACGTTAAGTGTTACACGTCATGTTATTTATAATAATTGAAAGAATTATTATTTATTATGCAAGCAAATAAAAATCACATTAAACATTTTTATTATTAGAGAATTTTAATTTCATTAGCATTTATAGAATATAATTTTAGAACTAGTTCCCATATTATCTGTTTTAAAACGGTTTCATTCACAATCGCTTGAATGAAACAGATAGTGGGAATTTAATCATGTTTAATATTTTTCATAAATCAAAAAAAAAAAGTAAGAAATTTGTAAACTGTTAATGATGACTTTAATGTACCCTACTATCTTTTCTATACTAACAAATTGTTGTATAGGTTTCTATGTTATTAAATATTGGAATCTAGATGGAAAAATTAAAATATTAACGAAAAAAAACTCTATGAATTCCGGAAAAGGGTCAAAGTTTGTTATTTTACACTGAGCCAAAAAGATGTTCGAATGACATACTGAAACGAACTTTTGTTTTTAAAAACTATGGAAAGTGTATTAAAGTGCATTTTTGTTAGCAATCAAATGAGACATCGCGAAATGAACTGATTTAACATTGCTAATTTTATTATACTTTTTTTTGGAAGAATATTTTGATATTGGAAAGATTACGTGTTTGCTGAGTTAATAGAGTTCCTGATATAGGACCTTCGTAGGAATAAATTATTAAAAGTATGAATAGAAGCAGTTATTGTATATTTACATAATATAATTAGATCTGAAACTAGTTAGCGCACAAACCGTATAAGCTGCTTCTCTAGTGCTTAGTGTTTGAGATATAATTTTTATTTTTTTTTTTTATTTAAAATTTCTTTATTCAAGTTTCTTTTTAAAGTTATAATTATTTGCCATGAGTTTTTACATAAGTATTTCAACAATTAATAACAATACGGTATAAAAATCCTTTAAGAAAAAACTAAAGTTGTTTTAACAGTTTAAAGAAATTTTGGCAGAATGACAAAACTAAATATAATTTTTGAAAATTAAACATTTCGAATTTAAATTATTTATTTATTTATTAATTTATTTATGTTATTTAGTTTGATAGGGATAAGTCTATTGACTTCATATTTAAATGCCATGGAGGGTGGCTTAAAGTACTTGATTTGGCAATCTTAGTAGGTAGGTAAAACTCGGTGGTGTTTTTAAAGGTGTGGTAAAGGGCGGATTTAATTTTATGTAATTTAAAAGATGTATATTTGTCAACAACAGATCTGAGAGGAGTATCTTGACAAAACATAATAGATTTAATTAGTTTCTTCGATTCGCGTTGGTATAATAAATCTAATTTTAACATATTTGCTTCAAAGTTAATGTTATTTATTGCAATAGTTCGTACTGTGCCTAGGGCATGTCGAGTTGCCATGTTTATAACTCTTTTTACCTTTTTGAGGTAGGTTTTTTAAGAGTTTCCATACAGGAATAAATCATACCTAACTTTTGATATAATGAGCGCTTTTACCACATGTAGTAGGGTAGAAGTGCTTGTATTGAATTCAGAATACGATGGACATTTATTAATATTAGTACGATTTACTAAAGCTCCAACCAGATAATCAATATTGGCATCATGCCTAATATTCTCAATTTATTAGTTTGTGCAAGATGGATATTACCTGTATCTAAATTAGTGGTACAGTTGTGTTTCCTACATACGTGCATGAACTAGCATTTATTCTCCGATAGCACTGCACCAGAAACCTCACACCAATGTAAGATATTATCGAATAGGTTACTGATATTAAGATTGGGGTTTCTCTTTTTATTCGATTTGATCAGTATACTGAAGTCATCTGCATATGCACAAAATTTAATATTCTTTTGAAGAGACATGATATCGCATAACTTGTTGTATGCAATGAGAAATAAAATAACGGATAATGGAGATCCCTGTGGGATTCTGTTATATAAATCAAAAGCTTTTGAATATTTTTTTCCCAAACTTACCATAAATTTTCTATTGGTCATAAAATTTGCAATATAGTTTATTATCCTTGGTCCAACTTTCCATTCAATAAGCTGATCGATCATTAAATGAATGCCAATTTTGTCATATGCTTTTCCGAAATCTAGAGAGATTATTGTCAAATGACCCTTAGAAGCCAAGCTACTAGCTGCCATTGCTCAACATAAAGTAGCGAATCGGCTGTAGATTTACCCTTTTCGAATCCCAATTGATTATTGCTAAGGAGCTTACTGGAATTAATAAACCAGGA
The DNA here is from genome assembly GCA_963682025.1 of Cordilura impudica. Classification (NCBI taxonomy): domain Eukaryota; kingdom Metazoa; phylum Arthropoda; class Insecta; order Diptera; family Scathophagidae; genus Cordilura; species Cordilura impudica. The sequence goes on along the minus strand of OY821520.1, from coordinate 170,181,869 downwards.
ATTCAGTGAGATAGGCCTATAAGACTTAGTCCAAGTTCGATCTCCATTTTGTTTTAACATTGGCATTATGACACTCGTCTTATACTGTTGGGGTATATGGGTATTCAAAATATTGTTAAAAAAATTCCAAAATTCTATTTTTAATGCTGTTGGGAGAATTTCTAATCATATCGTATGTAATTCTATCCAAACCTGTGGATTTAACCTTTAGCTGGTTAAGAGTTGATAATAGTTCAATATTACCTATGTCCTGTTTTATAAGTTTAGTCTTCTTTCCTGGATTAATATTTACTAACCGTTCTCTTAAGGTAGCTTTGCGTTCTATAAACTTAGCCGGAAATTCTTGACCAGATAAGTTCGGTGATCAAAACTCACCCAATTCGTTTGCAATATCAAATTAATTTGTTAAATTATTGAACGGTGGATTACTACTTTGTATACAATGAATATCCTCAAACATTTTATATCCACAAAAGCTTTTGATGTTATTCCAAACTTCCTTGGGAGATGAGTTTGGATTTATTTTAGATGTAAAATTGTGAAGTGATTTACGTTTGGCTATTTTGATTTCTCTTTTGAGTGGCGCATTTGCTTTTTTGTATTCTATCACGTTCTCATTATAAATATTTTCTCTAAAAATAAACTACAATTTTTTTTTTCGACCATCAAATTTTCAATTTGTCGACTCCACCATGGAACCGGGGAATAGCCAATAACTGGTTTGGTACGTGGAATCGATTAATTTGCTGATTGAATAATAATCTTCTTAAGGTTCGGCGCTTCCCTATTGGATTTTATATCGGGCTTCCTCATATTTAGATTCATAATAGGTACACTTTCTGTTAACCGAAGTTAAGTTATAATGATAAATTTCTTATAATATCATAACTAGACTGTCTGCATCTCCCGTTGCATGACAGTGTCATCATGGTAGTTATTGTTTGTGATGTAAGCGTAATGAAGAATATCGAAATTAAAGATAAAGAATTATCGTTAGATATTTTGTTTTTTTTATTTATTTGTAGCCCCATAATATAGGATTTTGCTGTTTTTGGGAACCAAACAACTGTAAGTCATTATTGGTCGTATACACATTTTATGCAACATGAATTTGTTTTTCAAATTTAGTAATAATTTCTTAATTTGCAACAGATATAAAGCTCTTTCACATATTGTTGCCTTTTCAACAACATGGTGGACATGATGTTTGAATATTATTTTTTTTTTCTATCAAAAACCACTTCTAAATGTTTGACTGAATCATTTATTGCAATAGAATTTCCTTGAACTTGCAGCCGGATACTAGGTATTCGTTTGGATGATTTGTTAAATGGGAAAATAATAGCCTGAGTTATTTCATGGTTTGTTTTTATTTACAATTTTTAAAGTATTTTTCGGCATTTTTTAAAGATTTTCCCAGTTTTTTAACTAATTGCATTAGACAGTTTACCACTACAAAAGAACGCACTGTCGCACAGTGGTTCAAAACCAAAAAAAAGTGGTAATAAGTCTGGAACTTCTAAACTATTGGTTGGATTGGAATAGTATATTCTAGGCGATTGTAGTCAAAGACATAGGCTTTCAAAGTATTTATCTCTGAGATACCCTGTTGTAACACAGGGTGAGCTACAGGGTGCCAAAGTCGACCACCTCGAGGTGGAAATTGCTTTCAAAGCTTGTAACTTTTATAAATATGAAGTGCTTTTTACGTTCTTTAAATTTTTCCAATAACCATTAAATTATTAACAAAAAACATGCTTATACTACCTAGTTTATCGCTTATGGTTTAAAAAATATTTGATTTTAAAAATCAACATTTGAACTTTTCACCAAATTCTTTCTTGGTTTTTCGCAAATAACATTTTTATTAAAATAGAATAAAAAAAATCTAAAAATAAGTGGCGATAGCCAGTATTTTTTAAAAAAATTCTTTGAAGTATTTTTTGAATTTTTTCAAACCGTTTAGTGAGCACAAAATCTTAAAGTTGACTTTTTGAATCAGGATCTAAAAATTGCAAATTTTTGCCAAAAAATACCCTTCAGTCTTTCACTTTTTTCTCACAACCTTGGTAAAACATGTATATATTTTTCTCTATATTTTAAAAGAATGTACTTCAAGAATGGTTGCAAGCGAAATTTTTAATATTTTTGGGCATGCACCCTACGTCCAGCATTGGACGAAATTGGGCAATTTAAAAAAAAAACTAAGTTTTAAAAGTTAACACAAAAATATCCGCTCGATTTCTTCAAATATTTCACCGCAGTATTAAAGCTCCAAACATTTTTAATTCATCGCCATTACATAAACGTGGTCAGGAGGGCTTAAATGATGAAAAAAGTCAAATTTTCATACGAATTTTTTTTGTTAACATAAAAAACATATAAAGATTAGCTATTTTTATATTTTGTTTATTGATTCATAACGGCATTCTAATTATCTAAAACACTTTAAAAAAATGATTTTGATAACATTAACAGTTTTTGAGATATTTATATTCAAATTTCAGAAAAAAATATAGAAAAACTATGGTTTTTCATTTTTTTTTTGGTTTTTTGGTAAAGTGTTCCCAAAATTTTTGAATTTTACTTATTATTATATATATTGTGAAAGAAGACATATTTATCTATTCAACGATATATAACATGTCTATCAAATATATTGCAACATGCTGAAGTAATGACCCCAAACCACACTCCACAGGCAAAAATTTAGCTATTTCTCTATTTATTCATTTTATTATTTTATTTATTTTTTATTGTTTTTTGGTAAAGGGTTGCATACGTTTTTATTACTTCAAATAATTTTATATATATTTTCAAAGAAGGTATAATTATAAGTTAATGGTGTATGAAATATTTACCTAAAGAGTTTCAACTGATCATAAAATTGCCCGAAACTCTGATACTGATGTTACAGAAAAAAAAACATACCTATCATTAATTTTATTATTATTTTTTTCAATTTCTTTTTCAATATTTCTCTCTTCTCTAAACTATATAGCCAGCTCATTAATTGACTTTATCATTTTGTTAATTTATTGTTATTGTATCTTACATTTCTATTAATAAAATATCTATTTATTCATTTATTTTTAATAATGACTTTACTTATGTAATACCAATTGAACCACAAAAGAATTATATTCTTAAGGTTCTAATATTAAAAAAAAAAACAAGCAAATAAACAAATAAATATCAATTAAATAAAAAACGGGAAACCTTAGGTTCAATAGTTTACATGTTATTATATTTTATGCAGGTAAAGATTTTTCGACCACAGTCCTTATTCTTGATAAAAAATCATTGCAGTTTTGTAACATATATCAAATATTTTTATAAAACCCACGTCTCAAAATTAACACGACCGGCCAAAACTTCGACCAGAAAATACCCTATATCAAGAGTTTTGACAAACGGCCTTCGGTCAAACTTTGTTTAAGTCATAATGAAATAAAACGTTATTTGTATGAATATGTATCCCGCAGGTATGAAAAAGTAAATTTTGGGTGCTATTGTTATATTGGATCTAAGTCGAAAATTTGCTGAAAGTCATTCATTTCATTCGGGAATTAGCTACATAATGGGACTGTGACCATGAATAGTTCCACAGCATCTATTTTTGTATAACTGATTAACGGATGCTACATAAGGCAAATTTGATCGAGATCTATACATACATACATATTTATCTAAATCATAGGGTGCATCCTCATGGTAGTACCTATTCTCTTATGGCTGACAAAACCTTATATACAATATTGCATCAATATTATACATATTTGTGACTTGTATTTTAATTTAAGACTTAGATAGACAAAAAGAAAAATAGACAGACAGAGGTATAGACTCGGGTTCAGACAGTCTTTAAATCGCCTCAGAATTAAAATGAGTCAATCGGAATAATAAATGGTGGGTCTAGGTCAGATATTTTTAATAGTTACAAACATCAGCGCAAAGTCATTTTACTCCAACCACAGTGTGGTGTAGGGTATAAATATTGCACTCTAATTGCAGTCTGCTTCTTGCCTAACGTATTTATTCTCTTAGATTTGAATAGTTGCAGCTACAGCCACTTCTTTCGAATAGCAAACTTTGCTGGGCATAACTACAAATAACTACATAGTTATAATATGAGTTAACGGAAATATTGCATTTAATTTGCGAATAGTGACTATAATTAAATTATATTGTTTGCTAATTAAAATATATATATTTTTTTTTCTTGTTGGAAAAATTGGAAAATTTATAAAACAAATTTTCTACCTAAATAGTTTTTTTTCCCAATTTAAAAAAACTTTTTTTTTTTGGTTTGTGGAAATTAACACCTGGAAATTAATAAATTTGTTTTGGGTTTTTGTGCTAATGTTATCAGAATGTTAAGTCTATAACGATTTGATTTTAATTATGCATACAGTGAGTAATTGTATATCAACAGATTGATTTACAAACCCAAATATATCGAATTGAATTGAACAAAAAAAAAAAAAAACATTTTGTCTTTTATATATTTTTTAATTTTTTTTTAAACTTATTTTAAATAAACCACGTCATCTCAATATCATTGAAGCATTGGTTTTCATCAGTAGAAATTTTTATACGAGTATAAAATTTATTTTTATTTTCAATCTATTGCGGGATCTATATCGCTTACACTACAACTTTGCCAGTGTTTTATAATCAGTTTTGACTAAAAATGTCATCAGTTGTAGCACACTCAAAATATAAAAAAGTACTAGCAAATTTTAGTTATTGTTCGTTTTTAATGCATTTTTTATACCCTATACCATTATGTGGTTTGGGTATAATGACTTTGTGCTGCTGTTTGTAACAACCAAAAATATTTGACCTACACCCATCTTTAATTATACCGATTGAATCACTATCTGATTCAATTTAACGATGTCCGTCCGTCCGTCCGTCCGTCCGTCTGTGTGTCCATGTAAAGCTTGTAATCAAACTGCAGGTCGCAAATATGAATATATTTTGATGAAATTTGATATTTAATCTTTTATCGGCCAAGGATGCACGCTATTGAAATTGGTGAGAATCGGTCCATGTTCAGACCTAGCCCCCATACAAATGACCCCTATGAAATCAACATATGTTGCCATAAGATCCAAATTTTCATACAAATCTTAGTCAAATTGGGTTTGTATGTATATATTACATCCATTAATTAGTAGTTCAAAAATTATCCCTATTGGACAACTTTTAGTCATAGGCTCCATATAGAGCTGCTTTCCGATATTCACTTAAATCTATCAAAAAACAGAAATATTGCACTGATTCTTCTCAAATTTTGTTTGTATATATTTTTTGCAAAATACAAGAGACTTTACCAAACATGGTCAGGATCGGTTCATTTTTAGGCCTAGTCCCCATATAGATATAGCACCCGATATGAACTTTTCATATCTGCAGCCGAAAAAATTAATAAAAATCCCACTCAAATTTGGTTTATGTTTATTTTCTATATCCAGTTAGTTGGGCCTGAGAGATAGGGTTCTCTAAACACATGGTATATGGTATCGTATAGTCGGTCTAGACCGACTATAATTTTTTTACATGTTTTTTATATATTATACAATAAATTCGTTAGGGTACAATTAGTTTACAAACACCAAAATAACTTGATCCAGAACCGATCGATTCAGAATAAATTTCAAAGGCATTCAAGATTTGTTGGGCTAAAATAACATTAAAATACCGCTTATATTATAATATCTATTAATAACATTTCGTTAAAAAATTTTTAGCAAACCTTTAAAGCTTCATTGTGAATATCCCCCAGATAGCACTTTTTGAATATAAGCCCTCGATATATAAATTTGTTTATACTGTATTAAATATAAAAATAACTAATCTACATATTTTCATAAAATAACGAATAAATTTGAAGAATTTTATGAATAAATTAAATTTGTTTATTTAAAAAAATCCTGATTAAGAAAATATTTATAGATTTTCAAAAAGAGTCAATTTGACATCAAGAATACCCCACCGGTTAATTTCAGAAAATAAGTCCAGAATATTGTTTTTAATAATAAAATGTTACTAACAAGTTTTATAGAAATCCTTCCACAAATATATATTATTTCGATATTGTTTTAAAAAAATTTAAATCTCCTTAAATTACCTTAAATAGGGACAGTTTATTGAGCTTCAGTTTACTTTTAATTAACAAGATTGAGCACTTATATCAATTATATCAATTATATCAATTATATCAAAAAGATGTAGCCTAAAAGTCGAAAAAGTATGAAAAATTAAATTTTTCTTCAAATCTGCTGAAACAAAAACGCTGCCCTCGCGAAATTGATAACAGAACAGAATACCTACTATATTTGGCATTTTTAATCACATATACTTTGTCAATAAAATCTTAAGGTCCAACCGTTGATTCGGTAAATTTCTTGAACAAAATTTTTGAAAAAGAAAATTGGAGAGTTTGAGATAGTGGTAAAAAATACCACGATGAGATTAAGTTAGAACGGCATAACAATAGACGAGATGCAAAATACTTTCCATAAGATAATTCTGCGATCAGATGAGTGGAAAAATGTTGTTGTGGTAAATTATTTCAATATCTTTAAAACTGTGAGCTCGATTTTCTTAATCAAGTGGGCCGCGACTCATTTATTGCCTGGGGAACTTGATATAACTTGGCTGTTTTTTAACCGCTAATAAATTCTATTACTTTATTAGAAAGATAATTTACTCTAGATTATGGTTTATTAATGAATTTAATTGAAACGCAATTATTAATATCAAGATCTTTGTGAAAAGTAATTTTTTTTATAATTTTTACATATAAATGCATATTTCAATTTTGAGCTCAATGCGCGTCCAGAAAGCATTGTCCGCTTTGGCTCAAATTTTTCGCACTAAAGTTTAGATCTAGTGTCACAGTAATCCGATCCGCACACCTCAAAACTCAACCGAAATTTTTTTTTTCATACAAACCGCTGTCACCCTAATATCTATATGATGTCAGAAATCTCTCTCGTTTTAATTTTTCGATCATCTAATACAACCTGTTGCACTTTTCTTATGTTTTCTTCTATAACTACCTTATTTGGATAACCAGGATGATCTCCATCGTTTGTGCTCGTATGACCACGTTTTTAATTCGGAACACCACGTTTTCATCATTGAATGTGACGGCGAAGATCACAATAATGTTAATCAATCATTATTTGGCTTGGACAGTATTTTTTAATCCCCCAAAAAATAATGTTTAATTAAAATTAAAAACTTTTTGCAATCCACTTTTTCTCAAACTTTAAAAGCAACATCATTTTTAATTATTTTTATAATACTCGCAGTTGTGCCTATTGAATAAATATGCCATCTCTATGAGAGGCCACGTACTTTTCACCCCATGTAGTATATCTTTACCAAATTTGATTTATAATTGTTTATTGCACCCACAAATCTGACCTCTGTAGGGAAATTTTGATTTTTTCGTCGCCTGTTAAAAGTACTTCCAGATCTTCACATAAAACTACCAAGGGAAAATATACATATATATGCTCTCAATTTTAATCAAATTTATTTTTTATTTTTTTGATTTGATTATTTCTTCTGAGAAATATGGATTTACCAAATATAACCAATGTAGGTCTAAAAAAATCGAAACGCTATACGAACTTTTTCGTATATAAAGATATGAGTTTCATAGAAATCCCACTCAAACTTGTTTTATGCTTATCTTGTGTGTCCATTAGTGTCAAAGAATATGACTCTCGAAACTCAAAATATATATCAACATAAATTTTGTCCAAAATGACTAAAACATTCTTAGTTTTTAATTTAAAATTTAATTTAACAACACATTTAAATTGAAACACACCATTTATTCTTAGCGCTTTTCAATATAATATTTTTTATTTTATTAATTTGTGTGTTTATCTCTTAAAGCGATTTTATTCAATTTAATCAAAAGTCGATTTGTCTTGTAATGTAATCGCTCTGCAATCGTCTTAAATCCTCACTTCGATCTCATGTCTAATTTAAAAGCTCATTTGTATAGCATGTTTACCTAAGCGTCATATTTTAATGAAAAATAACAATAAATTAAATTCAAATATATAAAAATACAAAAACAAAATAAAAACACAATAACTTAATTAGCTTATATACGTCATAAAACAAGTTTTGTATTTGGAATATATGCAAGCTGTAAAAAACCCAAATCATTATTATAGTAAATTAAAACAAAAAAAAAAATAAAGACAATTGAATTGAAGTTCATGAATATGTCTGGCATAGATTACATAAAAAGTACATTTATAAAATACGCGGATCCTAAGAGGTGTTTTATATTAATCATACGAGTACGTTGTACGCGTCTACTTAGTACATACCAAGGTATAAAATTATAGTCGGTCCACACCGACTATAAAATATCCTACACCATGCGTTTCGAGAGAAGTTATTCGATAGAAGGTATTTGTTGAGGCAATAACTGAATATAGAACACAAGGATAAACCAATTTTTAGTGTTATTGTTATTAATTAGTGGCGTGCAGATATGAAAAGCTTCTTACCTGATTTTTTTTTTATACGGGAACTAGGTTAACAAATGGACCGGCAGAATCAGCTTTATATGAAGACTGTAACTAAAACTGGTCATTCAGAATTTATTTAGGGCCCACTGATTAATGGGTATAATAGACACACATACTCGTACACTAAATTTTATCAATACATATAATTTTATATGGGGTACACATATACGATATAAATCGAGTTTTCATCGATTCGATTTTTTTTCCCGAAATTTTGGAGGGTTCGAAAATGATTTCAGAGGTTGGTGCCTTGGTCAAAAATACTTGTTATGGCTCATAGTACCAAAAATGCGGTGACCCCATGGAGATTTTTCCGGCCCCCCTAAAGTTTGACCTATTCTAATAATATATATATATATATATGAATGACAGTCAGATAGGGGTTATTTCACCGATTTCAATACCATTTATGCCATTTACTCATATTTGCGACCTGGAGTTATAACAAGGTTTACATGAACACAGAGACGGACGGATAGAGAGACAGATGGATGGACGGACATTACTAAATATACTCAAAAACTGATTCTTAATCGACCGGTATAATAAAAGGTTGGTGGTTACAAACATGAGCACAAACTCATTTTACCCTCACCACATAAAAAATTGCTTAATTCAAACTTATTATAAGATGGTTCGTTTGTGTATACAAAATCCGTAGCTATCTGTCTTGTAGTAAATATTGTATCCATTTCTTAAAAGTAATAATCCATTTCTCATATAAAGCAGCTCCCAATGGTTTATGAAATTCCCAGTTTTTTGTACTAGCAAACACATAAAAACATTTTTTTTTCTAAGCCTATCAGTAAACATAATCTTTCCATTCTACACTTCTTCTGCCTGTGATGCAATATTGTGTATTTCAACTCGATAGATTCTAAATAATTTAAAATTAATTGTCTGGAATTTCGATTTTTAATTAAAAAATATATATGTATATTATTTCATGTCAATTGATAACGATCACTGTGGATGTTCAGATTGTTAGATTATTTGTAGATGTTAGAGGTTAATGGTATTTTGAAAAATAGCTACACTCAAAAAAACATCAGTGTTTTTTTAGATTAGGATCCGGTTCATGGCATTGTTATCGCAGTTTGTTCTCACTATTATTTAACATGTTACTGTCTATATGATAAAAATTATGTACCATGCTAAGGCTCTGAAACTTAATCGGTTTATTATGTTGCGGAGACTTATCTGTAAATTAGAACGATTATGAAGAATTTCGTTTTCTTCAAAACAGAGGACGCTATAATTTAAAATTGGAGTTTTATAAGGTAAGCTTTTTATCTGTGAAAAATGGGCGGAATGAAACCAGTGGGCGTGGCACCTCCCATACGTGGCAAATACATATCATCATATATGCAGAGTACTATGGCGGCTAGAGTTTTAAAAATTTTTGCACGTCAATTGGTTGTTAATGTGAGTAGGCAAAATGGGAGGCATTGGATTAGTGGGCGTGGCACCTTTCATACAAAAAATATTATCTGGAGTACTGTAAACCCGATAGTCTTGAAACCAGGTTTGAGTTCATATATAATGAGCGTGAGAGGTTATGTGAATAATGGGTGGGATTAAACCACTGGGCGTGGTATCTCCCATACAAAGATGCATAGAAATAAGTTATATGGCAAAACAACTTTTGCCCGCTCAGCTAGTACTGATCTAATAAAGAGATAATGTGTGCTTGTTTGTTTGTAGAAGGTAATCTCCGTAACTACTCAACTGATTTTAATAATGTTGGTTCCAGTATTTAGAAAGATCTTTAAAAATGGACATAGGCTATAATTTTTTTGAGATTTTTTTTTATATTTTTCGGGCTAATTATGGTCAATTAAATATTAAAATGATAATAAAAAAAAAAATCAAATTATTACATCCTTTTCACTCGACGTTTCGTTGACGGTATTTCAACTTCTTCTGGAGTGTGAACTTTATTGATTTGATTTTATTTTATTACATTGTCAAGTATTGAATTTGTATAAAAAACTGGACATCACGACACAAAATTTTAATAAATTTAATAAATAATTACAATTTAAAACAAATCACAGTTTAACCTAACAACTAGTATCACAGAATGTTTTTATTATTAGACTGATTTTTTGTTGACATTTTAGTGGGCGTGACACCTCCCATATAAAGTGCATTTTAAACACCATATATATTGAGTACTGTAATAGTAAAAACTTTGCAAATATGTGTGATGTTACCTAATATTTATGTTAGTAGCCATGCCGAAAATGGGCGGGATTGGATAAGTGGACGTGGCACCTCCCATACAAAGTAATAAATCAATAGTATATATCTCGAGTACTATGATAGAGACAGCTTTGCAAATTTGTCCGAGCTCATCTATTATTATTAATATGAGAAGTCGGACAAAAAATTGGCGGAATCACCCTATACAAAATAATTGTTTTACGTCATATATCTGGAGCACTGTAACAGTGAGGGCCAGCACTGTAACAGTGAGGGCCTTGTGCGTTTGCGTAAGCCCATAAGTTGTTTATGTGATTAGTCGAACAAAAAATAGGCTTGATCGGAGCAGTGGGCGTAGCACCGCCCATGCAAAGTAGATTTATAATGTCATATGGTAGACTCTAAAAGGGAAAGCCTTGACTTTTTCCACAAGTCCATCAAATATTAATGTGAATAGTACGATAAAAATTGGGTGAGATGTAATTAGTGGGAATAGTGGCAACTCCTCTACAAAAAAAAGTGAAGTACTACGAAAGTGACATTGTTGGAACTTTTGACAAGTACACAAAAATCGCACAAAAATCAAAAATGGCCAAAACTTAAAATCTCGAAAAATTAAAAATCACCAATAACAAAAATCTCCAAAATCAAAAATGGGCAAAATTATAAATCCCTAAGGTCACAAATCGCTAAAATCAAAAATCGTTAAATGAAAAATTGCCAAATGATATTCTAAATTGAAGGCCAATTATTAAGTGTGGCCAGATTTAATTTGGAAAATCCATATTCTTCTCAAGGGCAGCTATATGCACCCTGCTCCAGAATAAGAACGCCGTAAAATTTTACCATTAATGCACCGAATGAAAAACTAAATATATTGTATATTCGCAAGCATTCAAATAAAAAAATATAAAATAAATAAATTATTTTAATTGCACAATACAAACTTCATAGAAAAAATTTACTATGAATCAAAACATGTCAGTAAGTCTCGGACTGGGCATACTAGTATTTAAAATATTTAAAAAACCAAAGTATCTCAAAATTTGCGGGAAAGATCTTATACCCAAAAAATTTTAAACCTAACCTACTGGATGAGCTGATTAGTGAGAATGGAAAATGCTTAAACATACACTCGTATATTATTAATGAAATTTTAATAGAGATAGAGTATCTGCAGATATGTATTACAAAGTTGACAAATGATACGAAAAATATTCAATCTAGAGAATTTGTCGTGAATATGATAAAAAAGACCCTTTTCTTAAAAAAGTTCATTTTCAAAAAAAAAAAAAAAAAATACTTTTCTTGAGAAAGTACATAAGTGCATATATAAGCAAACTGTTTTGAAAAAAGAATCTTTTAAGAATAAGTAGCTTTTCTTCAAAGTGTAAGTAGCTTTCCTTTAATGATAACGTCTTGAAAAAATGCCATTTCTTGAGAAAAGTTCCTTGTAAATGCACTTTTCGTAAAAACTACTTCTCAGAAAAGTATGTTTTCTTAGAAGATTTTATTTTCTTAAAATATAATTTTTGCTATAAAACCATCGTTTCCTTTAAAAACTAGAAAGTTCATTATTAAATAAATTTCTTAACAAGCTAATTTTCTTAATAATCATATTTTTTTAAATATACGTTTTCTTTAAAAATATTGTCTTTAACAATATCAATTTTTAAAAAGAAAATTTTTTGTTGAAACTATCTTTTTGTAAAAATAAATTTTCCTAATTGAAAATCTTATTTGCTGAAAAAATAGCTTTTCTTACAAAGTTCCTTTATTAGTTTCTTTATTTTACTATCTTTCGTATAAGAAAAATTCCCATATTCTTTTCTTCCTAATGTTTTAGATCATAGCGCTGTCTTTAATTTATTCCATTTTTCTCTTATATTAAAAAAAAAAGTTATTTTTTTTGTTGGACTACATTTATTTATTTACATACATCTATTTTAATTTGGAAAGGCAATTTCTCCAAAAAATAGATCAAATCCTAAAATCTTTTATAGCTTCATATTTGACAAAAAAGCAGTTGTGGATGGCGAGTAGTACCTAAAAAGCCTTTAATTTCATTACAGAGCCGCATGAATTGCATTTGCAAAGGAACACAATAAAGACCCAAGAGTTTTGGAAAATATTATATAGCGTTGCACTTTTGGAAGAAAAGGATTGGAAATATTTGGAGCAAGCCAGGTACTGCACTTAATATGTATTATTTGTTAGGTACAGTGAAGCATGGGGGTGGTACTGTTATGTTTTGCGGGTATCTGGCAGTTAATGGAGTGGGACAAATGCAATTTATAGAGTCAAACAAGGGCAAACCATATACTGAAAACTAATTTGAAGCAGAGTGTGGCGAAATTGGGGCTCGAGATTTATCAATTATATCAACAAGATAATATATAATGACCCCAAGTACACTTTCGATAGAGCATATGAGGGACATATTGAAAAGAAAAATTCGACAGCAACCAATCAGATCAAAAAGTATGCTGAAGGTATTATTAAAACTAGAAACAATTACACAAAAGAAAACTTAAAAAGTTCTAGAAAGAGAGGGGTATTCCACTAACTATTTACATTTAAAAAATACAGCCCATTGCCTCGAAATAAATATATATAATTTTGTACGCACACTATTTCCAACTGTTTTTTTTAGTAAAAGTATATTTTTGTTAATTCTGGTTCTATGTATTCGTTGTCTTTTTATATTTGTTTCTTATTAAAAATGCTAAACTTTTAATTTAAATAAAAATTAATTTAAAATCTGAAAATTCCTTATTTCTATGTTTTTGAGTGTAACTGGAACGAAAACTAACTATAAATTACATTTGTAATAGCTGTAAATTACATTTTCTTAAAACAGAACCTGCTCTTAGAAAGTACTTTTTCTAATTTTTTATTTTCTTAAAAAATAACATTCTTAAAAAATAGTCTTTTTTAAGAAATTACGTTTTCTTAGAAGGGTTCATTTCCTTAAAAAAGCTCCTTTTCTTGAAAACATATCTTTTAATAAAAAATATATTTTTTAAAGTTCCTTTCTAAAAAAAATTGCCTATAAGAGCGCCTTTTTATACTCTATACCACTATGTGGTTTTTAACTACCAGAAATATTTGACGTAGACCCACCATTTATTATACCGACAGACTAAGAATATCTTTCTAATAATAACTTTCTGAGTAGTTTAGCTATGTCCGTCCATCTGTCCGTCTTTGTGCCATGTAAACCTTTTAATAAAACTGCATCCGATATGAACTTTTTCATATCAACAGCCAAAAAAAAAACAATTAGGAATGTTAATTTTTAATTTTTAATTTTAATTTTTAATTTTTAATTTTTAATTTTTAATTTTTAATTTTTAATTTTTAATTTTTAATTTTTAATTTTTAATTTTTAATTTTTAATTTTTAATTTTTAATTTTTAATTTTTAATTTTTAATTTTTAATTTTTAATTTTTAATTTTTAATTTTTAATTTTTAATTTTTAATTTTTAATTTTTAATTTTTAATTTTTAATTTTTAATTTTTAATTTTTAATTTTTAATTTTTAATTTTTAATTTTTAATTTTTAATTTTTAATTTTTAATTTTTAATTTTTAATTTTTAATTTTTAATTTTTAATTTTTAATTTTTAATTTTTAATTTTTAATTTTTAATTTTTAATTTTTAATTTTTAATTTTTAATTTTTAATTTTTAATTTTTAATTTTTAATTTTTAATTTTTAATTTTTAATTTTTAATTTTTAATTTTTAATTTTTAATTTTTAATTTTTAATTTTTAATTTTTAATTTTTAATTTTTAATTTTTAATTTTTAATTTTTAATTTTTAATTTTTAATTTTTAATTTTTAATTTTTAATTTTTAATTTTTAATTTTTAATTTTTAATTTTTAATTTTTAATTTTTAATTTTTAATTTTTAATTTTTAATTTTTAATTTTTAATTTTTAATTTTTAATTTTTAATTTTTAATTTTTAATTTTTAATTTTTAATTTTTAATTTTTAATTTTTAATTTTTAATTTTTAATTTTTAATTTTTAATTTTTTATTCTTCAATTTTCATTTTTCATTTGCCATTTTTCATTTTTCATTTTCAATTTTCCATTCTTCATTTTTCATTTTTATTTCTCATTTTTAATTATTCTTTTTTCAATTTTAATTTTTCATTTTCCATTTTTCATTTTCTATTTTCCATTTTCCATTTTTCATTTTCCATTTTCCGTTTTTCACTTTCCATTTTTAATTTTTCATTTTTTATTTTTAATTTTATGTTTTTAATTTTCATTTTCCATTTTCCATTTTCAATTTTTCTTTTTCCAATTTTCATTTTCCATTTTTCATTGTTCGTTTTTCATTTTTAGTTTTTTTCGATTTTAAATTGCAACTCCTTTGGGATTTTATACAAAAACGAACGGTCTAGCTTAAATATTGACGGCGTGATCGTGATTTCCACAGACAGATGGACAGACGGTGGGACGAAGAGATAGGGTCTTTAAACCGCGGTATAGGGTATCGTATAGTCGGTCTACATATATGGACTACTATTTTCTTACTTGTCTTTAAATTGCTTTTTTAAATCAACCTCTTCCTACACATTGCCTTAGAGTTCGTTTTCTTAAAAAAACTTAATTTTCTTTAAAAAATTAAATTTTCTAACAAAAGTTCCTCCTAATGGAAATGTTTTTTTATAATTTATGACTTAGTCGCCTTGCAACAAACTGTAGTATAAATATATTTTAGCAATATATCGGAAAGCAACTTTTGTATATAAGTTATTAAGTGGTATTTTTGCAGTCTATATTTTTTCAAGAAGCAATTGTAAATGTAATTTTGAAATTTTCAATTGTTATAACATCGATTTCAAATGATATATAAAAATTTTACTTGAAATTTGTATTTCAATGGTATGATATTAACATTGGAATTATAACAAAATGTTTAAATACACCTTTATAAACACAAATAGAATCATAATCAGAATCAACTGAATCATTATCACTATTCAAAGTTAATTATTTTCAGTGTTTAAAGTTTTAATTATCTACGTAAATATATTAAATTATTTTACAAATTTATATATTGAGCTTTCAGTAAGATGATATTTTTTATATCGGCAATGAGAATCGTGCTTGTTAGTGTATTTTTTAATACGTATTTTCCCACCTTTCTATGCAAAGTATTAGTAAAGCAATGCTATTGTTTTTGTAAACATTTGTTATTGTAAACATTTGGCCAGAAAGAGAAGACTGATGAAAAATGTTAGAATTCTTGATGGGTGACCAAAAAATAAAAAATCGAAACTTGGAAACAAACTGACTAGTATAAATGCGAATAGTGAATGTTGTGTTGAAGTCAATTGTAATTTTAACATGACACGAACGAGTAGTAATTATAGTAAGAGGCAACGTACGCTTTCAATAATCAACCGTAGCATGGAGAAGAATTTGCTAAAAGCAACCACAATTTTAATGCTGATTTGTGGTAGTCCAACGGGTAAGTTGAGCGGCCTGATAAATTACCTTAATGTTTATTAGCAGCGATTAATGGTATTAATTTATGTTTCAGTATTGGCTCATGGCTATGGAGGTGGAGGAGGCAGTTATAGCGGTAGTTCTGCCTCAGCGAGTGCTAGTAGTTTTGCTTCCAGTGGTGCAGGTGGCATTAGTTTGAGTGGTAATGGTGGAGCTGGTGGTGGTCATGCTGGAGGGGGTGGCAACCCCTTTCTGCCAGGTGGAGGTCATGGTTTGATGATACGAAAAGAAATCAATTTGGGCGGTCTTTCGCAAGGTCTATCCGGTGCCTTAGGCGGCATTTTAGATGGTGTTGGAAAACTGCATGGCGGTGCTGGTGGACGTGGCAGTGGATTATTTATTGGCGGTGGAGGCGCAGCAGGAGGTGGAGGAGGCGGCGGTGCTGGAGGAGGTGGAGGAGGATATGGTGGCGGTAATTCCGGTTGTAATAGTGGCGCTTGTGGTCCATCTGGTCATGGTGGTAGTTCTGGCCATGGCAGCATAGGAGGTGGTGGATTTATTGGTGGTTCATCTGGTGGTTTTGGCGGTTCAACTGGTGGTTATGGTGGAAAACCTGGCAATCCTTTCTTAGCCGGTGGTACAGCAGGTTCTGGTTCTTTTGCTGGCGCATCAGCTTCTGCGTCTGCTAATGCCGGTTTCGTTGGTAGTGGTGGTGGTGGTGGTGGTGGTGGTGGTGGTGGTGCTGGCGGTGGTGGTAATGGCGGTGGACCTGGTCATAGCGGCGTTTCTAGCTGGCATCCAGCTGGAAATCCAAACGGCGGTTCTGGTAAAAAACCAGGAATTTTAAATGTACTACCTGGCATAACAATAAAGAAAGAAATAACCTTTGGTGGATCCGGTGGAGGAGGTGCTGGGGGTGCTGGAGGAGGAGGTGGAGCTGGAGGAGGTGGTGGTGCTGGTGGAGGTGGTGGAGGTGGTGGCGCTGGTGGTTATGGTGGTGGATCTGGTGTTGGAAGTGGTAAGCCCATACATACTCCTGGTAGTTTTGCTGATTCTGGCGAATTGGGTGGCCCATCAATATTTGTTGGAGCTGGTCAAGGTGTAGGCGGTGGTAACGGTCTTGGATTTGGAGGTGGTGCTGGTAGTGGTAGTGGTAATGGAGGTGGTTATGGTGGATCTGGCAGTTTCGGCAGCCATGGAGGCAGTGGTTCAAATGGTTATGGAGGAAGTGGTTCAGGTGGGGGTGCTGGAGGTGCAGGAGGAGGAGGAGGCGGCGGCGGCGGCGGTGCTGGTGCTGGGTATGGTGGTGGCAAAGGAGTCAGTTCCGCAAATGTAGGAGGTCTAGGTATTCAGGGAGGTCATAGCGGATATGGTGGTGTTGGAAGTGGAGCAGGCGATGGTGGTGGCTATGGGGGCGGAATAGGAGGTGGTCAAGGTGGTTCAGGTGGCCATGGAGACTCTGATGGACATGGTGGAGCAGGCGGCATCGGCGGCTATGCAGGTGGAAAAGGTGGTCATGGTGGTTCAGGTGGATATGGTGGAGCTGGAGGTGGAGCTGGAGTTGGAGGAGGCGGAGGCGGTGGTTATGGAGGTGGTCAAGGCAATTCTGGTTCTAGTGGTCATGGAGGTTCTGGTGAAACTGGTTATGGTTCTCAAGGTAATTATGGTGGATCAAATGGCTGCTCTTCGGGTAACTGCGGAGGTGGAGATGCTGGAGATAAAGGCGTTGGGTCTCTTATACCTGGTTTCAGTGGAGCTGGAGCTTTTAGTGGGGCGAGTGCTTCCAGTTTTGCTGGAGCTGGAAGTGGTTCTTTTGGCTTTGGCGGTCCTGGAGGTGCTGCTGGCGGTCATACCGGACATGGCGGTGGTGGTTATGGTAAATCTCAATCTGGCTCATATGCTAGTGCAAGTGCTTCAGCTTCGTCTTCAGCATACTCTAAAAGTTACTAGAAATTAAAAGATCTGATTTATTGTTAAGAAAAAACCATTTATTTCATTATGTTAGGAATATTTAGTTCTATAATTTGTTTTTGTACGTGATATTTTTGTTAAAATATTTATGTTTGTAAATATTTTTGTTTTTGTATACTCGTCAGTTTTATTGATACATGTATTATTCTTTTTTTTTTACTATGTATAACCAAATTCTAAATAAACTCACTTTAATCAATCAACAAATCAAATTGTGTGTATGCGTTCAGCATATGTAATAAATATTGAAGTGGGTAATTCGTATTCATTGGGTGTTTAACAAAGGTCATCATTAAATATTCCCACATACTTAGGAGTGTGAATAATTCTTCAAATCGGAACAATTCATAGCGGAAACTCAAATATTGTTAAATTTGTTTTTGTTAGTTATGACGAATATATAATTGTGGAACTTTGCATCACAGAGGTTGAGGAAAGTATTCAAAATATTTAGTCGGTAGAAAAATTAATTGTGGACTACAAAACACTTACTTAGGAAGATTTAAATAATGGATTTTGTTCTAGAGCCATGTTATACAGAGGACTTTAAAATTATGTATGTTGTCGATAAATATTAATTTATTTGCACACTAGTTTAATTATAATTTATTATAATTAATGTAATTCTGGGAATGGATTATATATTACATATTTTTGGCAAGGGCAAACAATTTTTATGCGACAGTTAAATTCTTCCTGTTTAATAATATGCAGATGCTTGATTTGAAGTGTTCAATTTAGATACCGTGAACCTAGGATAAACTATTGCAATACCCTTAAAAATATATCTGGTGTAGGTTGCTGGCAAATGTGTAAAATCAAACTAATACAAGACAAGTAAAAAATTATAGTCAGCCTTTACCGACTACACAATACCCTGGTCCTTGAGATTTGAGAAAGTTTCTTAATCCAACTTTCCTGTGTTCATAATTGGATACAGAAAAAACATGCACTAATTTAAGAGAAATACTAGTTCGAGAACGAAGAAACATCAACACAAACTCATTATATCCTGACCATAGGATGGTATAGGGTACAATTAGCGGGATTTCCAGAAAAATTTAATTAAAATCACGTGATAGTGGAATGAAATAGAGCAGTATAAAGCAATAGAGAGATTAAATAAATATGTTCAACAGCAATAACACCGGAATCAACGTATGCAATGTCCCTCAGACTAGGATTTTATTTCTTTATGCAATGAATGTGTTTTATTGTTCAAATATAGATACCCTGATTGCAATTATCCTTATAGGAAATTTCTGATTCGGATTTCTTCGCCCCTCGAATATTAAAACTTAATCAACACTCCTTAGCACTCCTCCAGTTTTTGGAATTATAGCTTTAATAGTTCCGGAAATATGGTGGTGTGAAAAGTGTAAAAATCATTATAAACTAAAAAAAAATTAAAAAAAGGCCGCGTTGTTGCAATGAATTTTGTGTCAACCGAATTTTATGATTACTGAATTATATATTACATAAGGAGTCGGATCAAATAAATCACAATATACGTTTTTTCTCTTAACTTTTTTCGGAAACATTATTTGAATCATTTTTTCGGTCATGTTTTCTTTGAAAAATGTGTCAGTTATTGTACTCAATGGTAAACCTATTCATTTGTAGATAGTATGATAACAATGTTAACCAAAAAATGTTAACCAAAAAATCAAAGGTCTGCCCTCAAACTGCTTTCAATGTCATTAGAAATCATTAGAAGAATTTGCCTCTTGATAGGAAATCTTGTTTGGGGAGAGAGAAAGGTTGACATGATCTCTCTAAGGCCAAGAAAACAGTTCCTGATATGGCGAGCAATCTGCAATTACGGCAAAAGAAGCAAATCAATTTTTACCGAAATTTTAAGACAAAACTATGTTTTATATATATATTTGGCACGATTTGACATCCTGTTACTACAGCGTGGTACAAAAATACTAGCATGTTTTTGAACCAATGGAGGCAAATCCTCCAAATTGGCCGGAGCTTAGGTCAGCACAGATCTAATGGGCTCTTGTGAAAATGGATTTGAAGAGCAGAAAATGGGTGTTAAATTTTAAACTATGGTGGACTACCTGTTCCAAAAAAATTACAAAAACCTATATGAAATGCCTACTGGAAGGGTTCCCGAATAAAGTCCATAAGTTCATAACTAGTGATGAGAACTATAAAAATTATCTTTTTTAAACTCTTTCTTTTAACTCAATCTCTCTGTCTGTTTGTCGTGGGCAACCCCCATTGCCCCTTATCCAATTGTTCTGAAACATAGCCCATAGTCTTGTTGTGACTAAAGATTAATTTTGGGGTAGTCACGCACAGTCACGCAGAGTCACGGAGTGATCTAAATATCATTTCCCCTCTTCCGATTAATCTGAAACTTGGTCCATACACTTGCTGTGAAAGAAAGATTAACTTTGTCATAGCCACGCACCGTTACGCATAGTCACGCACAGTTACGAAGTGATTTAAAACCCATTTCCCCTTATCGGATCGATTTGAAACTTGGTCGATAGACTTGCTGTGAAAAAGATTAACTTTGGCATATTCACGCACAGTCACGCATAGTCTCGGAGAGATTAAAACCTCACTTCCCCTTATTCGATCGACCTGAAACTTTGTCCGTACATTTGCTGTGAATAAAAGATTAAATTCGACATAGTCACACACAGTTAGGGAGAGATTAAAACCTTACTTCCCCTCATCCGATCGATTTGAAACTTTGTCCATAGACTCTTTGTGGCCAAATATTAATTTAAAGATAGTCATACACATAGTCACGTATAGTCACGCCCAGCCATGGAGTGATTTAAACCGCATTGCCCCCATCCAAGAAATCTGAAACTTGGTCCATAGATTTGTGACCAAAGCTTAATTTTAAAATAGTCACGCAAAGCCACGCACAGCCACGGAAAGATTCAAGGAAAGAAAGAGTTTTAATAAAAACTTTGTTGTTATGGGTTAGATTATTTTTTGTAAGCTTTAATATAATTTTAATTAAATAAAAAAATAATAACTCTAGGTTCACCTGTTTCCTTATTATTATTTTTATGTATGTTTTCCATTCTTATTGTCGTAAAATGGTAAAAGCTATAAATTCGATTATACGAATTGTAATATTTAGATTATGCAATGGAATTCTTAATTTTTACTGATACATCTATACTAATCTATACCAACATAATAAAGAGATAATGAGTGTTTGTTTGTTTGTAGGAGGTAATCTCCATAACTACTCATCTTATTTCAAAAGTATTGGTTCCAATATTTAGAAAAGTCCTTAGGGATGGACATAGCCTATACATTTTTTTTGATATTTAAAGTGGGCGTGGCACCTCCCATATAAAATGAATTTTTAATATCATATACATTGAGTACTACGACAGAGAGAGCTTTGCAAATTTGTGTGATGTCACGTGGTGATGCCCCCCATACAAATTAATGCTTCAATATTATATATCTCGAGTACTCGAAAACTGATTAATTTTAAATACAAAGTACTTAGAAAGACTAGCAGATTCCAGATTCGAGTGCAATTTCTAGGCACTTAACCCTTCAACTTAGCTAATTCGCAAAACAACACTATTTTGGTTTATTATTTTCAATGAAGAAAACAAACTAATTAACAAACACATTAATAAATTTAATAAACACACATATAGCATATGTATAATTTTATGTATGTGTTAGCAGCAACTTTAAATGTAATTTACTCAAAATAAAGGAAATAAAATAAAAATCTGAAAATCTGGTGAACAGCCAAAAAGAAATACATTTCAAATAATATACTTTTGGTCAAAATCGGGATAAAACGGTAGAACAAAACATCGGTAATAAGAAATCGCCTAGCCTATTAATATTATAGATTACATTTACTGAATATTTCACAAAAATTTAGTTTTCCTCGAAACCTGCTAGAAAAAATTCATGTAAAAAGAAACATATTAGAGGGACTTACCGACAAATTCACACAGTTGATCTCTGATATGTATTTAATAAAACCTTTAAGTATTTACATTTTTACAAATTTTGTTCAAGAAAATTTTTTAAAACTTGAAAAAGAGTTTTCAAAATTCTATAAAAAACAAGTGAGAAAATTATAGTTGGTCTAGACCTACTATACGATATCCTATACCATATTTTAGAGACCCTATATTTCGGTCCAACTAATTCAATATAGAAAATAAGCATAAACCAAATTTGAGTGAAAGTGTTATTAATTTTTTTGGTTACAGATATGAAAAAGTCCATATCGGGTGCTATATGTATATGGGGACTAGGTCGAAAAATGGACCGATCCTGACCATATTTAATAAAGTCACCTATATTCTTTAAGAATATATACAAACCAAATTTGAGAAAAATGAGTGCAATGTTTTTGTTTTTTTATAGATTTAAGTGAAGATCGGGAAGCAGCTCTATATGGGGCATATGACTAAGAGTTTTCCTACAATTTATGTCAATTTCATAGGGGACATTGGTATAGGGACTAGGTCTAAACATGGGCCGAATTTCACCAATTTCAATAGCGTTCATCATATGGCCGATAACAGCTAATATACAAAATGTCATCAAAATATCTTTGACCTGTAATTTGATTAGAAGGTTTACATAAACACACAGACGGTCAGACGGACGGACATCGCTAAGTCGACTCATAAAGTGATTCTGAGTCGATCGTTATAATAATAAACAGCAGCACAAAGTCATTATACCCAAACCACATAGTGGAATATGGTATAAAAATTAAGTTTAGAAAAATCGTCTGTCAAATTTTATAGTTTTATTTATAACTCAGAATTTTTTAAAAACTTAAAAATATCACATCAAAGATATGTAATCACGACCGTTCTTAAAACAATTTTTGGTATATAATTGAAGAATGTCTCAATACTTTTTAACGAATACGTTAATTTTATTTATAGTTTGTAGATAAACACACTTGTTGTATACCATTTTATTTCTTTATTATTGCCGCCATATTCAGGAACTGTTAATGCCAGAGGTCCAAGATTTTAGATATTAAAATTTTAAGAGAACACGGAAAAAAAACCCTTTTTTGACGTTAGTTAAAAATGGAGCATCCAATATGAGAACTTTTATTAATAATCAGTAAGCCTAGATTAATACTTTAGGTTTACAAGTTTCGAATGTAACTGCATTTATTCTAGAACACTTAAGTGAGTTTAATTTTTGACTTTTTGCGCCGCTATATTGCAAAAATCTTTGGTGAGTTAAAGATGTTCTGATGAAGAGCATACTAAAACGTTTTCATTCGATACTCCTATTATTCCACAAGACGTAACATGAAAATTCATAAGCCCTTAATACTAAGAATGTAAAATGTCCTAATAACAACAACAACCTTTGTGACAGCAAACACTGATGATCCCATTTAACTGACAAAGAAAATTAATAAAAATAAAAACATATTAAATAAAAAGCAAATACAAATGAACTTAAAAAAAAAATACTTAAAACGGATATTGGCAGCCATATTGGCGCATATGTTTCAATGAACACCAATAAACGGAACTAATATACAATAGAGATGTACTGTAGTACACAGTATTCTCACAGGCATTTACTAACAACACTAAGACTCACATATGAACTAAATTTACTAAAAAAAAAGAAGAAAAAATTAATATATTGCTACAACAGGAAAATTATTTTTTCCAATTTTTAACTCTCACGAACAAATCATCCTTTATGCTACAAATGTTTTTTGAAAAAAAAAACGAAGAAATGAATGTAAAAATTTTACAAAGCAACCCAGCAAACTGCTTAGTAATTCATTGAAAAAATTATTTAATACTAAAATTTTGCACATATGAACAGAGAAGCGATATTTGAAAATCTTTCGGTTTCAAATAACCGATCACAGTTAATTTGTTTAAAAAACAGTTTCATATCTACAGGCATAAGAAATGGATATTTGCATAATATTTGCCCATGTTCTTTATTTAAAAGGAATTGATTTTTGCTGGGAACTTTTAAAAATACTAATATGTAAAAACTATATATTAATATGAAATTGAGTGTCGTTTAGCATGACAGGCAAAAGGGAATAGAGAAATATATTTTGCAATATATTAACAAGAAATGCAATACATTTCAAATTGCAATCGGTTCTTAATATTTCATAGTTAAAATATATTCCATTAATTTCCGCAGAAAAGCACATTAACCCTTCTCTTAGTAATTTATACAACAGTTTTAAATAATTTTACTAAAACTCTGTCAGACGTCAATTCTCAAAGCACCATATTTAATGCAAAATGCTTTGCAGAACCTACCCCACTCTCTAGTGTAAACGTGATGTAGATTTCTAGTGTTGTATTGATTGAAACATAATTAAACGAGGGCGGATCAATAAGTCCGTGACTTTTAGAATGAAACACTGTTTTTTTTTTTTTTGCAATAAAAATTTCTTTTTCAACATAATCTTCTTTCAGCTCAATACACTTAGTCCATCGTCTCTCCAATTTTTGTATCCCTTCCAAAAAAAAGTATTTTTCGAGGTCCATAAAATAGGCAGTTTTGATCAATAATTTCATCGCTGGAGCTTTCTTTAGGTTTGAAAATAGGAAATAGTCACTGGGGCTAAATCCCAAGAATATGGCGGATGAGGTACCAATTCGTAGCCCAATTCATGGAAGTTTGCCATTGAGACACGATTAGGTTTATGGTCAATTTAGAGCAAACGCGTCACCCATCTTGCAGACAGCTTTCTTAAACTCAACTGATCATTTCAAATCAAATCCACACTGCCATATGAAATGCCTATGACATCAACAATCTCACGAACTTTTACTCTTCAATCGGCCGACATCATATCGTGGATTTTTTCGACATTTTCGGGTGTATTGACGTCAATTGGCCATCCAGAACATTCACGTCATTTGCATTTGTGCGACCACAATGAGAGTCAGTAAACCACTTTTTTATATTAAAATCGATGACGGAAATTGCTCAAAATGTTACAGTATTCTACCAACAGGTGGTACTTTATGGGAGCAGTGTTGCATTTCATATAACTACGTGGGAAGCCCGAAAAGTCACGGACTTATTGATCCGCCCTCGTATATACCAATCTACACAGAGTCACTTTCTGAGTAGTTTTTAGTGATGTCCGTCCGTTCATCTGGCCGCCTGTTTGCATGTCCATATAAATCTGCAATCAAACTACAGGTCACAACTAAGAATGTATTTGAATGAAGTCTGATATACAAGCTTCTATCTGCCATAGAACAAACGCTATTGAAATTGGTGAAAATCGGTGCATGATCAGACCAAGTCCCCATACAAACGATCCCAATGAAATCGACCTAAATTGTCATCAGATCCAAATAATAATATAGATCTCGGTCAAATTGGGTTTGAGTTTATTTGTTATATCGTTTAATCAGTAGTCGAAAAAAACCCCCATAAAAAGCTGCTTTCCGATTTTAACTTAAATTTATGAGAAAAAAAAAATGTTGCACTGATTTTCCTCAATTTTTTTTTTATATTTTTGCAGAATATAAGCTAGTTTACATAATATGGTCAGTTTCGTTCTATTATTCGACATAGTCCCCATATAAATATAACATCCGATATGAACTTTTTATATTCAAAGGCAAACAATTAATAACAGTGCTACTCAAATTTGCTTTATGATTATTTTCTATATCCAATTAGTTGGACCTAAGAGACTGGTTCTCTAAGTGCATGGTATAGGGTATCGTTAGTTGCTCTAGACTGTCTATAATTTTCTTACATGTTTTTTAATTTTATTTTTTTCTAGACGCTTTTCCGTCTATCTTGAGAATTCCTGTAGGCCTTCCTTTATTATCAAATACTGATCATATATAAAAATAACGCAGTCTTCATTGAGCTGTGATATTGATTTCTAGCACTGCTGCAGATTTAGCAAAACAGTTTTTGTAGGAAATTTTGAATGAATTTTGTGTTTACAGATGATATTAGCTAGAAATCGTGAAGTTGTTGACGAAATTGACAAAACTCATCGCATTTCGAAGTTAATGTCATCTGAAAATGCTGAAAGTCAACAGCACGAATGCGTACGAAGAAGCCAGAACCAAATTTCGGTAGAGAAAATCTTCTAGGAGAGTTAACAGAGGAACATGATTTCTTCTTAGTATTTTTTTTTTAAATTTATATATGGGCATTTCCACGGTCAAGAATGCGATATTCGTAAGCTTATGAAGTGAAAACAGAGATACCGGAACAATATTTTCTTCATATTACCATTTTTGGATAGGATTTTAGTAGCACAGAAAAATTAGGTTTTGTCGATTTCTTATTTCCAACATTTTAGCAACAAACATGGGATCAAGAACTTGATAAAAAATAAAAGAGGTTTTTGACTGCATCTAAAAAAAAAACAAAGATCTGCGAATTGGAAAATAATTTCTAAAGCACTTTTTTTATCCTAGAATTAAAAATTTTCATTGGTTTTTTTATCACCTGCGCAAGTTTCGTTGTGAAAACATAAACATCGATTTTGTTATGACTTAAATTTTCACTTACGAAATTCGTCAAATAACCTCGGGAAGCAAGTCCAAATCGAAACTTGGCTGTAGTTGAAGTGCGCTCTCTGAACTTCATTTTGGCGGATCAGCCTATGATTTTCTGCAAAATCAATATACAAGACTAGAACCCGAGCTTTTTATTTTTTTTTTTTTACGATTTCGAAAAACAAGTGGCAGCTGCACTTCCTGCACACACATATGTTAAGTGACTTTTTTCTCAAGAGTAATTCACATATTGATTTCCTGTACCACAGGATCAAGTCTTATAAAATTAATACAGTATTAAATGTGTATAAAAAACAGTTTATATAAAAATACGTAGTACAAAACAAAAATAACATAGCGAGAGAAAAAAGTAGGTTTAAAAAAAAATATATTAAACGAACAATTTAAAATTAATTGCGTTGCTATTGAGCTGTTGTTCATGTGGAATTCTTATTAAAAGACGAGTGGCGTGGACGAAAAAACTGCCTTTCCGAAACTAAACATAGATGTTATTTCCCAAGGCCAGCTTTGGATTTTAAAATATTTTTAAATAAAAATTACCGAAAACGAGTTTTTCTATTAAACTCGATGAAACCACTATTTAGAATTTAAGAAAAATAATTCGGTTAATATTTATTTTTGACAAAAGAGCGAGTTTTTATTCGATTTATAAGTTTTATAGCTTTTTGGAAACACAATTTAATAATGATCCCGAATTATTTAACAATTGTCAAAAAAATTGAACTATAGAAAGAAATTTTCGTAAAGTCTGAAAGAAAGTCATATTTCCCCATATAAAAACCTCTAAATGTTTTTTGATTGGCCCAAAACTTTTTATTTTTCAGTTTTTTTGCTATTCGCATATTTGTAGGGGGTGCGACCGAGAGTTTGAACACTTTTTTTTATTAACGGCCACCCTAATGGACACTGGAATGAGGTATTGTTGTGACAGGCCATTTGCGTAGATGAAGAATAATTAATCCCTGTGGTACACTTTGTATAAGTAATACTGGATACGATGTTTTATTATTAACAAATATTGATTGAGTGTGGTCTTCTAGGTGTGAAGAAAGTAACTGTAATATTGTTGGCGGAAAATTTAAAAAAAAAATTTCAGCTTCATATACAATGTAGTGTGATTTAGAGTTTCGAATGCTTCTGACTGATCGAGAGGCACCAAAAAGGTTACTTTACTGAAGTTAAAGTCGCATCTTTTATTTTCTGATTGTATATCAGTAACTAGATGTAACCCGGTGTGCTTCGCTACACTCTGCCCCGAATCGTAATGAAAGGGCTCACGCAAATTCCCAAGGCTCTTACTATTACAGTAATTCAGATATATCACATTTAGTATTAAGTTTCTACGGGGGTGCGCGTGGCATTTGTCCAATCCCGCCCCTTTTTTTGTCTGACTACTCACGTTAATAATAGATGACCTGAGACAAATTTACACAGCTCTCTCTATCATAGTACTTAATATATATGATGTTAGAAATTTACTTTATATGAGAGGTGTCACGCCCACTAAAAATATGAAAAAAAAATGAGACAGCCTGTACAATATCCGCACTAAGACCTTGCGAAAATTTCAGGAAGATCAGATGAGTAAATACGGAGATTACCTCCTACAAACAAACAAACGCACATTACCTCTTTATTATGCTAGTATAGATTTTTTTATTTCGATACTTGCTGATATACAATGGTTTTTGTTTTTTCATTCGGTACAACAATTATCAGAGCTTTCGGCGTTCTTAGCCTGCAGGTACATGTAGCAACCCATGAGAAGAACATGAATTTTCAAAATTAGATCTGGCATCACTTAACTATTGGCCTTGAACTTAAAATTTCATTTGGCAATTTTTCTTTTTTTGATTTTGCCAGTTTTGATTTTGCAGATTTTTGTTTTTGGGCGATTTTTATTTTTTAAAACTAATGTACTTGCCAAAAGACTGTTGCTTTCGTAGCACTCCATATTTTTTATATAGGAGGTGCCACGCCCACTGATCCCATTCTGCCCAATTTTTATTGGACTACTCACATTAATATCTGATGGACTCGTGCAAAATGTCTAGTTTTTCCCTTTTATAGTACACCAGTTATGTGATATTAGATATCTACTTTTCATGGGCGGTGCTACACCTACTGCTTCGATCACGCCCATATTTTTTGTTCGACTAATCATACAAAGAAACTATGGGCTCACGCAAAGCCACAAAACTCTCTCTTTTACAGTATTCATGATATATGACATTAAATAGTTACTTTGCATGTGGAGTGCCACGCCCATTGGAGTGAACCCACCAATTTTTTGTCCCACTACTCATACTAAGATCTGATGGTGTCGTGAAAAGCGTAAAAGCTTCCCTTTTTTAGTACACTAGTTATATGATATCATAAATTTATTTTGTACAGGCGGTGCCACGCCCACTGCACCGATCACGCCCATTTCTTGTCTAACTAATCACATGAATAACGTATGGGTTCACACAAAGTCCCAAGACTGTCATTATAACAGTACTCCAGATTTATGGCATTTTATATTTAATTTGTATGCCAGGTGGCACGCCTATTGGTCCGATGCAGCCCATTTTTTGTCCGACTACTCACATTAATAATAGGTAACATCAGACAAATTTGAAAAGCTCCCTCTATCTCAGTACTCAAGATATATAATATTGATTTATTACTTGTATGGGAGGTACCACGCCCACTTATCCGATTCCGCCCATTTCCGGCGAGCTACTAATACTAAAATTAATATGACCTGACACAAATTTGCAATAGTACCCGAAATATATGATATTATAAATTTACTTTTTGCGGGAGGTGCCACGCCCACTAAAAATATTTAAAAAATTATAGCCTATAGCATTTCCCGTATCCGCAGTAAGACTCTGTGCAAATTTCAGGAAGATCAGATGAGTAGTTACGGAGATTATCTCATACAAACAAACAAACAAACAAACAAACACACATTACCTCTTTATAATATCAGTATAGATAAAATGCCTGGAGAAAAAGGCAATTTTGCATTTCTTATTAGGGTATTGGCATCTTTTCTAGCCGAACGAAACTCGGCCGTAGGTTGAAAAGTTTTAAAGCGCTTCCAAGTCGAGTAAGCTAAATCTCTACTTTCAATACCTTGTGGAATGCTGGATGTGAACCAAGGTTGCATAAAAGTCCAGTTTCATCATGTAGGTGTAGTATATTGTCTTAAAAAAAAGACCACTCTTCATCAACAGAGGACATAAAGTAAAGATATCTCCAATTAATTTGTGACAGATTCGCATACAGTAAGTTGTAATTCGAGATGTTGATATCTCGATAAGATTAATGCTGATCTACCTGATGATGAAAAAAGTCACAAGCTACAAAAATCAAATCATGTGTAGAAAAACATGATGCATAAATTTGGTGGTATAAATTGACTTAAGACGTGTCACCCACGTAAACGCGATCGAGTAATGTTCTGCATGTGTTTGTGCAGTGCGTGGGAATTGTTGTATATATTGGAGTAAGTCCTACAGAAATTACGCTAATATTCAGAGATGATCCCATGACAATATTAGAATTAAAGTTAATGCCTTTAGCTTTGTAATGAAGTTAGAAAAATCAATTCGTTTATTGGACCTATGAACACAGCCAACCAGCATTTTTTTACCAAACGAATTAACTCTTAACTATAAAGCTAGTACGTATCTGATATGATTACAATTGGCATTGTTTCTGTTTGCGTTGAACCGTACACGAATTATTCCCTTTTTTATTTCAACAGCTTGCTACATATATAATTTTTCCAATTTCGCTACCTCTTCGCGGCATTTTTCCATCCCCCCAGCTGCTTTATTTTTTATACTTCTGTAGATTTCATTTAATTTTCCCCATGTACCGAATTGTTGCTTATCTTCTTCTTTCGGCAAACGATTTTCCCATCTTCATATATGCATTATTAATGTCAATATAATAAAAATATTTGTCTTTGAAGAATCATTGTCAGATCGGTTGTTATGGGACCGCTGTCATAAACTTTTCTATTTTAAATGTTAGTGCTTTGAAGCAATATAAGAGAGTTTATTTTAAAATCACTTCACAATTTTCGTTATTTAAATGATCATAAACCATTTGTAATTCTCTAAAATTCAGTCCACATAAGATATGATTTTAATATTTTTATTTTTTTAAATAAAATTTCCCTTTATTTGAAGTACTCAAGTACGAGTTTTTCTAAAATTACTAAGTTTTTAAATAAGACGTGCTATCATTAATAATGGAACTCCAATTGTGATAAAAAAAATTATCATTCCTTTCATTAAATTGTATGATTTCCGTTGTAACCTATTTTTTCTTTTTGTTCGAAAGGTAATTTCAATATATGTATCCCCATATGTTCTTACCTTCTGCCTGGGGAACTATACACAAACCCCTTCACTATGTTAAATATGTTAAAAAGAAAATTAGTCATTGAAATAAAACTTTAAATAAGCTTTACATTGGTAAAACAAATAAACTAAAGTCAAACTAAACAAGTGTAAAGTTAACAATTCAAATAATAACAAACAGATGTATGTTAGTTGGAAAGAAGCATAAAGTTCCTAACAATTCAAATACGTCTACCAAAAGAACAATAACATACTCTAACTTACACATAAACATACTAAACATACAAAGAATTACGGTATTTCAAATTACGCGTAGTTTATTTTAACTTTCACACAGGGAACACCATCAATATCATTATCGTCGAAAGATGTAGAAGACAATAGCAGACCACATTTTGATGTGGCATTAAAAGCTAATTCCCTCTTTTCAGTAGAGACGGTGTGTTTTGTGAAATATCCAATATAACATTCACCCCATTTTTTTTGTTTCGAAGTTATCTTTATAATATGGGTATTAACTTAAGGAGGAAAATAGTGTAAATAAAAATGAATATAAAATTTCAGATGTGTGGAAAGGTTTCACTTATTTCAATATAAAAATTAAAACAAATGTCTCTTTTTTTCTAAAATAACCGGAAAATGTATTTTCATAAATCAAATAAATTTGACGCCCACATGGTGCTCGTCCCGAAATTTGATTATAATCTTACTGTACGCCAAATCTATTAAAGTTTTAACTGCCTAGGTGATTTAACCCGGCACTGCATGAATCGTCCATGTTGTGGGTTCAAAAGTGAAGAATAATTGATTAACAAAAAAAGAAAAAGCTTACTCCTTTTTTAAGAATGAACTATTTGCCTCTACCCAAAAGTGAGGATTCAGCTTTTCAGTTTTAAACAAATTTTTAAAACCCTCAAAAGGCATATTGAAATTAAATAGAGCTTACTTTTATACCCAAAGATAGTTCTAGTATTTAAAAATAGTGTTAAAAATTTACGTAAGTGAAATTAAATGTCAAATCGAAGGGCGATTCACCAATTTGCATTTTTAATTTTTAACTACTCGGCCGTATTGTATATGTTCCTAAGAAGTAAGATTACTTAAAAAGTCTATTGTTAAAAAGAATATTTTCTTAAAAAGCATATTTTCTCAAAAAGTACCTTTTTATAAAAAAGTAAATTTTCTTTATAAGTTTCTAAGTACATTAGCTGTAACCCGATGCACTTCGCTGCACCCATCATAACGAAACAAAAAGCTGGGAAAACATTTTGTAAAAACTCTTTTATTTATTTTAGGCGATTTTTGATTTTGTCGATTCTTGTTTCATTGATTTAAGATTTTAGCGATTTTCGACTTCGGCTAATATTGTTTTTTTTTTGCGATTTCTAATTTTGGCGATTTTGGTTTTTTGCGATTTTTTATTTTGGCGTTTTTGATTTTGGCAATATTTGACTTATGCGGTTTTTCTTTTTTGCCGATTTTCGAATATGATGATTTTTGTTTTTTGCGATTTTTATTATTTGGCGATTTTTGTTTTAGCGGTTTTCGGTTTAGCTCTTTTGTGATTTTCGATTTTGTCAATTTTTTTTTGTGCGATTTTTAAATTTGGCGATTTTTAAATTTTGCGATATCTGTTATTCGCGATATCCATTAATAACTTATGAACTCAGAAAAAGTCCTAGGGCTTTTTATTCCCTATACCACTATGTGGTTTGGATATAACGACTTTGTGCTGCTGTTTGTAACTGCCAAAATTGTTTTACCGACTGACTCAGAATAACCGTCTGTGTGGCCATGTAAACCTTGTAATCAAACTACAGATCGAAAGTATGAATATATTTTGATGAACTTT
Source organism: Cordilura impudica (assembly GCA_963682025.1). Taxonomy (NCBI): domain Eukaryota; kingdom Metazoa; phylum Arthropoda; class Insecta; order Diptera; family Scathophagidae; genus Cordilura; species Cordilura impudica. The sequence continues at coordinate 170,148,910 of OY821520.1, read as the reverse complement.
GGTATATCTGTGGTCACAAGCATTAACCGCCTAGTCGAAATTCATTCTTTCGAGAAAAATAACTTTTTATATAAATGTAATGAGGCTTCATTACGACTTAGGTCAGTATATCTATATTGCTATCTTTTTAATAAACAGTGACAGAGTAATGGGGATTTCACGAAAATATAAAGCGTTTTTAGTAAAATAAATAAATAGCATACATAACTCAAATCATTCTTATTTCGACTTAGGCTGTTATCGCTTATGACCACAGATATAAGCTTCTGGCAGCCACAGGATGAACGCTATTGAAGTTAGTGAAAATTGGTACATGTCCAGACCTAGTCCCCATACAAAGGACCCCTATGAAAGCGACATAAATTGCCATAATGAGCCTTTGCTGGTCGCACGTGCTGGCGTAGGGGCCTAGCTCGCCGGATGGGTGGGGTCTTGCTCAGGCCCAGGGAAACCGCACTACATATTTTCACGTGCGATTAAAAAAAAACAACTGTCAAAAAACGGATACTAAGTGGGACGGATGGCCATACTTACCTTGGGATTGGGGACGAGGTATTCTGCCCCTTTTGCCCTCCCTACCATGTTACCTCGACTCCATCTTACTTGGAGGTAACCCACAAAATGATAAGATTTGGCTTGGCTTTGGTTTTCTACATTGGGGTTAAATATAAAATTTTTATTTGCCCTTCATTTTAAGGGTTTTAATTTTAAATTAAATTTATCAACATTTTTATGGTAACTTTAAATACTTTAAGTTTAGGAAAAATTTTTAATTTTAGGATATTTTTAAATTTTCGCAAAATTTTATTTTTTAGAGAAATTTTAATGTTTAGGAAAACTTTAAATTCTAGCAAAATCTTATACATATTTCGGAAGATAATTTTAATATAGGAAAATTTTAATTTTAACAAAATTTTAACTTTATCAATTTGAATTTAGCACTATCTAATTTTAGCACAAATTTTTAATTTTAACAATATTTAATTATTAGAAAAAAAATGTATTCTTACTTTTAGAAAAAGGTTACATCTAAAAAATTTTTTTGTTTTTTTATAATTAGAAATATTTGTTTAGGTAGGAAAATTTATTTTTAGCGAAATTTACTTCTATTTAGCTTAAATTTATAAAATTTCTTAACGTAGTAAAATGTTTAGTTTAATTAGAGAAATTTATTAATTTGACAACATTTTAATAAAAATATTAAATTTAGAAAAATATATATATTGTACAACAATTTTGAATAAGGACAATTAAGGGTATAAAGAAATAAAATTACCGCCTTATCGCTGGTGTTGAAGAGGTACCGATGAAGCTGCTGCCGCCAGACGCCGTGGTTGTGTGTCGCAATATGCAATTAAAAAAATCGGCCATAGCTGCATTAATAACGATATTGTTGCTGATTTCCATACAAAATGTTTATAATTCCTTAATTTGGTTTAATCAACTTGTGTTGTTCTATATTTTTATATTATTTTTCAATTATTTATTTTTTTTTTTAAACCTTCTTTTCTTTTCTGAACAGTATTTAAGTTCTTAAATATAATTTAATTTTAAGTTTCTTTAAAAATGTTCTTCCACAATTTCTTTAGTTATGTAACATGTAAAGTTTTATTTCTTTTCTTAAAGTTTATTTTAAGTTCTTACTTTCTAAATTTTTTTTTTGTTTTAACCGTCCCTACACTACATTTAAATTTCCACCTAATCTATAAATTTAATTTTAAGAGGTTTTTCCTCAACCTTCTTTATCACTACATTTTAAATTTAATTTTAAGAGGGTTTTTCCTCAACCTTTACGTTCAACTTCCAAAATTCAATTCCTTTTAAATTCTGGCGTCATCTTCATAACACCAATTATACAAGACTTTTTTTTTATTACCTACGCTCACCCACTCATTGAATAGCCTATGTATGTCATTATGTAACTTTTTATCTCTTTATCCCTACTACACATAGATATACATACATTCGTTCATAATCTCACTCTTTTCGTAAAAAAAATACCAACTCATATTAAAAGGAGAGAGTAAGTGAGATTATTGAGTGAATGCAGGGGCAAGCTAATACCAATAGCTGAAAACCAAGTGGGAGAACGAGAAGGATTGCAAGCTGTAGTTGACCCATACATACATGCATAATCATGAATTCATATAAACAACGAAGAGACAAACAAATCGCTCCATTACTCAGTTTGCAAAAATAGAACAAAAAATTTTCCGTTCACATGTTACCATATAAGGTGTTATTTACATGTACATGCTTGAACTTGAAAATAATTTCAAGATCAAGGTTATTATTTTTTTTTCTTCTTTCTTATTCTGCTTGTAACAAGATCTCAGTCAAATTGGGTTTGTATATGTTTATTATATCCATTAATCAGGAGTCCAAAAATAATCCGTATAGGCCCCATCTAGAGCTGCTTCCCGATCTTTACTTAAATCTATCAAAAAACAAAGATATTGCACAATTTTTTTTCAAATTTGGATTCTATATATTTTTTTTTAAATATTACTGACTTTACTAAATATGGTCAGCATCGGTCCATTTTTCAACCTAGTTCCCACATAAATATAGCACTCAAATTTGGTTTATGCTTATTTTCTATGTCGAATTAGTTGGACCAAAGAGATAGGGTCTCTAAACCATGGTATAGGGTATCGTATAGTCGGTATAGACCTACTAAGGTTTTCTTACTTGTTTCTATAATAGTACTCCAGTTATATGACCTTAAATATTTACTTTGTAGGAGGGAACCAATACAATTAGTTTCAAATACAAGTTGGTTAAAGCACATTTTACCCATAACAAAAGGTTTGTTCAAAATTCGTATTCATAATCAGAATTTTAGGTCAGAAACGTTTTAACGTTTTATTAAACTCTATGATGGCAACACTATAGTTTTTATTTTTCACTTGAGTCGTAATGATACAAAACCATGGTTATTCGTATCTATAATTTTTTTACTGCCACAAGATCCAAATTATCATATAAATCTTAGTCAAATTGGTTTTGTATGTATTTATTACATCCATTAATCAGTAGTCCAAAAAGGATCCTTATTGGGCAACTCTTAGTCATAGGCCCCATATGGAGTTGCTTCCCGATCTTCACTTAAATCTATCAAAAAACAAAAATATTACACTGATTCTTCTCAAATTGTGTTTGTATATATTTTTGCAAAATACGAGAGACTTTACCACAATGGTCGGGAGCGGTTCATTTTGGGGCCTAGTCCCCATATAGATATAGCAACCGATATGAACTTTTTCATATCTGTAGCCAAAAAATTAATAAAAATCCCACTCAAATTTGGTTTATGCTTATTTTCCATATCCAGTTAGTTGGGCCTGAGAGATAGGGCCTCTAAACGCATGGTATAGGGTATCGTATAGTCGGTCCAGACCGACTATAATTTTCTTACTTGTTTTAATTAAAATGGACCTCGAGCTCGAGAATTTTTATTTATCAAAAAAACTTTTTTTAAAACAGCACATTTACTTAAAATTTTATCATTTCTAAAATAGTAAATAGCCTTAAAAAGTAATCTTCAAAAATAAATAACACTTTCTTTATATAAGAAGGGGTACCTTTTCCTGTTAAAAATTTTATTTGCTTTAAAAATAAACTTTTCTTAAAAATTTACCTTTTATCAACTAAAGTACATTTTCTTAGAAATAGATTTCCTTAAAAAAATATTTTTTTAAATAGATTTTCTTAAAATACCTCTTCTTAATTAAATATCTTCTCTTAAAAAACTATCTTTTCTTAAAAAGTACTTTTGCGTAAAATGCAACTTTTCTTAAAAAATTAACTTTTCTTAAAAATTTACCTTTTCTTAAAAATGGATCTTTAAGACAAAAAAGATTTTTTCTTTAAAAAAAATAATAAATTTTCTAAAAAAAATTACCTTTTCTTAGAAAGTACATTTTCTTAAAAAATCAACTTTTCTTAAAAATTACTTTTCTCAAAAAAGTATTTCTCTCCTAAAAAAGTTCATTTACTTAAAAAAAAATACATTTTCTTATAACACGACGTCTCTTCTTAAGAAGTATCTTTTCATATAAAGTGCACTTTCCCAAGAAAGTAACCTGTCTTATAGGTTTATTTTACTAATACACTATTTTTCTGAAACAATACCGGTAGTTAAAAAATTCTTTTTTTTTATGGCACCCTTTCTGTAAAAATATATTCTCTTCAAAATTAACTTTTCTTGAAAAACCTTTCTTTAAGACTTGCCTATTCTTAAAAACTATTTCCTTAACACACTATTTATTCTTAGAAAGTAAATTTTCCTAAAAAACTTTATTTTTCTAGAAAAGAACTTTTCTAATGAGCACTCGTAGTCAAAAAAATATTTACTTTTTTAAAGGCACATCTACATAAAGTATTTTTTTTTTTAATAACTAAATGGTCTTAAAAAGTACATTTTCATAATGTTCCTTTCTAAAAAAGTACCTCTTCTTATATAAGTACCTGTAGTTAAAATAGTATATTTTGGTCTAAAAAGCAACTCTTATAAAAAGAATGATTTTACTTAAGAAGCACCTCTTCTTAAAAGGGTATTTTTACTTAAAAACATACTTAAAAAAAAAAAAAAAACACATGGGCATACAAAGTAATTTTTTTTTTCTAAAAAGAGTGGATAGTCCAAAAAATTTAACTCTTCTTAACAAAACTCCTTTCTGCAAAAAGGATATTTTCTTTGAAAAATTTTTACGTAAAAAAAGTACACTTGAAGCAAAAAAATAGCTTTTCTAAAAACAGTATATTTGCCTAAAAAGTCCCTTTTCTTCAAAAAGTATAGCTTTTCGTAAAAAGTACGTTTCCTAAAAAAAAGTACTTTTCGTAACGGGTATTATTTATTAACAAAGTGTTTTTTCTCAAAAAATTATTTTTATTTAATTTTGTTTTCTTAAAAAAACTTAATTTTCTTAGCAAAGCATCTTTATTTAAATAAGGTTGTAACGACACGTCTTACCACTTTATACTGGGGCAACTTCAGCATGCCCAGGGTTCGTTACACTTATTTATTAGTTTTCGATAGGGAATAGAACACGCACAATTCTATTTGCAAACAACGTTATAAATCGAAATTTATTAAATTTCTCTCTACTGAGGCTACTATACTATATATACCGTGCCAGCCGAGTTCAGTCGTCATCTGTTTCTCACACTCTGTCGGGGTGGAGCCGCTAGTTGTTTCCGTGTAGCTGATGATGTAGAGACACTCTTTCAGTTTCGTTTCAGGGTTGACTATGGTCGTTATACTCTAAAAAAGAGTAGTGGTCACCTGGTTGATGTTGATAGAACAATCTTTCGAGATACAATGACGGTCCCCGTTGCAAAACAGTAGATCTGGTTCAATCGAAGATGTAAACCCTATACAACGATTGACCCAGCCATTACTGCGAGATACCACGCCGTTTGGTCAGACTCGAACAAAGGGTAGAACAATTTTTCAACCGACAGTGATGTTCCCCATTGTAAAAACAGTAGGTCTGGTTCTATCGGAAATGGAAACCCTATACAAGGATTGACCCAAATTGTACTGGGAGTCCCTAGTAGTCCAAGTCGTGTGTTGTGTAAAGTTCACCGGATTGATGTTGGTAAAACAATCTTTCAATCCCAGGTCTCAAGGCAGTTATATTCCACTGATGATGGAAACCCAATACATCAGTAGAATATGACCTTACAAACTGGCGAACTGAATTTTTCTTATTAATGCATCGCCTTTTTTACTTAAATTTTTACCACACAACGTTCTGCCGACAGCTTAATACAGAGGTGGTGTTGAAAAAGACTTTCACCATACTGTGTGGTGGGCTGTTAACATTGTTTAAGCTTTTCAATTTTAAAATTTTTTTCTCTCAAGAACTTAACACAAGTTGGTTGACATACGATTTTCTATATGTTTACCATAGAAGTAATTATATACATATATATCAAATATAATATAATAAGGTCGAATGAAAGTCACTTATATGATCTATAATAATTCAATTGTTACGGTTCTACTAATATAAAGAAGTACTAGATAGACTATTAGAATAATAATAAAATAAAATTTTTAAAATTCAAACATTACTAAATAAAATAATATAATATTCTGTGTGGGTCATTTTCTTAAAGCAGCGGATTTTCTTGAGAAAGTGCCATTTCCTAAAAATTTCCCCCTTCTTAAAAACTAACTAAAAAAAGTACATTTTTTTAAAAAGTATAATTTTTTGGGAAAGTAGTTTTATATTTGAAAAAGAACATTTTCTTGAAAATTTTTTTTTTCTTGCAAAAATTAGCTTTTGTAAAAAAAAATATTTTTACTTAAAAAATAAAGAAAACCTTTTGTCAAAAATGTATTTTCAGCATTTTACAATGGACGACTTAGGCAAAATTAAATAAATATTTAAAATGTGTACCCATGAAGTGAATATCCTTATTATATTTCCCAGCAATATTGTTGAGTCATTAAAAAAAAAAATTTTGCATGAACAGTGGTGTTGTAATTACACAATCCGTCCGCCATTTTTTTCATAACCCTTGAAATTAATTTAAAAGCTATTAGTGCCGTTAAAATTATTGTAACTAGTAAGCAAATGTTGCTGGGTTTTTTATTATGAATTATCAGAAGAACATAGAGCTTCTATGTAAACATATTATAAAAAGGCTGAAAAAAGAAAATAAATTAGAATTGTTGTATTTTTCTTCTACATTACGCTTTTGTTAAATAAATACGATTTCAACTACGAGGGGGTGAATTTTCAAAAAGGTAAAGTGGAAAACTTTAGAGAAAAGTATTTGAAAACAAAAGTAATTAGAAAAACTATTTACAAATACTTTATTCGAAAAATTTCTTTTTAGAAAAAAAAAAAAAAAAAAACAGAGAATAATAATGAACTTGAATAAAATAAATAACAATGAAATCAAATCAAACCATGGGCTAATTAACTAAACTCATAAAGTTGTAAATAAAGTTTATAAACGACTCTTCTTCTACATAAATATACAATACTTTTTATGGAAAAGAAAACTTTTAACAATAACATGCAGTACTTAAATAGGTTTAAACACAGCATGCAGAAATTTTCTGCCTTTACATCCAATTTGAAATGAATCAAAGATTTCTTTTTACCTGCACTCCCAGATTGTTGACCTTAGGCTTTATTTATTTTTCTTATATAATCGGCTTTACTAAAAACTAAAACAAAGTCTTTATTGACTTTTTCTAAATAACAAAAACAGTAAAAAAAAATATTAAGTGCACACTTAAGTAGAAACAAATGTATATGTATATATGTAGGTAAGTATATTGTGTGGCTGTTTTCCATGTATTAAAACTCAATGAACTGTACTCTTTGGATAAGTGTATTCATTTTTAATGAACATAATGATCATTATCAGTATTAAATCAAAAAATGAATTCCCTGTAAATCCATCAACCACTCACTAAACGAAGTGATTTTCATATGAGTATTTGTATGTCGTCGATTATATGCCAGGTTTTATGATTCGTAATTTCTTTCGAATAAATCTATTGAACCTAAATAAATAAAAAAAAATTCAACGAAGTTATGTAATAGAGAGACCAGATTTGATGTTATTGAAAAAAAAAAATATATATTAGAAAATTTATTCTATCCATTTCCTAAATGATTTGAAATGTATGCTTTTGGAAAGTGGAAAAAGTGGCCAATATTAAACACGATTACGTAAGAATATTTCAAAATATGCAAACTAAATTTTCTGGATACGAATTTTTCCGACTACATAAACACTCCACTACTACTCTACATTCAAGCATCCGTGACATTAGACATAATCCTGAGGGGTTCAGGAACCTCATTGAGAGTGAAAGCAAAATGAATGATGAAATAGAAGTACGCGCTAAAACTTTTAAATGTTTACAACGAAATCCAATTTTCTCATACAAAAAGAATTAAAGGTCTACCAATATATATTCCGAGTGTCTGCAAAATGTGACCATTGATAGGAAATTTGGTTCGAGAAGAAAGAAACGCCCCCAAGTTTTTAAGGCCAAGAAAATAGAAAAGAAATTGAAAAGATCTCTGAACACATCTGATAGAAAAGCAGACCGATTGGTGCAAAAAGTTAAAGCCAATGTAGGTTTGAAAACATGAAAGAGTCCAAAAAGTTTCAGACAGCAACACTGCTGAACATTTTGAGCCCAAACCAGAGAATGGAAATTGTTTCATAAAAATATACACCTGCTTCATTATGGATGGCAAAACTTATGTAGTGGCAGATTTTTCGTAGTTTCCAGGAAAACTTTTCTATCTGTGTAGTGCTCGTAGAAATATTGAGGATGTGTTCAGTAAATTACCAGAAAATTTCCTGCTATGGCAAGCAATATGCAGTTGCGACGAAATAAGTAAGTCATTTGTTTAACATGCTCAATTAATACCAAAATATTTGAACAAAAACTTCTCACTTTTATAAGACAATATGTCGACATAGTTTGGGTCCGATTTCGTTATCTGTCACTACGGTAAGTGATGCAAGAACAATGATGTGGTTTTTGTTCAAAGGTGTGCCAATCCTCCAAACTGTCCAGAGTTTAGTTCAGTGGGAAGAAATTGAGCTCTTGTGAAAAGCGAAAATTTTATATAGAGATGAACTACCTGTTCCATTAAAGTGACAGAAACCACTACAACATCCTTATTGGAGGGGCTTCCAAAAATGTCCCTAAGTTCATGAGGGTGCTTAGAGGCGGTGAGTACTTAGGCCCCAATGAACAAATGCCCCAAAAAATAGGGGTTTAAGTTTGCGATGAACGCAAGACCCAAAACTTTGTAAAAAGGCCTCAAAAATTGAACAAATGCCCCAAAGAACATTCCGCAAAATTTTTCGCATATGGTTTCTTTTTTGCCAAATATCTATTCAAATGAAAACTTGCATACTGCTCTCAATATTTCTCCTAAAATAAACGCATTTAAATTTTATATTCTTTTCGGCAGCATCATTGCGGAAATTTATCTCGCAACACCATAGCTTATCTTGCAATGTTTGCCAAACTTTCAGAACAATTAATTAGCAACACCTGAGCGGCGCGAGTGTGGCTGCCAAACCCGTGCGGAAGCGTTGCGTGGACGCGGGCGCAACGATCTCGTGGAACACCGTTACGATAAATTTTATTTACTAACTAGATGTAACCCGGTGTGCTTCGCTACCGCCTCCCCCCTAATCGTAATGAAAGGCCTCACGCAAAGTCTCAAGGCTCTCACTATTACAGTAATTCATATATATCATATTAAATATTAAGTCTGTATGGGGGTGCCACGCGCATTTGTCCAATCCCGCCAATTTTTTTGTCTGACTACTCACGTTAAATGTTTAAAAAATACAGCCTGTAGCACTTCCCATATCCGTAGTAAGACTCTGCGAAAATTTCAGGAAGAGCATATGAGTAGTTACGGAGATTACCTCCTTCAAACAAACAAACACACATTACCTCTTTATTATGCTGGTATAGATTACACAAGGGAACAAAATTGAACTTTTTTTGTGTTGATTTGAAATTTATAGCAAATTTTTACTAACTTGAGGTCGCTGATTTCAAATCTGCACTTGGTTTTTTTCTATCAGCTCGACTTTTCGAGATATACCATTATGTTCAAAATTAAGGCACTTCCGCTACATATATTGGAATAACTTGAAAACGGTTCACCATATTAAATTAAAAAAAAATCCGAAACTCGCAAACAATATTCTCTTAAAGCCGTGCTTACTTTGTTTTTAAATTTTCCAAGTAGTTTTAGAGATATCGTTCAAGTTTTGAAAAAAAAATTAAAATTTTTAAAAAAAAAAACATTTTTTTTGTTTTTTAAAAATTCCTAAAAAATAAAAATGGGACAAAAATCACAGTTTTGGTCTACAAACAGTTAGCTAAATATATTTCAAATAAAATGAGCTCTATTTCATTGCAATCGGTGCACACCTTTTGATTTTGTTCACGATTTACTGAATTGATATAAATCGCGATTTCCATACAAAAATAACATTTTCTAATGTGTAAGTGTTTGTATGTAATAAGTTAGTTTTTTATGATTCTAAGAATTAAAAAAATTAAGTAATAAAAAAAGATTATTTCATTTTTCTGGTCAGCTATACTTTTTAATTTAACACAAAAGGAGAATTTTAAAGAAAAATAAAAAATTTTAATACACAAATATTACAATGTAATTACAACTCATCGAAAAATTTTCTTTTATAAGATTTTCTTAAATAACCTTGTTTAGAGGGATTTGTTTTAATGCTCCAGCAATAGTCCGCCATCATATGCTTATCCCAGTGACCCTGGTACCGCTCCTCTATAGTGCGGATATCTTGATGGAAACGTTCACCTTGTTCTTCACTGAAGTCTCCAAGATTTTCAGGGAAACAATCCAAATGACTGTGTAGGTAGTGCACCTTAATGCTCATATTACAACCAAGCTACTTGAAATGTGACAACATGTTATCCACGTGGTCCGAATAGTGCTCACCCTTTTTGTTTCCCAGGAAATTGCGCACTATCCAAACAAATTCATTCCAAGCATTTCTTTCAATATCTGTCATGGAATTACTAAAATTTTCATCATTGATTAATTTTTTGATTTGAGGGCCATCAAAAATGCCAGCTTTCAGTTTCTCCGAACTCAAATTGTTGAACTTTTTACTGATATATCTAAAACAATCACTGTCCTTGTTGAGAGCTTTGACAAATTGTTTCATAAGTCCTAGCTTGATATGGAGAGGTGGCAGTATTATGCGATCCCTGGGCACAAGTGGTTGATTAACTATATTGTGGTTTCCTGGAACCATAGCTACCCTCGAAGGCCAGTCTTTCTTACTCCAGTGTTCAGATCTGGCTCTGCTATCCCATAAACAAATGAAACACGGATATTTTGTGTAGCCACCTTGTTGGCCTAGAAGAAAATTCACCATTTTTAGATCCACACAAATTAGCCAGCGGTGTTCGTTGTACTTTATTTTATTTATAACTGAGGCAATTGTAGAATATTCTTCTTTAGCTTTAGTTGAATGTGCAATGGGCAACGAACCCAATTTATTACCGTTATGCAGTAGTACACATTTTAGGCTGCGTTTAGAAGAATCTATAAATAGTCGCCAGTCATTTGGATCATACTCCTATAATCCCATCGCTGTTACTAAACCAGGAAAATCTGAACAATAAACAAATTCATCGTCTTCGGAAAAGAATGGAAGTAAGTTTTTTTCTCTGTTACGGTAGTATGAAATTGTTGTTCCTTGGGTTAACAGATTTTTTTGCTTTAATCGAGAAGCAAGAATTTCAGATGCTTTTTTAGAAAGTCCAAGGTCTCTCACTAAATCACTAAGCTCCTCCTGATTAAATTGCTCGCGTTCAGAAGAAATATCTAAATGCAAGTCATCTGATCCAAAATCAGAAATTGGTGAAGGAACATTTTGTCGTAAGTCGTGGAAATTGTGTGTAGATGTAGATGGTTGTGGTTCTGAATCCTCACTAGAGTACAGGACTGGTTGGGTAATAGACAACACGTTAGGATAAATCCATTTAGACCGGTTTGTTTTATTAATGCCTGTTATGTTGACAGCGCAAAAATAACAATCATCATAATGATTCGAAGGTTCCCGCCAGATCATTGGTGTTTTATACTTGAAGTGGGTCCGTTGCTTGTTTGCCCATAACCTTAAATACTCTACACAGTTTTTACATACAGTATTAGGAATCACGGGTTTCCATGGTAAATCCGAAGTAGTCAAAATAAATTTTTTTAATAAAATCTGACACACTTTTTCTATTTTTTATAAACGTGTATTCGCCACATATGTTACAAAAATAGTTGGGATTGATTTTACAGGTGTTTCTTGACGTAGCCATTGCACAATTTTGAAGTATATATCAAAGTAACACAATTTTCAATAAATAACACACGGGAACAAAATTGAACTTTTTTGTGTTGACTGATTAAATGTTCAATGTAAAATGATTTATATTTTTTGTCGTTATACTTTTCGCTTTCGTAAACACTTGTTGAATGAGAAAAATTGGTTGAATGAACCCATAAAAATACTTAGTAGTTTTTTACTGAAGTACCAAAAAAAATTATATCCACAATTTTATTGACAGTCACTTATGAATGAACACATGTGTTCAGGGGAATTCCTTTAAAAAATCATCCGTTACCAACGGTAAACCACAAATCAATAAAAACAAGTGGACTTTTCTTTTTTCTCTTTAATTGACTGTGAACTGACTAGGTGTCATAAAGGGACAATAAAATTTATAGGCGTTATGAGTTTGCTACCGCAACCATAAAAATGAAATAATCTTTTTTTATTACTTAATTTTTTTAATTCTTAAAATCATAAAAAACTAACTTATTACATACAAACACTTACACATTAGAAAATGTTATTTTTGTATGTAAATCGCGATTTATATCAATTCAGTAAATCGTGAACAAAATCTAAAGTTGTGCACCGATTGCAATGAAATAAAGCTCATTTTATTCGAAATATATTTAACTAACTGTTTGTAGACCAAAACTGTGATTTTTGTCCCATTTTTATTTTTTAGGAATTTTTAAAGAACAAAAAAAATGTTTTTTTTTAAAAAATTTAAATTTTTTTTTCAAAACTTGAACGATATCTCTAAAACTACTTGGAAAATTTAAAAACAAAGTAAGCACGGCTTTAAGAGAATATTGTTTGCGAGTTTCGGATTTTTTTTTTAATTTAATGTGGTGAACCGTTTTCAAGTTATTCCAATATATGTAGCGGAAGTGCCTTAATTTTGAACATAACGGTATATCTCGAAAAGTCGAGCTGATAGAAAAAAACCAAGGGCAGATTTGGATTCAGCGTCCCAAATAACCTTAAAAACAATATTCAGTTCTTAATCAACAGAACCATTGTTCCCTTGTGTTATTAGTATGGATTTTTTATTTCTATACTTGATGATATACAATGTTTTTTGTTTTTTTCATTCGGTACAACAATTATCAAATTTTTCGGCGTTCCTACCCTGGAGCAAGGTACATGTAGTTGCCCATGAGAAGAACATGGATTTTCCAAATTAGATTTGGCAACACTTAACTATTGGCCTTGAACTTGAAATTTCATTTGGCAATTTTTCTTTTTAGCGATTTTTGATTTTGCCTATTTTTTATACTGAAGATTTTTGATTTATGGGCGATTTTTATTTTTGAACTTAAAATATCATTTGGCAATTTTTCTTTTTAGCGATTTTTGATTTTGTCCATTTTTGACTTTTGAGGATTTTTGTTTTTTGGGCGATTTATATTTTTCGCGATTTTTGGGTTTGGCGATTTCAAAAGACCGTCACTTTCATAGTATTTCATATTTTTCATAAAGGAGGTGCCAGGCCCACTAATCCCATCCCGCCCAATTTTTATTGGACTACTCACATTAATATCTGATGGACTCGTGCAGAACGTCGAGTCTTAGTTATATGATATTAGATATCTACTTTGCATGGGCGGTGCTATGGGCTCACGCAAAGCCACAAATCTCTCTCTTTTACAGTACTCCAGATATATGACATTAAATAGTTACTTTGCATGGGGGGTGCCACGACCATTGGTGTGAACCCGCCAATTTTTTTCCGAATACCCATACTAAGATATGATGGGGTCGTGCAAAGCGTCGAAGTTTCCCTTTTTTATTACACCAGTTATATGATATATATTTACTCCATAACGGCGGTGCCACGCCCACTGCTCCGATCATGCCCATTTTTTGTCTAACTAATCACATGAATAGCTTATGGGCTCACACAAAATCCCAAGATTTTCACTATTACAGTACTCCGGATATATGGCATTTTATATTTATTTTGTATGGCAGGTGCCACGCCTATTGGTCCGATACAGCCCATTTTTTGTCCGACTACTCAAATTGATAATAGGTGGCATCAGACAAATTTTAAAAACTCTCTCTATCACAGTACTCGAGATATATAATATTGAATTATTACTTGTATGGGAGATACCACGTCCACATATCCGATTCCGCCCTTTTGCGGCGTAGCTACTAATATTAACAATATACATGATATAAAAAATTTATTTGTGTGGGATGTGCCACGCCCACTAAAAATATTTAAAAAAAAATATATCCTATAGCACTTCCCATATCCTCAGTAAGACCCTGTGAAAATTTCAGGAAGATCGGATGAGCAGCTATGGATATTATCTCCTACAAACAAACAAATAAACACACATTACCTCTTTATTATATTAAGAATAGATTACTTCAAATTACAAATGATTTCCGATATTTTTTCAGTTTACGAAAATGAATGAACTACAAACAAAACAATAACATAAACCGGTTTCGTAGTTTATTTTGTTCATCAGTCTTGAAAAAAATAAATTTAGGCCCGAAACTTACAAATTAAGAATGAGCAAATGCCCCAAGATATTTCAAATTGGAATAAAAAATTAACTTAGGCATTTGCTAATTTTTTTTTGAGCGTTTTTTTCCTTGGGGCTTAAGTACTCAGCGCCGCACAGTGGCTGAAAATTCTTTTTCAGTGGCCAAAATTCTGTAACTTTGGAACCGATCAAAATATTTTAGTAATTCTTTTTCTAGTGGGTAGATATTTTTTTGGTCTTGAGTTAGTTATAATTCCATTACAACTGATTGAGTACTTTTTAATAAATTCTAAGTCAAAATTGAATTTTTCATTTTTTTTTTTAACTTTTAGCGTGAAATATGGGTTTTTATTTTTTTTATTTATTAAAAAAAGTCTTATTTGGATTTCAATAATGACTACAAGTATTTTTGGTAATAACGGGAATTTTTTAATGTTTACACTCAAAAAAATTTGTACACCCAAAAAAAAAAAAAAAAAAAAAATAAAACCAACTAGAAATTTTGCTATTACAACTGAAAAGTTAAAAAATTTTTGCTGTCAAATTTGCAAATTTGTTTACACTCAAAAATATATCCACTTAAAAAACGTTAGTAATATTATATAATAGTCTTGCTATTACTACAGAACAATGTATCATTATTTGCTGTCAAACTCGTTAATTTTTGCCAAATAAATCTGCTGAACAATAGGCAATGATCCTGATTTTGATATGCATCTAAGGGTCTTTTTTCATGAATCTTTCTTATTTATTAAAACATTTCATACACACCTGGGTAAAAAAACCTTCTAAAATTAAAACGGGAGTTTCTGTTTATTATTGTTTTTCGTACCTATAATTATTATTCATGCAATTATCATTATTAATTTGATTTAAATATTGATTGCAAATATTCCATATTTTGTTCTGTATTATTTCTGATATTTAGTAGTTTTTTGACTTCCTCATCTAAATCCACTTTCCATTGATTTCGAATACTGGAGATGAACGGATCTGATGTTGCCAATAATATATTAAATAGATCTTCATTTAAAATAGATCTTCTATAAAATCTGTAATCCTTACTCCTTTTTTCCTGAGCCTCCTCTGATAGATCTCCAAGTGGCACCAAATGATATTTAATGGCAACTTCTGCATGATGAAGAATTTTGTGACTACTATAAGCTATAAAATACCTAAAGCACCAATTTAACACACCATTGTATACTTATAGGGCTGTTTAAATTATCGTAATTTGAAATTTTTTTGAGTAATTTCATTTAAATGAAATAAGTGTTATACCCGCGGATCGTCATGGGTACAAAAATTTTTTTTTTTTTTTTTATTTATTAAGTCTATGGTAAAACCTTACAGACTGTTAAGTATAATACAGAGGAAAAAAAATATAATATATACAAATCCTGAAATCAAAAATTTGAGATTATGTATTTAAAAATAATATAATATTGCGTTTAATAATATCATCATTTAAAGAAAAATCAATTAAATTGTATAGATCATTGAAATCATGGCAAATTCTTCTAAATGGATCAGCATCGGCAAACTTTTGACGACAGATTGGGATTAACAGTGGAGTGTAAAAACGTGTTGACCGTGCCGGAACGTTCATGAAGATGTTGTCCATAAGAAAGTTTGAGCATATGTCGCCTCGAATTAAGTTAAATAAAAACATAACATTAAGCATTGTTCTTCGGCTTTTTAAAGACGGCAGTTTAATTTGAGAAAGTCTAATTGTATATGATGGCAGATTGACAAAACTTGGATAAGAACGTCTTAAGCAGAAAAGGAGAAATTGCTTCTGGACCGATTCAATTTTGGCACTGCGAATATTAGATAGTGGATCCCAAATAACAGTCCCGAATTCTAAAATTGGTCTTACTAGGGAGATGTATAGTTGTTTGGTAACTGTAGGGTCATTTAATTCCTTTGCTCATCTTTTAATGAAGGCCAGTACACCACGTGCTTTAATAATTATCATCGAAATGTGTTGAACAAACTCTAATTTGGCATCTAAAAGTACACCCAGATCTAGGATTTTATTTACTTGCTCCAACCGGTAATCTCCAAATTTGTAACAACCAAATTCACCTAATTTTCTAGTAAAGTGCATGTGTTTGCATTTTTTTAAATTTAATTCCATTAAATTTATGTGGCACCATCTATAAAAATTATTCAGATCATGTTGTAGGTGAATTTGTTCACAATAATTCTTATAGCTTAAGAAAATCTTGACATCATCAGCATACATAAGAACATTTGAGTCTTTTATTATACTTGGTAGATCATTTATAAAAAGAAATTATACACTGCGTTAAAGAGGACACTTTTACCTTTTTCTGGGTGGTATATGTTTCTTGTTCCCTTTTTTGTCCTAGAAGTTCTATTCCAATCAATTTGAAACTTGACACAAATATAGTAGTTTAATTAATATTACAGAACACCCCTAATATTTAACGGTAGGGTTCTGACCGCTTACAACGACCAAAGACTACGATCCTACCAACCTCGTAAAGAAGACCGCAGGTCATTATCGATGATAACTTCCTAGTAGCAACCATTTATTTTTGATAAAAAACAAAAAATCACCTTTTTATGAAATTAAAAAACAGCTGAGTTTGACAGCATGCCACGCCCACAATTAGCAATAATTTAACCTAGCGTTTTGGCTACGTTAATTTGCATATAATGGCTACAAAATGGCGTTAAAATTTAAAAAATGGGTGACAAAACAAAATTGGACTTTTGGCCAACGAACTATAAATATGTTTTTTTTGTAAGCCTTAGAAGAATTTCAGTTAAATACATGAAATGAAAGCTGTATGTTCATTGGTTTCTTTCTTATTACATTTTATATATGTGAAGATTTTTTCGTTCGCGTTCCTCATACCTTCTCCACAGTGGTTGGGGGGTACTAAAATAAGCAGGTATCTTCGGCATACATAGCGCACTTACAACCATTGCAATTTGCCATACCAGAGCAATATAACACATATAAATTGGTCCGAAAATTGTAACTTGTTGTACTCTCGCTGCAATATCTAAGAGATTAGAATATATGTCATTTAGGCTAGCAGTTTTTTCAGAAATGACAATTTCAATAAGATAGAGTGGAAAACTATATCGAATCATCTCGTACAATAAACCATTTTACCATATAGAATCTAAAATTATTTCTGTTTTTTATAGGCTGTTTGTTAAAATATATAAATTGAGACCAACGTTGGATTTTAAAATATGATCACGGTTTCAATATCTGTGTTATTTTACCAAGATAAAATTTTTGGACAGTATTTCTGGCTCAACAGCCTTGGAGTTTTGAATGCTAGAATAGAAATATTTAAAGATCAGTCTTAAATCCCTCAGACAAATACACTAGTATATACTTAGGCTACTATATTCCAGAGGCCGTGGTCCTAATTTACCACTTTGAGTGCTAGATTTATCACAATTTCAACTCGTTTAGCAAAATCAAATTCAAGTAGACACTGGCAATTTTTTAATAGTACTTTTCAAAATTATTATTTTTTTAGCTTTTTTAATTTTTCAAAATATTATTTACGTTATTCTGACATGAAAGATTTAAAACAGTTAAGAAAATTATAGTTGGTATACACCAATTATACGTTACCCTATAACATGATTTTCGAGAGAAGGTCCGGTATTCAACTTTGCTGAGGCAATAACTGAATACAGAAAATAAGCATAAACCCAATTTTAGTGTCATTGTTATTAATTAGTGGCATATAGATATGGAAAATGTTACATCAGATTTTATTTTTATACGGGGACTTGGGTCATAACCAAATTGACACACAAATTTGAACAAATTTATTTTTTATTTATTTATTTATTTACAAAGAACAACATTTTAAAATTATTTTTAGTATATAGCTGTTCATGAATTTAGAAAAAATATTATTCTAATTTTAATTGATTAATATTTAATATGAAATCAATAAATCCATAAAGTTCATAAATTGAATACCCATTCTCCAAATATGGTCTGCACTTGCATGATTAGCTCTATAGAACTGTACAGATAAAGATGAGAAGTAACATGTTGGGCGTTGAGGAATGTTGAATGATATATTGTTAATCAGGAACCAGAACAAACATCACCATTAATTATATTAAGAAGAAATGAGACATTTACATTGTTCTCAGGCTTTTGAAAGTTGGTAGCTTATTAAGGGCAAGTCTGCTAGTAAAAGATGGAAGATAACTTGGATTGAAGTTTAAATCCGAAGACAAAAAAAAAGGAATTGTTTGTATACAGATTCCAGACTGTCGGTATGAATTTGGTAGGTTGGGTCCCAAATTATAGAAGCATATTCCAGGATAGCTCTCACAAGTGACGTATGTATAAAAAGTTTTGCTGACATAGGTATCATTAAACTCTTTAGCCCAAAGTAAACCTCTGGCTTTGTTGACAGTAAATGTTATATGAGGAATAAAGCTCAGTTTATGATCCAATTAAACGCCAAAATCTATAAAGTTATTTACTTTATCGATACGATAATCACCCAGCACATAAGTAACAGATATCGTCCTCATTCTGACGAAACATGTAAATTTACAGTTTTTAAGGTTAAGCCAAGAATAAAATGTATTCTAATCATTTTGGAGAAAAACATGATCAGAGAGTTGATTATAACAGAAGAAAATTTTGAAGTAGCATTTTTAAAACATACTTTTTGTATTCTATTGGTTAAATAACAATATATCCATTTTGCGTTAAGATTTGTAAATCCCATCTAATGTAATTCCTTAAGAAGAAGTTTATGACTGACTTTATCAAAATCGTTGCTGAAGGTCAGTATAAATTGCATCTGTTTATTTGCGTTCAGGAAAACCATGATTGACAATTGTAGTAAATTGTAATAGATTCGTAGAGATGGAACATCTTTTTTTGAAACCACGTTGGAAGGGAGAAATTAACTTGGTGGCGTAGATAATCCGTTAATTAAGCAATTCCACGATAACTAGTAATATCAGCCTTGCATCAGATTTGAATAGTGGAATAATGAATGAATCCTTCCACATATTGGGAAAATAACCGTATTGAGGTATTAAACATGAGTGTTAATGGTACAGCTAAAACACCATTATATTTTATTAAAATACAGGACGGAATTTTATCTGGGTCACTGTTGCAAGAAAATTTAAGTTCTTTCAATTCATTAGAAACCACAGTCATAGCAAGAGAAGGTATGAATATCATTTGAGTACTAGTCATTCTATATGAGCTGATAATAGATTCATCAAAAGTTGCATCGGACTAAGTAGTAGAGAAGAAGTCAGCAAATAAATTGCATACAATAGTATCACCACAGGACTCATTATGTAGGAATTTCATAACAGCAGGATAGCACTTAGTTTTTACATGAGTTAACAGTTTGTAGAATGACTTCGGACTTCGTTTAAAATTATTTTTCATTTTGTTCAAATAGTTTAAATAACATGAATTATTCAGAGTATTATATTCCGCACGACAAATGGAGTATTTTTCATATTCAAAAAGAGATCCAGTTTTCTTATATTTTTTGTAACATTAATTTTTTTTGATTGCGTTTGAAAATAAGATTTTTTATTTTTATAAAAAATAATAAAATTTATTTTTTTTATTCATGACACTAGCCAGTTTTCTAGTATACCAAGGAGGTTGAGAAAGGTTTTTCAAAAATTTTTTAGGAACACATGACTCAATAAAAAAATACATCTTGTGATAGAAAGCTTCACTCATTTGATCAATAGAAAGAGTTGTACCAGTAGATAATGATAATAAATAAAGCCAATTTGTATTATTTATAAGTTCATTAAACATAGCGCAAAACAAAAAAATTTTAACACATTTTTTAGGTGTGTTTAAAAGTCCAGTGGAATGGATATATTTACTTCAATAGTAAAGTGATATCCATCTTCAGGAATAGAAATAATGTTTTAGCCTAACAAATATTAAATCCAATAATTTTGAATAACCATTAAGAATTCCATTTAATTGAAAATGATGTAAGTAAAAACAAGTAAGAAAATTATAGTCGGTCTAGACCGACTATACAATACCCTATACCATGCGCTTAGAGACCCTATCTCTCAGGCCCAACTAACTGCATATAAAAAATAAGCATAAACCAAATTTGAGTGGATTTTTATTAATTTTTTTGGCTGCAGATATGAAAAAGTTCATATTGGATGCTATATCTATATGGGGACTAGGCCCAAAAATGGACCGATCCTGACCATGTTTGGTAACGTCTCTTGTATTTTGCAAAAATATATACAAACAAAATTTGAGAAGAATCAGTGCAATATTTTTGTTTTTTGATAGATTTAAGAGAAGATCGGGAAGCAGCTCTATACTGGGCCTATGACTGAGAGTTGTCCCATAGGGACCATTTTTGGAGTACTGATTAATGGATGTAATAAACGCATACAAACCCAATGTGTCTAAGATTTATATGATAATTTGGATCTTATGGCAATTTAAGTCGATTTCATAAGGGTCATTTGTATGGGGGCTAGGTCTGAACATGGACCTATTCTCACCAATTTCAATAGCGTTCAGCCTAAGGCCGATAAAAGCTTATATACCAAATTTTATCAAAATATATTCATATTTGCGACCTGCAGTTTGATTACAAGCTTTACATGGACACACAGACGAACGGACGGACGGACGGACGGACGGACGAATCAGATAGTGATTCTGATTCGATCGGTATAATCAAAGATGGGTCTAGGTCAAATATTTTTGGTAGTTACAAACAGCAGCACAAAGTCATTATACCCAAACCACATAGTGGTTCATATATCATATTGCATATTGCAACGGGCACGTCTAAAAATATTTATTATATTTATTGCAAAATATTTCAGTATGATTAAACCAAGTTTCAGTAAATACGGTAATATGATGAGTTATGTTGAAACTTTCAATATAGTTGACAGTTTAGTTCTCAGACCACGAACGTTTTGGTAAACTAATGCAATATTTTCACCAGTAAGATGTTTTAGTTTTTTGGAACATTTGAATCTGTTTGAGAATTTTGTTTAAATCTATATTCTCGAACTAATGTATTTTCAGTCCAAAAGTTACGATCAATAATACGGTCAAAAAGATCATAAGAAAGGATAATTTTAAAGGATGTGATAGATCTAGGTTGAGAAAAAACGAACTTATATGTCAAAATTTCTGCGTTTGGGCCCACCTTAGATCTAGCAAAGGCATCAATATCTTCAGCAGTAGTTTCAATCGCTAAATGCGAGATAAAAACAGTTTTTTTTTTTTTTGAGTAAACGGTTTGACCAGCATTTATCACAGGACAAGTATTTATAGAAGGCACAGGTTGATTTAATGGCACTTCAGCAAAGCCCAACGGCAAATCAGCATTACAATTAATTACTGAGGCATCAGATGTTAGCGTTGCTGAACTCGGAGTAACAGCAGGAAGATTATCAGATTTATCTTTATTTGTATTTCGTGACGATGTACGACGTTTTGGAGGATATTGATTTGGAGATTTTAAAGTATCTAATGAGTTATAATCATCAAATAATTTGCCATAACTAGAGATAGACGCCGGCAATTTTGTTATTTTTTCCTGGATATCAGTGAATTCCTTCTGTGCATCATTGAAAAAACGGTAGAACGTCACTCCAATTTTTCTGCATTTAGTGCAACACCAATATAACCCTTTATTATTATTTAAAGCATCAGCAACAAATCCAGAAAAACCACTACTTTAAGTAACGCATAGCTAATCGCACAGCCAACATGTGATCATTCTTTCCTCACCACCTTTAATGGTACAATTATCCATCAAACAAGCCATTATTGTTATTAGCAATGTGGTAACACTTATTGTATTTGACAAAAAATGTGATCAGATGTAAAGTTTAAAGTTGTTTTTATTGTGTATTTATTGTTATACTTCAAATTTGACTATATCTTCTCTGCTTTGTTCTATTGCAATTAAGGAGTATGCACTTGTTATTTTGATTTTTATTGTGTTGTTATTGTTGTTGTGAGAAAATTTTTTGTTTTTATGCTTTGCGTTTTTAATTTTTTTACTATTATTATTTTTTTTTTTATTTCATTTATGCTTTGTTCTATTGTAAATAAGGAGTGTTATTTTGATTCTTAATATGTTATTATTGTGATGTAAGGGAAGTAGGGATTGCAATACCGGTATACCGGTATACCGGTATTCCGGTATTTGAACTAAAATAGCAAATCTATAATACCGGTATTCATGCCCTTCAATACCGGGATTTACGGTATTGGGTTTTTTAATATTATGTATAAAATTTTAATTTAATAATTAGAGAATTATATATAAAATGTTAAGAATAATTATTCCCAATGAATTTTGAAAAAAAAAATTCCTTAAAATTTAATTTTTAGATAAAAATAATTGTAGTAGGCACTAAGCATATATACAGAAATAATTTTTTTTTCTAAAATAATTTTTATTAAGAAAAAATATTCGTAATGAACTTAGCACAAAAATTTTTCCACTAAATTTTGAATGTTACATAAAAATAATTGTAACGGGTGATTTTTTTGAGGTTAGGATTTTCATGCATTAGTATTTGACAGATCACGTGGGATTTCAGACATGGTGTCAAAGAGAAAGATGCTCAGTATGCTTTGACATTTCATCATGAATAGACTTACTAACGAGCAACGCTTGCAAATCATTGAATTTTATTACCAAAATCAGTGTTCGGTTCGAAATGTGTTTCGCGCTTTACGTCCGATTTATGGTCTACATAATCGACCAAGTGAGCAAACAATTAATGCGATTGTGACCAAGTTTCGCACTCAGTTTACTTTATTGGACATTAAACCAACCACACGAATGCGTACAGTGCGTACAGAAGAGAATATTGCGTCTGTTTCTGAGAGTGTTGCTGAAGACCGTGAAATGTCGATTCGTCGCCGTTCGCAGCAATTGGGTTTGTGTTATTCGACCACATGGAAGATTTTACGCAAAGATCTTGGTGTAAAACCGTATAAAATACAGCTCGTGCAAGAACTGAAGCCGAACGATCTGCCACAACGTCTAATTTTCAGTGAATGGGCCCTAGAAAAGTTGGCAGAAAATCCGCTTTTTTATCGACAAATTTTGTTCAGCGATGAGGCTCATTTCTGGTTGAATGGCTTCGTAAATAAGCAAAATTGCCGTATTTGGAGTGAAGAGCAACCAGAAGCCGTTCAAGAACTGCCCATGCATCCCGAAAAATGCACTGTTTGGTGTGGTTTGTACGCTGGTGGAATCATTGGACCGTATTTTTTCAAAGATGCTGTTGGACGCAACGTTACGGTGAATGGCGATCGCTATCGTTCGATGCTAACAAACTTTTTGTTGCCAAAAATGGAAGAACTGAACTTGGTTGACATGTGGTTTCAACAAGATGGCGCTACATGCCACACAGCTCGCGATTCTATGGCCATTTTGAGGGAAAACTTCGGAGAACAATTCATCTCAAGAAATGGACCGGTAAGTTGGCCACCAAGATCATGCGATTTGACGCCTTTAGACTATTTTTTGTGGGGCTACGTCAAGTCTAAAGTCTACAGAAATAAGCCAGCAACTATTCCAGCTTTGGAAGACAACATTTCCGAAGAAATTCGGGCTATTCCGGCCGAAATGCTCGAAAAAGTTGCCCAAAATTGGACTTTCCGAATGGACCACCTAAGACGCAGCCGCGGTCAACATTTAAATGAAATTATCTTCAAAAAGTAAATGTCATGGACCAATCTAACGTTTCAAATAAAGAACCGATGAGATTTTGCAAATTTTATGCGTTTTTTTTTTTTAAAAAAGTTATCAAGCTCTTAAAAAATCACCCGTTAGTAGGCATAGAGAAGAGTGAGTAATTATAGCATAACAAACATTTCAAAAAATTCCTTATATATTTGCATAACAGAGTCAAAATACAAATTCATTCAATTCCAAGTTCTAAGCTTGTTAAGTTTATACAATTTTTTTCGTCTTTTTCATTAATAATAATAAGTAAATAAATATATATATATATATTAATATAAATACAAATTAAAATTGTTATAATTTTCAATAACAATTTTAAATAAGTGAACTAAAATAATTATTATAAATAAGGTAAAATTTATGCAATTAATTTTTTCTGTTTAGTATGTAAAAAACTGAAAGTTTTTCAGCGCCGTGGTATTATAATGATAGAACAGAATATAGGAATGCAGACCTGTGTAAAAAATGTGCAAAAATAATCAGAGCAACTGGGGGATGTACGAGCGGACTCCCTACTCATTTACGAACTAGTCATGATATTAATTTGTTAAAACGAGGAAAGGCTGCTGATAATCAAATTTCATCAATAATAATAACAAATAATCCAGCAAATAGTCAAGCTTGTACTTCATATATTTCAAGTTATTTTAAAAGAGCAGTGGATGATTCATTTCCTGCTGTTGTATCTCGATTGATTGCTCGTGATGGTATACCATTTAGAAAAAATTTGTAGTTCCTATGATTTGCGGAAATTTTTGATGAATAAATATAAAAATGTTCCAACCTCTCCGAACACAGTTCGAGAAATGGTTTTGAAATACAGCGAAGAAATGCGCAAAGCGGTTACAGAACATATTTCAAAACATGAAATTACAAAAAAGTTGATCTGCCTTACCTTCGATGAGTGGTCATCTATTAGAATCGTTTCTGGACATCTACCAGCAGAAAAATGTATTATACTGTTGGAAAAAAAATCGAAGAGTTCGGCATCTCTTTCAAAGATGTTATTGCTATGACCACGGATGGTGCATCAATTATGCAAAAGGTAGCTAGAAGCATTCAAATAATTCATCAATTATGCTTGGCCCATGGCATACAATTGGCCATTCTAAAAATACTTTATAACAATAATAGTTTTGCCGATTATGAAGAAGAACCCATAAATGAAGAAACACCATATGTATTTGTTTCAGACGTAGAGGAAGACGAATATGAATTCGCCAAAGGTTTAATATTCTTAATTCATCTGGATCGGAAACTAATCAACTTCGATATACAGATTTGGCACCCCTAGTTTCAAAAATTCGAAATGTAATAAAATTATTTCGAAGATCTCCAACAAAAAATGATGCCATACTGCAAAAATACGTCAAAGAAGAATTTGGTAAAGAACGGAACTTAATATTAGATTCCCGTACGCGATGGAACAGTTTGCTGTCAATGTTGGAGAGGTTCTCTGAACTAAATGTTTGTGTAAGAAAAAGCCTAATTGATTTAAAATC
Organism: Cordilura impudica; assembly: GCA_963682025.1. Classification (NCBI taxonomy): domain Eukaryota; kingdom Metazoa; phylum Arthropoda; class Insecta; order Diptera; family Scathophagidae; genus Cordilura; species Cordilura impudica. The sequence continues at coordinate 170,123,245 of OY821520.1, read as the reverse complement.
GGACATTACATTCACTGAAAATGATTTTGAACTTCTATCAAATACAATATTAGCATTGCATTAAAGTAGCAGTGGAAGCATTATGTTGCGAAAATGTTAACTTATATATGGCAGATGTAACTATTAAATTTATGCTTAACGAGTTAACTGAGCAAAACACAATTTTAAGTAACCGGCTTAAAGAAGAGCTTGTTATTAGAATAAAAGAAAGGCGTACAGTGTATTCAGACATTTTAGCGTATTTCTTTGATCGGAAGACGTCAAACGCTGAGGAAGATTACGACATTTTTCGCAAAACCAGTAAACCTGATATAACAAAACATATCATTCAAACTGTTAAATGTCTTACAAAAAATGAATTTGCACCAAATTGTAGATCTAGTAATAATAATACAATAAATGAAAATATTCTAACGGAAATCCAACCGTCAACATCAAATATATCTATAGGAAAAATTACAATTGGTTTTAGTAGAAAAGTCTAAGCAGGCACTTGAGCTTGAAAATAAAATCACCCAGGAGCCAAAAGATATTGCGCAAATTGTAAGAAGAGAAATTTTATTTTTTGAAGAAGAAGGAATTAAGGGAAAATATTTATTAATGGTTTTTGAAAGTCTAAAATCTATTCGGCCAACAAGTGTAGATTCCGAAAGAGCGTTTTGTACAGCCGGGATGTTTTGTGCGAAAATAAGGTCACGTTTGGGCGATAAATCCTTAGACACATTATGTTTTTTAAACGCTTATTTCACTAAAAATAAGTGAAATAAGATTTTTGAGAATAAAATATTATTTAATGGTTTACTGAATTTAATGCGAATACTGTTTTAATGAATTTATTGTTTTATTGAATCATTTTTATGTTCTTAATAAAGTTTTGTATACGTTTAGCTCTTTCTATTATTGTATTTCAGATTTTTTTTTTTAATACCGGTATTATACCGGTATTCCGGTATTCTTGTAAAAAGAAAACCGTAATACCGGTATTGAAAAATCCGGTATTTTTGCAAACCCTAAAGGGAAGTAATCATTTTTTTATGCTCTGTTCACTTAGTTTAATGTTTTGTAATTTAAATTTTTCTTATTTGTAAAAATTAAATATATTAAGATTTATTTTTGAAAAATTAAATGATTATATGGGTATAACTTTTTTGAACTAAATTTTTTTCAATATTGTAGCTGTCAGTTTAAGCTTTCATTTAATAGGTATAATAAATCACAATAGCAGTTATATTTTAAGATTATAATGAAAAAGTATAGGGCAAAAAATAACATGTCCGAGTTTATCGATATTTGCAATAATTTTGTCCTCTGATAGATTTAAGTGAGGATTGGGAATCAGCTTTATATGTTAATTATAACTAAAAATGGTCGTACAGGATTCATTTCTGATCGGTGGGTATAATACAAACATAAAGCAAACCGATCACCATTTTAGTCGAGCTCATTGGACCTACATTTGGAAGTATGAAATCGAATGATGATGAAAACAACATATTGCTAAAATATATGCTTAAAAGCATAGTTGTAATTTCGCTATTATTATATGAAAAATGCAATAATAACAAGTAAGAAAAATATAGTCGGTCTAGACCGACATGCTTAGAGAAATGGTATTAGGTCCTACAAATTGTATATGGAAACAAAATTTGAGTGGCATTGTTACTAATTTTTTTTTTGCTTGGAGATATGAAAAAGTGCATATCGGATGCTTCATTTATATAGGGAATTGAATGAAAAATGTCCGATCTTGACTATAAAAATCCCTTAAATTAATATATATCAAATTTTCTGGGTGAATGAATTTTTGAGGAGAACATAAGGGTAAATTTTCGAATAATATAGCAGAATTTTTTTTCCCAACTAATAATGAGGGTTTCGTCTAGTTTACTAGAACAATACATTATTTTTCGGTATTGACTTTTTTTAAATATTCCAAAATTGAAAGTTTTGCAAGGAATGGGTTAACGTTGTCCGATTTATCCCAACTTGCACATTTACGGCCGTATTTATAATGAAAACTTATGCATCATCTAGCATGAGTATAATTTATAATGCACTTGCTGCTGCGTTTGTTAAACTCAGATCAGCAACTTTTCAAACACTGACTAAGTATGTTAAAACAGCTGATGTGTGCAAACAAAGCAAAATATAATATATAAATTATTTTTAAGTGCAAACAAATATTTCTTGCTTTGTGGTTCTTTTAAACATTTTTTTTTACATAATTTTCAAATTAAAATAATTTCGTCGTAAACTTTATACTTGTAAATATCAATTTAAAAAAATTAAGGAGTGAAAACACACAAATTGAAATTTAAACAGAGTTGATATTGATTTTTATGGAAAAAATATGGTGGCATTACAAATTTCAGAGTTGTTTTTAAAGCTATTAGATGACCACAAAAAATTTATTATAAATAAACATGTGCTAACTAAGAACAATGGCTAATCGGTTGACCAGTAAGAACCTCGTTGAGCGCTACATGTAAACAGCAGCTAACTTTTAATTATGAATTCGGGAGTCCGATACTATATTTTAAGCGTCACATCAAACATTCAAAAGCACCTACAAAATATTTGAATTTTTTGAATAAGTTGTCTTTTATTAGCTTGGCGACATATGTGACCCCCAAGTCCAATAGGGTTAAAGGGATCTTATTATTCCAAGCGACGGCTACGTAGTGATGTGTATATAATTTTATTAGTTAATATATTTTTATATAATCTTAGTATGGCATAGATATACAAAACGAATGCTAAATATTAACCTTCAACAATAATCTTACTCATACGTGGAAAATTAAAAATAATTTTTTCAAATTATTTCAACATTTACTTTTCCTTAAAAAATGGTTTCAGATAGTACTGGTGAAAATAAAAACGATTTGAAAATCGATGCGGTAACTAACTGAACTAGTGGAAAACTGTGCTCAAAATCAATGGGTCGTAGGAATCGAGCATTAATATTTTTTCGAGTTATCATGTCGTATCGAGTTGTACGGTGCGGCATTTTCTATCTTCAGCGAAATCTTTGGGAATGTTGTAGGTTAAAAGTTGATGAGAGCTCCAAAACTCAGATTTTGAAACTAATCTGCTGAATGAAGTTTGCCGAAAAAATTTGCTCCATACACAAACTAACAACAATTTAAAACTGAAATAAATTTGTTTTATGAGACCACCGTGATAACTGGAAAAACTAATGAAACAGTTCAATTTGTAGGACTCATGGGGCTGATGATTTATATATCGCACGATTGTATTGTCCCCTGTGTACACAGTCTAATGTTATGGCCATTTAAAATTTTCACTTTTTCGCCAACACTTTATTGCATAATACTCAAAAAGTTGTGTTCTTTTGAACTAAATTGTGAGTTCGAAAGTCTCTAACGGAATTTTAAGAGGAATTTTTTCATAGAACATATTAATCCTATATTCCCAATTTTATTGGGAAATTTAAGTCCCTTCTTCAACAAATACCAAAAGAGTATTCTGACGAGAGATGGCGAAGACGACAACGTCATCCAGTCATGTTAAATCACAGAAAAGATGAATTTATATTTATCACGTGCAGCCCCTTAAAGTGTTAGGAAATATTTCTTATACCCTATACCACTATGTGGTTTGGGTACAATGACTTTGTGCTGCTGTTTGTAACTACCAAAAATATTTGACCTAGATTCATCTTTTATTATACCGATCGACTCAGAATCACTTTCTGAGTCGAATCAGTCAGAATCACTTTCTGAATCGATTTAGCAATATCCGTCCGTCCGTCCGTTCGTCCGTCTGTGTGTCCATGTAACGATTGTAATCAAACTACAGGTCGCAAATATGAATATATTTTGATGAAATTTGGCACATAAGCTTTCATCAGCCATCAAAAGAACGCTATTGAAATTGGTGAGAATCGGTCCATGTTCAGACCTAGCCCCCATACAAGTGACCCCTATGAAACCGACATGAAGTGTCATAAGATCCAAATTATAATAAAGATCTCAGTCAAATTGTGTTTGTATATGTTTATTATATCCATTCTCAAATTTGGTTTATATGTATTTTTTCAAAATATAAGTGACTTTGTCAAATATGGTCGGGATCGGTCCATTTTTCGACCTCGTCTCCATATAAATATAGGACCCGATATAAACTTTTTCATATCTGCAGGCAAAAACATTAATAACAATGCCACTCAAATTTGGTTTATGCTTATTTTATATATCGATTTAGTTGGACCGAAAGATAGGGTCTCTAAACCATGGTATAGGGTATCATATGGTAGGTCTGGACCGACTATAATTTTCTTACTTGTTTTAGTTTATGTTTCTACACATAATTTTATAATCTTTTCAGGTAATTTCTGTTATCCTAGGTCTAAAATAATTTTTCAATTCAACACTATTATTGTGAGTGAAGAAAAAAAAACTCTTTTTTTTGCAAACACATTAGCAGAGACAGCATTGTATAATTTTATGTATGTGTTAGCAGCAACTTTAAATGAGCATAACTAAAAAAAAAAAATAAAATTTTAAAATCTGTAAGTCTGGTGGATAGCTAAAAAGAAATACCTTTCACATAAGATGCGTCAGTATCTGAATCATCTTTTTCATTATCTTTTTACTGGAATATGTGTTTACTATACCAACATATTTCTCCAAGTATGGCTGCTCGTGAATTTTGTCTTTTCAAAGGGCATAGCAGGAAATTACAAATTTATATAATTGCTCAAGTGACAGGGAAAATCGTATTTTAGGGATCAAAATAAGAAACTTTGCCCGAGCAACCATGCCTCTAAAACGAATTCTGATGTCCCGATTATTGACCCGTAGGGTCAGTTTTTGATAAAACCCACCTTGACCCATTTAGAGAGCCCCAAACGAGTCCAAAAGAAATTTTTCTTTGAATCAAAAAAATTTCGTCTTTGGAGCTATTTCAAAGATACCATCTTTTTTTCACAAGCCATTTTTTTTTTGTTTGTGCGCTTAATTTTGTTGCTACTGTTTCTTGAATTGTTATGTTATTGTTATCAGAGTTTGAAAATTAAAGAATTCTGGTTGAATTTATAATTAAATGTTATGTGCCAATGCATTATTTTTCTAGTTCATTAGTTGGCCACGATTTCTAGAACCTCTCGTACGCAGAATTGTCAATCAAGTAATTACAGATAACTCATATTATGCGCATTCGGAAAATATCTTTTTATCAATGTTGTTTGATAATAGGAAAGAAAAGCTCGAATGTGCTCTCAAGAAAATTCTAGGCTATCGAACCGTTGCACAGTGGCGCCCGTAGAGCAAACGAGGTTGCAAAAATCAAAATTTTCATGTGCGCCGACGAAGTTTTGAATAAACCCATGTTATAGGAAACTTTTTTACGATTTCAAATATGCTACTCTTAATAATATCACATTCTTAGTTTAAAAGATATAACCGTTCAAAGTTGACCGACTTTCGGTTTTCAAAAAAACACACAATTTTTAGTCAATTTGTTCGATTTCAGGTGTAATATCACGAAAAATAGGTAACCAATCGCCTTATTTTTTGTTTGTATTGATTGATGTATTTATTAAATGTATAATGATAAAAAAAATTAACTGTTTGCTTTGTGCTTCTCCTGGTAAATCACTATTTAAAAACTATCCGTTTTTTCACTATTTTTCAACTTTGACGGAAAATAAAAAAATCTATATTTTTCTATATTTGCCATATTTGCAAAACATGTTCTTTGATTATTTCTTTACATAATTCAAAAGGTTTTATCTGCCCGTACGTGCCCGTTTGGCTTCTAGAGGTAAAAAAGGTTAAAAAGACATGGTTGCGTGCATCCCTTACATGTTTTGACTGACAGTAGTTAGATCTAGTAGTTTGAAAATTGCATTTTAAGTCGGTTGTCTACCTGTGAGAATCTGCCAAAGTCTACTCCCAATATTCTGTTACAGACACAGGATGCACAAAAAACTACTCTTTGAAATTCGCAGGTACGCAGCTCACTTAAAAATTATGTTGGAGTACAAGTGGTCAAGAACAATATTAACTTATGGTCCCTCCAGGTAGGCACAAATCTTATTTAGATACGAGCATAATATCAAAATTGCATAATTCAGCCAAAATCCATATGTATGCAGGGAACAGGTAAATTTTTAGGCATGGTAGCATAAGCCTATATATTGCAAAATAAGCATAGAGCCTGGATTAGTCTACGACTGAAAGTTGGCGCAACAAGTGCTGAAACCATGGCGTTAAACAATTTAAAATTATTTGAACTGTTTAGAAGGTCAACCACACCAAAGTTTTTCACGGAAGCTGCTTTAGAAGAACTTGATAGCTTATACGGAAATATTGAGAGAAGCAAAATTATAAAAAATAATTTTTAGCTGATATATGCAAATATTAAGGCAAAATGGGTGAAATCTAATCGAACCATTCAGAACTTCAACTTCAAATACGAGGACTGGCTTAATGAAGACACCATCCTGGATATATTGGCAGTAGATAAACCCACCACATCAACCAGAGGAGCAAAAGGAAGGCCAAAAAAAAGTATTGAGGAGTGTTCAATTTTCACAAGAAAGAGGAAGCTTGCCGATGCCACCAATGACTTGACCACGAAACATTTATCGGACGCGCTGTCTATTAGGTATACAAAGGATAGTGAAAGAGTTAGGTCGCAGATTACAAAATCTGTTGCTGATGCAAGCCCACTGTGACTAAAAAGGATTAAGGAAAGCATTCCCACGCCCACAAACGCACACATTAAAAAGTATGGTTCCGAAGAAGCGTTGGCCATATTTATGGACTTACAACTTTCCAAAGAAAAATATGAGATACTACGGGCATCCTTGATGCGACACGGGGCTCTTTTTTTTGCAAACACATTAGCAGAGACAGCATTGTATAATTTTGTGTATGTGTTAGCAGCAACTTTAAATGAGCATAAGATGCGTCAGAATCATCTTTTTCATTATCTTTTTACTGGAATATGTGTTTACTATACCAACATATTTCTCCAAGTATGGCCCCTCGTGAATTTTGTCTTTTCAAAGGGCATAGCAGGAAATTATAAATTTATATAATTGCTCAAGTGACAGGGAAAATCGTATTTTAGGGATCAAAATAAGAAACTTTGCCCGAGCAACCATGCCTCTAAAACGAATTCTGATGTCCCGATTATTGACCCGTAGGGTCAATTTTTGATAAAACCCACCTTGACCCATTTAGAGAGCCCCAAACGAGTCCAAAAGAAATTTTTCTTTGAATCAAAAAAATTTCGTCTTTGGAGCTATTTCAAAGATACCATCTTTTTTTCACAAGCCATTTTTTTTGTTTGTGCGCTTAATTTTGTTGCTACTGTTTCTTGAATTGTTATGTTATTGTTATCAGAGTTTGAAAATTAAAGAATTCTGGTTGAATTTATAATTCCGAAGAAGCCTTGGCCATGTTTATGGACTTACAACTTTCCAAAGAAAAATATGAGATACTACGGGCATCCTTGATGCGACACGGGGCTGACGTTTTACCTGGATACAAGCATATTACGCAAGCCAAAACAAATTCACGACCACTGCATACGGAGTTTACGGAAGTCTCTGTGAAAGCCAATTTGCAGGATCTCATGGGCCATACAGCAAAACGGTTGTTGGAGAGTCTTCCTGAAAATGAGGTGAAAATTCTTCCTGAGAGACTGACATTGATCAGCAAATGGGGCTGCGATGGATCATCTGGACAAAGCGTTTATAAGCAAAGGATATCTTCCGATGACGCTACAATATCGGACGGAAATAGGTTTATAGCATCTGTTGTTCCTTTGCGGCTAAAATCTAATGTTTCCCTACACTGGAAAAATCCACGTCCGTCAAGTGCATTATTGCCGACCAATAATGTTTCAGTTTGCAAGGGAATCGGCAGAACTCATAAGGACCACGGTGAAGGACATTGAAGAACAAATAAGCAAGATTAAGCCTACAAAGCCGCAAATTGGAGAAGGAAAATATATTGAATTGACGGAAAAGTCGTAAACGAACTGACAGGAACAACTTCAACATTGTCATTCCCGATTTGCAAAAAGAGTCAGAAGAACTTTGGTAATTTAAACGATTCTACAAACGAGGAGAATTACGAATATGGAATGTCACCATTGCACGCAAGGATAAGGTGTATGGAGTTCTAGCTAAAACTGGCTTATACCCTACCACAAGAGGAGGATAATCAAAGATCACAAAGAAGCAAATACAGGATGCTTTTTTAAAACAAGTTGGACTAAAAGTCCCAAGCACGGATACGGTAACTCAAACGATGGAAACACATCTAGGAGATTTTTTGAAAATGATGAGGCAGTAACTAGAATCACTGGAATTGACAATCAAATCGTGAAAAGATTGGGAACGACCTTGAATGTTTTAAACTGCAAAGGAAATGTCAATTCTACAAAATATGGAGAATATGCATCGAAAATTGCATCTCTTTTAGCAGAAATGTATCCACAGAAGAAGTTGACCCCGACGGTCCACAAAATATTGGCGCATGGCAAAGATATAATCGAGTACCAGTGTTTGCCAATTGGAGAGCTTTCTGAAGAAGCTAAAAAATAGAGATTGCAGAACACATTCAAAGCATCAAGGGTAAGGCAAAATGAGGACCTCTTCAACATGTTGGCAGCATCTTCCGATACACTTATTTCTTCCCTGCGGCATGTGAAGTCACGAATAGAGTTAGAAAATAATTATAATTTAGAAATGATTAGTCTTTTAGATATACCCTCTCACACGAATTGTGATGAATATTTTACAGAAAATTGCAAAAAATAAATTTAAAAAAGAAGTAATTTTTCTTTAATTTGTTGGGCAATAATTTAAAACATAAAACCCTAAAGAAAAGAAAAATGAAAACAATCTAAAAATGTAAAAATATTTTTTTTAGTTAACATAAACTTGATTTTTCTACAAATTTTAACTTTGATAACGCATATGTAGGCCCCTACAAAGCGTAGCACCCTTTCCAAAGGCTCATTTCATAGGCTGAACAGTTTTGCAACGAAAAAACTCAAATGGCGCCACTGGGCATTGTTGACGACCCAACGGAACTTTATAGAAAACCAGATATAAACTTGAATTGCACGAGTTACACGGAAATGATCAATTTTATTGATAAAAATAACGTATTTGAACCACCATTCACACGAAGCATTCCTTACGATACATTGAAAGAATATTTAAATCAAGATGATCCACCATTAAATGACCCAAAAATTCCATCACACATGCAAGGAACGGAATGACATGTTCAATTGCTAGCTAGCGTTCCCAAACAAATTATACCGGAAAATGTAGAGGCTGTCATGACGACGATATTAGAAAGCCGTCCGAAATTGCCCAGACCTGAAAGCAAAAAAGATAATTTGTTTTAGTTTCTTTTCTATTACTAAGTTAACCTAATTTTTTCAATTACATATGTTCTGACTAAATAGATTTCTAAAGAGAAAAATAAACTCTAAAAGAAAAAAACATACCCATTTCGCTAATTTTTTCATGTAAAGTGCCAAAAATGGTGATTTTTTGAAATGTTTGTATGGGGAACCCCCAAGGGGTTCCAAGGGTTGTGCCACTGGCATAGGTGGGTCGGCCCTCCAATGTTAGTGGGGGTCGGTCATACATTTGGACTGGATTGGGGCACTCTAAATGGGTCAAAGTGGGATTTTTCAAAATTTTACACTACGGGTCAAAAGACGGGACTTCAGAAATCATTTTAGAGGGATGGTTCCTCGGGCAAAGTTTCTTATTTTGATCCCTAGAATACGATTTTCCTTGTCACTTTAAATCGACCCGCCCTACTACATGTACTTGATGATCTTAAATAAATGTAGACGCGCAGGAGCAGTCCAAGTGTCGTCGCTTAAATTTAGTAGAAATCAGCGGAGACACAGAAACTTCAACAGTCTTAGCTACATATTTAGCAAAAAAGATTCAATTCCAAAAAACCCTGAGATTATCCAGGGTGCTGTTCTGATCACCGCGACATTGTCACCGATATTAGTGTCCGCATAAGTATTATCTTCTACACTCAGAATAATCATATGTGGTTTGAGAGCATTACTGAAGCCAGATATTATTGAGACTATCCCATTTCTATTTTGTTATTTTAAGTTTCCTATCTTATAGTATTTTTTTGCTATTAGTAGAATTCAGAGTAGGAGTCGGAGTTAGAGTCGACCCTTTAAAATTTTAGCGAATGGGTTCGGAGTGGTGTTAGAATTTTTTTTACGACTCCACAGCCCTGTCTATAAGCATACGTTTTAGGGAACTTTTTGGTATTTCTTGAAAAAAAAAAATCATGTGAGTCCGATCACAGGGAAGATGTGTAAACAGAAAGCGTCATCTATGTATCACTTATAGCGAACAACTGCACGGGCTCTGATTATTCTTGTGGGGTTGTTGAATTATGTATATGTTATACGTTTATATTGTGCAATTTTTAACGTTTTACAGCAAAGGGTTGTTGAATTAGCTAAAACAATTTTATATCATAATTTTTTCACCAATACAATCATACGTCACACCGATTTGTCTTACGGCTCACATGTTACGCTGCTTTTGTGATTGTATTGTGAAATATAAATTTACGCCCATGCGCATATAGATGTTTACACATCAAAAGGACTAAAATGACTCATACAATATTCCACGAAAATATGGCTCCTAAAGTTCTGTTGGGGACACCCGAAGTCAGAATTTAGATAGGAAGAACGTTTCCACTTGTTGTTATGCTTGTGTCCACACAGCACCAAACGCTTTGGTGGTTTTACTTTAGTATGATAAGTAACATTCATCTGGCATAAGAATTATTGATCCCAAAAAAAGTGTTGTACAATGTTACCAGCAAAACTTTTTTTGTTATTTACTTGAGAAAAGTTGATTTGGTTATTAAGCGGCATCGTGACTAAATTAAATTGTAAGGCATAGACAAAAATTGATTACCACCATTCCTTCAACCAGAACGGCTAATAAACGAAACGTACAAAAATTATTGTGCATATCTTTGTTCTTAATTTTTGTTCAAAAATTCGAGATTGGTTACCTTAATTTGAGTATTACACAAATCATATTCAGATTCATGTTCATGAAAATGTTCACTAGATTTTGTTTGCAACATTATGACTTTCTAAATTTGTATGATGGCTTTTGTTTTGTATTTGTGCTACATGCATTTGAATAGTCTTCTTTTCTCTTTGAACTTCTATATATTTACGATTGCAATTAAGGGCGACTGATGCTGATTATAACCAAAGTAATTATTATTCTATGTTGATAACGGGGGTAATGGTTACTATAATTACTAAAAATTAATTTATGATATCGGTGATATCTCTATATTAGAGTGGTCCTTAAAAATGAAAATGCGATTTTTGGGATAGGCGGGAACCAGTTTGTTACCTTTCAATATAAAACTAATAACTGTGAAGTTTGGGGACAAACGGATAAAGAAAAGTCGCGCCGGATATCGATTGAAAATTTCATGTGTTTTTATATGGGAAAATTTTACTTTTTTTGAGATTTTACGAAAATTCTATAGTTTAATTTTTCGACAATTTGTTGTAAGGATCGGGATTAGTATTAAATTGTTTTTTCAAAAATCTATAAAAATTCAAAATCTAATAACATTCGACAAGAAATAGCAGATGCCCCATACCACTTTTGTGCCAAAAGAAAATAGGTCATGAAATTTGATAGAATTTGTTCAACTTTGAGAAATTGATTAAAGTCAAATTTTTTTGTCTCTATACTCGTAGGTAATCAGATATAAAGTATTGTTTTATTACCACGTTGTTAACCTACTGTGCATTGAGACCGAAAATGGGAATTTTTTTTTGAAACAATTTTGAAAATTCCTTTTTAAAAATTCCTTTTTCTTAAACAAAATTTTCAAAAATGGATCTGGCGCTTTAAAGTTTTGTTAAATACACGTTGAAGATAAACTGTGTGAATTTTTGACTAAATCCCCATGCCAAAATTTTTTTGACAAGGAATTTATTTTGCGGATTTCGAGAAAAATTGGATTTTTGTAAAATATTCAATAAATATACTTTTTCTAAACATTTTGTATAAAAAATTCATCACTTTGCTACTTTTTAATATTATGTTTTATTTCAATAGCCTAGGGCTTCGGAAAAAAATAATATGACCCCAAGCTAATAAAAGACAATTTCTTAAAAACTTCAAATATTTTGTAAGTACTGTTGAATTTTTAGGTGCGACATGTAAAATGTAATAACCAAAGGTGTAGATCTTCAGTTCATAATATTTGGCATAAATCCGAGAATGCTAATCCATTATTTGCCAAGCCCAGCTCTGGGTTTTAAGATATTTATACCCTATACCACTATGTGGTTTGGGTATAATGACTTTGTGCTGCTGTTTGTAACAACCAAAAATATTTGACCTAGACCCATCTTTAATTATACCGATCGAATCAGAATCACTTTCTGAGTTGATTTAACAATGTCCGTCCGACCGTCCGTCCATCCGTCCGTCCGTCCGTCTGTGTGTCCATGTAAAGCTTGTAATCAAACTGCAGGTCGCAAATATGAATGTATTTTGATGATGGTACATAAGCTTCTATCGGCCATGGGAGGAACGCTGTTGAAATTGGTGAGAATCGGTCCATGTTCAGACCTAGCCCCCATACAAATTACCCATACGAAATCGACATAAATTGCCATAAGATCCAAATTGTCATATAGATCTTACTCAAATTGGGTTTGTATGTTCATTACATCCATTAATGAGTAGTCCAAAAATGATCCCGTTGACTCCATATAGAGCTGCTTCCCGATCTTCACTTGAATCTATTAAAAAACAAAAATATTGTACTGATTCTTCTCAAATTTTGTTTGTATATATTTTTTCAAAATACAAGAGACTTTACCAAACACGATCAGGATCGGTCCATTTTTGGACCAAGTCCCTATATATATATAGCATCCGGTATGAACTTTTTCATATCTGCAGCCAAAAAAAATAATAAAAATCCCACTCAAATTTGGTTTTTGCTTATTTTCTATGTCCAGTTAGTTGGGCCTAAGAGATAGGGTCTCTAAACGCATGGTATAGTGTATCGTATAGTCGGTCTAGACCGACTATAATTTTCTTACTTGTTTTAAATAAAAATTATGGAAAAGGAGTTTTTCTTTTAAACTCGATGAAACCACTAATTAGAATTTAAGAAAAATAATTTGGTTAATTTTTATTTATTTAAGCCTTCAGTGCTTCTGGGATCAAAATAATCCATTGTGATATATCTTTGGTGCAATTATCTGCTAATGGCTCGCGAATATATATTAAAACAACTTTTAACCAATTTTGTTATAAAATTATTTTATGTATAAAAACTATCTATATTTTTCTAAATAAAATTGGAAGACCCACAAATGACGCAAAGCTAATAAAAGAAATTTTAATCAAAAGAATATGAAATATAAACTTAATTGTGATATTGCGCCATCTATTTTTCATATTATTAACAACTCCATATTATCTTATTATAGTAGTACGTAAGTAACATATGTTTAAGTAAGTGGTAGATATAATTAAAAGAAATAATTCAATAAATTACTTCTGATTCAACTACCAAACACGATATACTACAGTGGCGACGAGGATTAAAATAAAAGTGTAACAATGAAGACAAAAAATTAAATAAGAAAAACAGGTTTTTTTTTATTTTTCTATTTTTTTTATAAACTTATTTATATAAGTGACGGAAGATCTTCGATATAAAATTTTATACATCGTGTAGAAAGTGGCAGTTTGTTTTTTTTCAACGCTTAAGTATGTCAAAAGATGATAAAATGGCTCACAATGATAGCATATTTGCAACATAAATGGCTACTTGTATAAAAGAATTTAGGCCAGGAATGGATAAATGGCGTAATTGGCAGGAAGTGCTGGATTCACATTTTTTGGAGGCCACTGTGAATGACATTCGTATAAAAACGTTAATATTATTGAAGGCGATTGGTCTGGAGGCGTACGGATTGTTGAGGGAATTGTGTTTTCCTGAGTTACCAGCTAGAAAAATGAATGTCGAATAATGTGATATGTTGAACCAGCACTATTCACCTCCGGTTATTATTTTCCGGGAGTGAGAAATTTTTTTGATGCCAAGAAGGGGGAGCAGGAATCAGTTTTATGATGGTATGCCCGCATAAAGCAGCTAGCTATGGAGTGTAAATTTGGACAACAACTGGAAGATTTTGTTTTAAATAAATTTGTCACTGGATTCGAAGGCAGAATCTTTGAAAGATTGTGCAAGGAGGTTGAAAGTCTAACCCTGCAAGTGGCATTAAAAAAGCGTTGACAATGGAAGCGATAATGTATGCGCAACAAGTTACAGAAAGTGAGGTTAACTACTTATCAAAAAAGCACTCACGTGATCCTAAAAAGTGCTGTAGCAACAGAGCAGAAGCAGCGAATAGCAACAGCAAAGACATACAGACATACAGAAGAATCATGCGAGCGACAAATGCAAATATAAAAACAGCGTGTGTCACAAATGCAATAAGGCCGGACATTTAGCTGGTGTGTGCAAGAACAGTCAAGTTAATGTTGTTACCCAACAATAGTTATTCAGATTTTGATAATTGTAATAATGATTATAATTTTTCTATTTATAGTGTATCGAATATGAAACGTTTGCTGCTCCATTCGCACTGTCACTTGAATTTAACAGAGTTATGGTGGACTTTTATTTTGGACACCGGTGCTGCTTGTTCGTTGATGTCGAAAGAAACATTTGATCATTATTTCAAACAGAATGGTTTGAAAATATGCCTGGATAAATTTTGTGCGTACGGAGGAAATGATATAAATGTTATCGGTGAGTTAGCAACGATTAAATTTCGGGGCGAAATAAAAAATTTGCGTTTAGTAGTTACCAATACGCGTAGCCCACCTATTTTAGGTTGTGATTTCATGTCCCTGTTCGGAATAGGTCTCTCAGATATCAATTCGATAATTGATATGAATGAGTGTGTCCTAGGCATTAAAAACCATTTTAATAGTGTGTTTAGAAATGAATTAGGTTCATATAAAGCGAGTGAGGTTAAACTGAAATCAATGAAAAAATCGATTTATGTCGTAAATGGGTACCCCACATAATTATATAGGGGATTGTTTTGGCCCCCTACAATTTGACACACTCTAACCTACATATATACAAAGTCCCTTATACGGACACTCTGGTATTATTAATATGATAATGAGTTTGGATATACAAAAAATAAATATTTTACGTACTACAAATGAAGAAGATATGTTTTTGCTTTTATTTGTAATGATAATATTGAAAAAACATTACTCACATATGGGCAAGATTAGCTTTCATTAATGTGGCCAACTTTTTCGCGTAGATAATTTGAAAATACTGAAGTTCCTTATTTTGCAAACAATATTCATTTTCAAAGGAACTTTAATAAAAAAAATTTATATTCAAAATCAATATTTTAAAATCTGTAAAAAATATGATAACAAAATATTAATGGGGCAATATTGTAACATTGGTTTCATTTGGCTTGAAATACCAATATTCACGTAAAGAAAGTATATATAGAACCACCGAATCTACCGTTGATCCAAGTAGTGATACTTTTTTCAATAGCCTTTTTTTGACAGAGTCGTGTCATTATTTTTGTTTAGTATTGTTTGGCATTTCATCATGGATAGACTTACGCCTGAACAACGTTTACAAATCCTTCAACTTTATTACGAAAATTCACGTTCTCAACTTATGGTCAACATAATCGGCCTACTGAGCGTACTATTCGCAACACAATCACCCATCTTGAGACCCAGCATTCATTATTGGATAATATTCGACCGAATAGATCACGTCCAACACGCAGTGAAGAAAATATAGCGGCCGTAGCTGAGAGTGTACACGAAAACCGTGGAGAGTCGATTAGACTTGGCCCATTTTACTTCGAGATTTTAAATTGAAAGCGTACAAAATACAGCTTTTTCAAGAACTGAAGCCGCCCGACGTTCCCAAGCCACATCGCTTCGCTCTATGGGCTCTTGAAAAGTTCCAAGAAGATCCGACGTTTTCGAGCCAAATTTTGTTCAGCGATGAGGCCAATTTCTGGCTCAATGGGTATGCAGACAAGCAAAATTGCCGCATTTGGGACGAAGAGCAACATGAAGAGATTCAAGAGCTACCACTTCATCCAGAAAAAACAACGGTTTGGTGTGGTTTGTGGGCCGGTGGAATAATCGTTCCATACTTCTTCAAAAATGATGCCGGTGAGAACGTAACCGTGGCGACCGTTATCGTGTCATGATATCCGACTATTTGATGCCTGAAATTGAAGCTCGTGATCTCGGCGACATTTGGTTTCAACAAGACGGCGCCACTTCCCACACAGCGCAATGGATTTATTTAGAGAACACCAAAATCGTGTGATATCACACCGTTTGACTTTTTCCTGTGGGGATATGTAAAGCCTAAAGTTTATGCGGGCAATCCCGCTTCGATTCGGGCCTTGGAGCAAACCATCACGCGTGTCATTCGCCAGTTACCAGTCGAAATGTTCGAACGAGTCATCGAAAATTAGACTCAACGGATGGAACATCTGAGACGTAGCTGCGGCCAACATTTGATAGACGTAATCTTCAAAAAAAAAAATAAATGCTAAAGAATGTTCTTTCAAGTGATAATAAACATTCCCCATTCAATTTTAAATTCCTGTGTTTTTTTTTTTTTTAAGAAGTAGGGAACTTCGAAATGGATCACACTTTACATGACTTAATAATTTCTTAAAATCACTTTCTTTTTTTTTGTGAATTGAATATTCTGAGAATTGCACCAAATTTTAAGTTTTGCAAAACACTGTGGAATACTTTTCTGAAAAAAATATGCTTATGTGTTTGCTTTAATTAAACTAAAAATTTGATCCTGATTCCGATAAATTGCCAACTACATATTTTATATCACCTTTAGCAAAACGTTTACACTCTATGCAACTGTTTTCAATTTTATGAATAGATGTAATCTAAATGGTTCATCATCCTATATTGCCAAAAAAAATCAATTTCAATTGCTCTCATATTAAAAACCATTTTCGGTTTTTTCATCTTTTTTTCCAATTTAATTATTTGCTAATGGTCTTCATATAACGAACTCTGCATTCAAAATTAACAATTACCTCATATTCCTAGTTACATAGAACAATTGCAGAGCTGGTTTTCTATTTCAAATATTTAATAAGTCCATACACATACGTGTATGTAAAGAAACCATTGTATTCCTGTTTTGTTTTTCTAATTGTAAATACGGAATTTCATTTATTACTGGCTCTATGACAAACAAATGGAAGCCAAAGAATTAAATATAAAATGCAGTAAAAGAAAAATTCATTCTATAAATTTGTAGCTTTCTTTTGTGTAGTTAAACAAATACACAAGTTGAAAAGTAATTAGAGACTAGGGAAAATTAGAGGAACAGCAAAAATGTTTATAAAAAAAATAACAGAATTGACGATTACATAGAAATGGGTATTTAAATGTCTGATCTCAGTTTTACAAAAATAAAATGTGAAAAAGAGAAACTCGTATGCATGACGAACAGTGGCTGCAACAAATCAAGTTAAGAAATAATTTATCAATATAATTCAGGTTCAAAGTTTTGAACAAATTGGCCTTTTATGTGAATTTTAATAAAAGTTGGAATAGCTTACAAAATGTTAAGACCGATTTAAAATTTGAATGACAGAATCTTCATGTTTGTTTGTCCGCTCCAATTTGTCTCATAAATAAAGTCCCATGGAGGGCACCTGTACTTTGTGAGGAATCTCGGGTATGTTATAGGATACGAAAAAATAAGGCCGTTTCATTCAGAAATTTAATTTGAGGGTTTTTGGAAAATTAATAACATCAACTGTTAGATTTCCATAGAGAACAAAACACATCTCATCCGCTCATAGAAGTAAGAAATTTCATTAAAAGGAACTTCGAGCACCAAAAAATTTCACTGGTCTATAAATTAAAACAAGTAAGAAAATAGTCAGTGTAAACTGACCCTTTTTCTATGGTCCAACTAACTGGATATAGAAAATATGCAAAAACCAAATTTGAGTGGCATTGGAATTAATTTTTTGGCTGCAGATATGAAAAAGTTCATATCGGGTGCTATATTTATATGTGGACTAGATCAAAAAATGGACCGATCCTGACCATATTTGGTAAAGTCACTTATACTTTGAAAAAATATACACAAACCAAATTTGAGAAAAATCTGTGCAATAGTTTTGTTTTTTTCGATAGATTTAAATGAAGATCGGGAAGCAGCTCTATATGTGGCCTATACTAACAATTATCCAATAGGGATTATTTTTGGATTACTGATTAATGGATATAATATACACATACAAACCCAATTTTACTAAGATCTATATGATAATTTAGAACTTATGGCAATTTATGTCGATTTCATATGGATCATTTGTATGGGGACTAGGTCTGTACATGGATCGATTTTCACCGATTTTAACAGCCTTCATCATGTGGCCGATGAAAGCTTATATACGAAATTTCATCAAAAAATATATTCATATTTGCGATTTATAGTTTGATTAAAAAATTTACATGGACACACAGACGCACGGATGGACGGACGGACGGACGGACGGACGGACATCGCTAAAACGACTCAGAAAGTGATTCTGAGCTGATCGGTATAATAAAAGATGGGTCTAGGTCAAAAGATTTTTTGTAGTTATAAACAGCAGCACAAAGTCATTATACCCAAACGACATAGTGATATAGGGTATACAAAAAAAAAATAAAAATTGGCTGCAGAAACGAAGCATGTTTATACCCTATACCACTATGTAGTTTGTGTATAAAGACTTTGTGCTGCTGTTTGTAACTACCAAAAATATTTGATCTTTTATTATACCGATCGAATCAGAATTATTATCTGATTCCATTTAACGATGTCCGTCCGTCCGTCCGTCTGTGTGTCCATGTAAACTTTTAATCAAAATGCAGGTCGCAACGTTATTGAAATTGGTGAGAATCGGTCGATGTTAAAACCTAGCCCCCATACAAATGTCCCCTATGAAATCAACATAAACTGCCACAAGATCCAAATTGTCATATAGATCTTAGTCAAATTGGGTTTATATGCGTTTATTACATCCATTAATGAGTAGTCCAAAAATGATCACTATGCGACAACTCTTAGTCACAGGCTCCATATAGAGCTGCTTCCCGACCTTGACTTAAATCTATCAAAAAACAAAAATATTGCACTGATTCTTCTCAAATTTTGTTTGTATATATTTTTGCAAAATAATAAAAATCCCAATCAAATTTGGTTTCTGCTTATTTTCAATGTCCAGTTAGTTGGTCCTAAGAGATAGGGTCTCTAAAAGCATGGTATAGGGTATCGTATAGTCGGTCTAGACCGACTATAATTTTCTTACTTGTTTTTAACTAATCTGGGTGCGCTGAATTTGAATCTATCATATAAATTCGGCTATCACGTACAATGACACTACAATTTTACAATTATTAATTTGATAGAAGCCCACATTCATTCTAAATCTTCATAATAGTAGCGCTTGAACATATCAGGGAGATCGTGTGGTACTGATTCAAGCTATTTTTGCTTTGCGCGTGGTGAATACTTGGTTGGAAAAAAAATTATACGCAATACCAGAATCATTAACATATGCATATTTACATTATTTTGGTTTTGCTGTCAGAAACTTGGACAAATCGTGGACACCGACAATGTTTGCAATAGTTGCAGAACTGTTTTGTATAAGTGGTCAAATGGCAAGGAGATCTATTTCGATTTTTCATTTCCAACACCAAACCGATTGTTATTTCTGTTTAACAAAAGTTGCTGAATTCAATATGAAAAATCGAAAAAAGCCACCAAATGATCCATTGCCAGTCATTCCCAGTGCTACGAGTAGTGAGTACGAAACATCTTTCACTAGCAGTGGTAGTTTGTATGAGGCTGATGATGAACGCCATTAAGTGACTCAAGCTGAGCTGAATGATCTAACTCGGGATTTTCATTTAAGACAGCTAGACACAAATTACTAGCTTCAGGCATGCAGAAACATCTTGCAGTTGGGGCAAAAGTAACAACCTATAGAGATAGAAGCTTGGAATTGGCTGCATATTTTGAAAAGAAACACTCTATTCTATACTGTACTGATGTTGATGGCTTATTTCAAAAAATAAACTAGCCATATCACAAAACTGAATGAGGATTATTTATTGATGGCTCTAAGTACAGTTTAGAGGCTCTCCTGTTGCATTATGGGAATGAAAAACCACCCACACCAATTGCTCATGCCATTAATACAATGGAAAATTACGAATCAATGACAAAGGAAAATTACAAACACAACGATCGTAAACGGAAGATCTGTGGTGACCATAAGGTGTGTGATTTCTTTGTATATATAGTATAGGCCATCGTAAATTACTGTAAATTAATCTGTTTCATGTCATTGGTTTGTGAGTGGTGTGCAAGGAGGTTTCATAAAATATTGTACTTTCCTTTGTCTATGAGATAGTCGCGCTACATGTCATCATTACCTCAGAACAGAGTGTCCAAAAAAGAACTAAGTATTCACCAGGAACAAAACATTTCAAATAAACCATTAATTGATCCAAATGACGTTTTTTTTTCCGGCGCTGCACATAAAATTGGGCCTTTTTAAGAACTTTGTCAACTTTGTTAGCGATTTTTCCTAAAATTTTGTATGCTAAAATTAAAGAAGGCATATTTGTTGGCCTTAGATCAGGAAGCTATTGAATGATGACAATTTTTAACAGTGTTTATTGGAGAAAGAATATACAGCCTGGACATCTTTCAAGGGCATCGTGGACAGTTTTCTTGGTAACAATAAGACTGAAAACTACAGACAAATTTTTGCTGACTTATTGAAAAATTATCACGAATTAGTTGCACAAATGTCACTCAAAATGCATTTGCTTCATTCGCATTTAGATTTTTTTGCGGTGAGAGTCAAACAAGGGGAGCGTGCTCATCCAGATTTAATGAAAATTGAAAGAAATTATCAAGGATTTTGGGACAGAAGCCTGCTGGGAAACTATTGCTGGACTTTAATACGTGAAACCGAACCAACAAAATACAAACGACTTTCAAATAGTGCCATGCACTTTTGAAATTTCATAGATTTTTAAATAAAATAATGATTTTTTTTGTGTAAAAAAAGAATAAAAACATTTTTTTTTTGTCTCTCGAAAACCTGACATGATAAAGAAAAACCAATTACAGATTCGAATTCAGCCCACCAAATTACCCTAGGAAAAATATTTAATTGCTCCAGTCCAAAACCTTGTTGGCTAGTGTTTCTGTTTCTGAATTTAGCGATGGTTTTATTATACCATATACCACTATGTGGGCAGGGTGTAATGAGTTTGTTCTGATGTTTGAAACTGCCAAAAATATTTTACCTAAATCTTTAATTACACTGATCGACTCACAATCACTTTCTGAGGTGATGTCCGTCTGTCCGTCTGTGTGTCAATGTAGTCATTTTAATCAAACTACAGGCTGAAAATATGAATATATTTTAATTAAATTTAGCGCATAAGCTTTTGTCGGTCATGGGATGACTGCTGTTGAAATTGATGTAAACCAGTCTATAATCAGACCTAGTCTCCATACAAATGACTCCTATGCGATCGACTTAAATTGCCATAATATACAAGTTATCATATAGATTTGGGTCAAATTTTATTTCTGTATATTTTTTGTATTCACTTATCAGTAGTCGAAAAATAAACCATGTAGGACAAATCTTAGTCATAGCTCCAAATGGAGCTGCTTCCCGATCTTCACTTAAATCTATCATAAAACAAAAATATTGCACAGATTTTTCGCTTATTTGGTTTCTATATGTTTTTGTAAAAAAATAAGTGACCTTACCACATATGAACAGGATCCGTCCATTTATCGGCCTAATCCCCATATAAATATAGCAGCCGATATAAACGTTTCCATATCCGAAGGCAAAAAGAAATAATAACAATACCACTGAAATTTGGTTTATGCTTATCTGCTATATCAAATTGTTGGTTCTAAGACATAGGGTCTCTAAACTCATTGTATATGGCATCGTTTAGTTGCTCTAGACGACTATAAATTTCTTACTTGTTTTTAAAATGATAAATTATAATATCCTGATCCATAATATAAATAGATAAGGCGATTTCTTGTGAGCAAACGTATCTTATTTGAAAGGCATTTCTTTGTAGCTCTCCACCAGAATTACAGATTTTAAACTTGTTACATTTTGTTTTTGAGTAAAATATAATTAAAGTTGCTACTAACACATACATAAACTTTTACAATATTTATTATATTTGTTAATGTGTTTTTGAATTTTTTTCTACATTCACAGTAATAATTATGTTGAATTAGAAAATAATTTTGAACATAAACCCACAACGAAAATAACCGATATTTAAAAAGTGTTGAATTGTGAATTGGCTTAAATTGATTAGCATACCTTTAGGGTCTTTATTAAATGAAAAAATAAAATTACTTAGAATTTGCACTCGAATTTCGAGGGCTGGGATCTGCTAGTATATATTTATAAAGTAATTTACAATTATCTCTCCGGTCGAAATTAAAAAGTTTATATTAATATTATATTAATATTAAATTCCAAGTCAGCGTGAAATTACTAGGCCATTGTAGTAAAACTTCCTAAGGGCTTGGCCATTTTATATATTTTTCTTTCCTTCCTTGTTTAATTTTTTAGCTATAACTCAAAAAACACTGATGATTTCTCATTTCATCCTTCACGAAATCAAGTTGAACTAATTTTATCGATTGAAATATTCATACTCAGTGCGTATGATTATTGTTTATGAGTAGAAGAGATGTTTACGTATGTATGTGTGATAGTTTTAACATTAAATCAAACATACATCAGTATTTATACCCTATACCACTATGTGGTTTGGGTATAATGACTTTGTGCTGCTGTTTGTAACAACCAAAAATATTTGACGTAGACCCATCTTTAATTATACCGATCGAATCAGAATCACTTTCTGAGTTGATTTAACAATGTCCGTCCGTCCGTCCGTCCGTCCGTCTGTGTGTCCATGTAAAGCTTGAAATCAAACTGCAGGTCGCAAATATGAATAAATTTTGATTAAATTTGGTACATAAGCTTTTATCAGCCATGGGATGAACGCTATTGAAATTGGTGAGAATCGGTCCATGTTCAGACCTAGCCCCCATACAAATTACCCATATGAAATCGAAATAAATTGCCATAAGATCCAAATTGTCATATAGATCTTACTCAAATTGGGTTTGTATGCATTCATTACATCCACTAATGGATAGTCCAAAAATGATCCCTTTGACCCCATATAGAGCTGCTTCCCGATCTTCACTTAAATCTATTAAAAAACAAAAATATTGCACTGATTCTTCTCAAATTTTGTTTGTACATATTTTTGCAAAATACAAGAGACTTTACCAAACATGATCAGGATCGGTCCATTTTTGGACCTAGTCCCTTTATAGATATAGCATCCGATATGAACTTTTTCATATCTGCAGCCAAAAAAATTAATAAAAATCCCACTCAAATTTGGTTTTTTGCTTATTTTCAATGTCCAGTTAGTTGGGCCTAAGAGACAGGGTTTCTAAACGCATGGTATAGGGTATCGTATAGTCGGTCTAGACCGACTATAATTTTCTTACTTGTTTTTATACGGATATATTAATAAGAATTAATTATTTATACCTTAGCTGTAATTTCATGAATAATGAAATAAGAAAACATTAATTGTTCTTGAGGTATAGCTGAAAAACTAAGCATAAAAAAATCAAGATAATTATAAAATGTAAAATGTCATAAAAAAAGTTAGTCCTGGGAACACCAAACCGTTTCACCCTGACTTGGACAATGTTCCCAAAAATGTTTCACAGTGTTATCTTTAAGTGCATAGAATTAAATGTCTTGGAAAATTCTAATTAATATATTTTATAAAAACAATTTACCCACTAGTAGTTCGTGCAGTGGATAATTTTCTAAGTTAAAACTTGATAATGTCACCTTTTCTTTTAAAACAGCTTCCAATTGCTTCAGAAAATATAAATTATGTATACCTTTGAGTGGTTATAGAATTCCAAGTTTCCTGAAGTTTGGCTTTAAATTGTTAAAATTATGGTGTGGGTCAATTCGTTCATTAGAGCCTGTTCAAGGGAGCGCACTGGTTTTCAATTGGTCTGCGATATATTATGGTCAATCCAGAACGTCAAAGCCATTTTTTTGGCGCCATTTCTTTTTGTTGACTTTTGCTGTATGGGAAGATGCACCATCATGTTTGAATACATACTCACCGCTGTCGGCTAGCTATGATGGTGACGGTATGAGATGTATGGTCTACATACATCCTTCAATGATATGCTAGCTTGTAATCTAACAGTGCGCTTTTAGTATTCTCAATGATATGCCGCCCTTTTATGGCATCTCCGACGCATACGTCAGACTTAGAGTCGCCGTGTGTTTCAAATGCTTCGTTATTTGAAACACGTTAAGTAAAAGTTCTTCTTTGACTTAAAAATAACTTAGTGTTTAAAAATATTTCGCACAACAGCAAGTAGATGTAAAACCTACTTTGTAAACACCAAAACCCAGATTTCGTTTGCTGATGCGTTCATTCACGTTTAGTAATTAATTTTTCAAATTGCTTCAGACCACTTTGAAGCTATGTCTCTAACAGTGCTGCCATTTTTCATTTAATTATAGCCGCGACAACACTCTTGTTACGAAACATTACTTTGGCGACTCGGCCTCTGCTTGAAGTAATTCCCTTTTTTTTTTTTGAACAATTGTCTGGAAAACCTCATACCAATCGATATTTTGCCTATTTCAAATTCATTCAGAAACTGGCTTACCACACGTCTTACATGTACTTTATAATAAATATATTTTATACTCAGTAAAGACTGACGATGCTATACCCAATGCTATGCATTTAGTGTATTGATCTTAGGCCCAAATAACTGGGTATAGAAAATTAACATAAACTAAGTATTAGTGGAATTTTTATTAAACTTTTTGCCTGCAGATCTGAAAAACTTCATATGAAATGTTATTTTGATATGGGTACTGGGTCGCAAAATCAACCATATTTAGAAAGGTCACTTTATTTTCTCAAAAACATATACTTACATAGTCCTGCCATAATTAAATAAACTATTTTTAAATGTTTTGTATTTTTTTTTTATTAAATAATAGTGTTTCTGAAGGTCAACATTTTATTTAAAATGGTCAGCTATCGTTTTAATGCATGCCTTCAGACGTCAGGCCATTGGGCTATAGCGGCACGTATGATTTCGATGGGAATTGTTGTCAAGCCTTTCACCACGACTTCCAAAACATCTTTTTTGTACATATTTGTCCAGTTTTTATGCCTCTTTCACAAAAATGCAAAGAGGTGACTCCTTTATAGGATACTCCCCATACCATTATAGATGTTGGATGATGACCTCTGTGAACCCTTGTCATAGTAAATTTAGCCTCTCTTGATGTTTTAGCATAGACTTTGTCATTTTGCTTATTAAAAACTTCCTACATCGCAGAAATTTTTTCATTCGTAAAAATGATATTCATGACCGTTGATTGCGTGTCACTGCAAAAGCTTCTTATACCAATCCTATTTGTCTTAGGCGACGAGCCAAAAGATGGCCAGTACACTTGCGAAAAGCTTTCATGTGGAAGTCATCATGGATTAGTTGTGATATGGTTCTGGAAGACATACCCGTTTCTGTAGCAATGATCTTTTGTTCTCTTAAGGGATAGCGGCCGCTCCCTCACAGCTTTTATGTATCCAGTCTTACGAATAACGTGACCATTCTCACGATACGATAAACAACCATTTTTGATATGCCGACCTTTTTAGCATGCATGAATTACCGCGATGTAATTTTCGTTATTGCCCCTCTCCTTATTAATTACGCAAAATTTAAGAATAAGCTGATTTGAATTTGTTGTACCAAAAATAGGAATAACGGGATCACTCAATGTTGAATTTCAAAGCCTACTGATTTGAAATCATAAGTTCTGCTATGGCAAGGCTAATGCCGTTTTCTTTTCTGATAAAATATGTAGCATTTTATTTGCACTTTTTAAAAAAAGTGTATTTTTTTTATATACTCTGAATTAAGAGCAATCTTATCTTATAATCAATTCAAAGGTCGCAAAGTACTGTGTTCATAAAACAAAAAATTTATTATTATCCTCTTTGAAGTCATAGGGGTAAAATAAAACAATGGGGAGATAGCCTAACATTATGACCTGCAAAAAGTCAATGGCTGCATTTTTTTGTGACTGAAGAGGTCTGGACTTTGAGATTGATGTATAACTAAAGGTTGCTCTTAATTCAGAATATATTAAAAAATACACTTTTTTTTAAAGTGCAAATAAAATGTGACATTTTTTGTAAGAAAGAAAACGGCATAAGTAATAACCAAATTTAAAAAAAATCTATGCAATATTTTGTATCCCTATACTACTACATGGGTAGAATACAATAAGTTTTTGCTATTTTCTGGGACTACCAAAAATGGTATCCTTGGATCGAATGTGAAAACTCTGCAGAAGTCAATATAAAACAAGTAAGAAAATTATAGTCGGTCTAGACCGACTATATGATACCCTATACCATGGTTTAGAGACCCTATCTTTCGGTCCAACTACATCGATATAGAAAATAAGCATAAACCAAATTTGAGTGGGATTTTTATTAATTTTTTTGGCTGCAGATACGAAAAAGTTCATATCGGATGCTATATCTATAAAGGGACTAGGTCCAAAAATGGACTGATCCTGATCATGTTTGGTAAAGTCTCTTGTATTTTGCAAAAATATGTACAAACAAAATCTGAGAAGAATCAGTGCAATATTTTTGTTTTTTAATAGATTTAAGTGAAGATCGGGAAGCAGCTCTATATGGGGTCAATGGGATCCTTTTTGGACTACTCATTAGTGGATGTAATGAACGCATACAAACCCAATTTGAGTAAGATCTATATGACAATTTGGATCTTATGGCAATTTATTTCGATTTCATATGGGTAATTTGTATGGGGGCTAGGTCTGAACATGGACCGATTCTCACCAATTTCAATAGCGTTCATCCCATGGCTGATAAAAGCTTATATACCAAATTTCATCAAAATATATTCATATTTGCGACCTGCAGTTTGATTACAAACTTTACATGGACACACAGACGGACGGACGGACGGACGGACGGACGGACATTGTTAAATCAACTCAGAAAGTGATTCTGATTCGATCGGTATAATTAAAGATGGGTCTAGGTCAAATATTTTTGGTTGTTACAAACAGCAGCACAAAGTCATTATACCCACATATGGGGCCTATGACTAAGAGCTGTCTACTAGGGATAATTTTGGGACTACCGACTAATGGATGTAATATATACATGCAAACCCAATTTGGCTAAGGTTTGTATGATAATTTGGATCTTATGGCAATATATGTTGATTTCATAGGGGTCATTTGTATGGGGGCTAGGTCTGAACATGGACCGATTCTCACCGATTTCAATAGCGTTCATTCCATGACCGACAGAAGATAAAATACCAAATTTCATCAAAATATATTCATATTTGCGACCTGCAGTTTGATTACAAGCTTTACATGGACACACAGACGGACGGACGTACATCGTTAAATCGAATCAGATAGTGATTCTGATTCGATCGATATAATTAAAGATGGGTGTAGGTCAAATATTTTTGGTTGTTACAAACAGCAGTACAAAGTCATTATACCCAAACCACATAGTGGTATAGGTTATAAAAATGCGAGTTTAGGTAAAACAAAATTTCGTACTAAAACTGTAAAGCCCTTTAAAATATTCTGAAATATTTAGATAACTATATTAAAGTTTTTAGTGAATGATATTTAAAGTTTTTTCTACTTAATTCTTATAAATTTTGTAATATTAACACTGAACACAAACTAGACGTTCAAACGAACAAATTTTGTCATTAGAATTGGGAAGTCAATAACAACGTGCTGAAATATTCTGAAAATAAAAAATTATCATACCATAATGATATTCATAATATATGGAGGGTCTACATATATTCAAAACCCTCTATCTTAAAAAACACAACTTTTCAGGAGAGCTAAAAAAATATTTTTTCGCGTATTATTTGAGTTATTAGAATTCGGTGTTCTGCAATATTTTTAAAGCAAGTACTGAATCTTACATATGTATAATTCGTTTTATAAATTTTGCATTATTGGGGACTCTATGATAGACAGAGGGTTTTGCTTCTCAAAAATATTCAATGGCTATGTATGAAAATTATCAGATAAAAGGTTTTGCATTTTAATAAAACTAAATTATTTTCATTTCATATACGCCATTTGTCAGTTTATAACGTGATCTATTTAAGATAACGGCTAATAATACAACATAAGATACAACAAGTAAGAAAATTATAGTCGGTCTAGACCGACTATACGATACCCTATACCATGCGTTTAGAAACCCTATCTCTTAGGCCCAACTAACTGGACATTGAAAATAAGCAAAAACCAAATTTGAGTGGGATTTTTATTAATTTTTTTGGCTGCAGATATGAAAAAATTCATATCGGATGCTATATCTATAAAGGGACTAGGTCCAAAAATGGACCGATCCTGATCATGTTTGGTAAAGTCTCTTTTATTTTGCAAAAATATGTACAAACAAAATTTGAGAAGAATCAGTTCAATATTTTTGTTTTTTAATAGATTTAAGTGAAGATCGGGAAGCAGCTCTATATGGGGTCAAAGGTATCATTTTTGGACTACTCATTAGTGGATGTAATGAACGCATACAAACCCAATTTGAGTAATATCTATATGACAATTTGGATCTTATGGCAATTTATGTCGATTTCATATGGGTAATTTGTATGGGGGCTAGGTCTGAACATGGACCGATTCTCACCAATTTCAATAGCGTTCATCCCATGGCCGATAAAAGCTTATATACCAAATTTCATCAAAATATATTCATATTTGCGACCTGCAGTTTGATTACAAGCTTTACATGGACACACAGACGGACGGACGGACGGACGGACGGACATTGTTAAATCAACTCAGAAAGTGATTCTGATTCGATCGGTATAATTAAAGATGGGTCTAGGTCAAATATTTTTGGTTGTTACAAACAGCAGCACAAAGTCATTATACCCAAACCACATAGTGGTATAGGGTATAAAAATTAATAATAAACAATATTAAACAAAAAGTTGTAGAAAAAATGTTTTTTTTTTTTTGTTTCAATATGTCCTTATAAGGTTGAATACGAACAGGTAGATCAATATAATCTGTATCAATTTAGCAATTTATTTTATAAATAAATATTTTCATTTTAATTCAATTCAGAAGCGGCTTTTGCTATTTAGATAAACGTGTAAAAAATGTCAAATTCATATTCAGCATACAAAAAAAATAGTAAGAAAACATTTATTTTATTGCAAGAAGATTTTAAACCAAAATAATATTTTAAAATTAATTATTTGAAAATATAGAGGGTTTTGCATACAGAAAAATTAATTGTGTAAGGTAGAAAAATAAAAAAAAATGCAAATAGAACAGCAACAAAGAATTTGTTTGTTATGAAATTCACACCATCGATGAAGGGCTTTTTTACTGAACATTTTACCATGAAAAAGTCATTTTTGAATTAAGGCCCTCGATGTGCAATTTTTTTTTTTTGCTAACTACAATCAAAGTTCAATAATGCTTATATACGGTATAAATTAACTAGTCGGAATTTACGTTTTGGGCCCTGTTAGCTACAATATAATTTAAGAACTGATAAGAATTTCAAAATGTTACAATTATTAAATGGAAATTCTTATAAAAAATTAAATTTTAGCCTTCTAAGAAAAAAGTTATCTAACGACAACCCTTTGCTCTTAATAAATTTTAATTTATAAAAAAAAGAAACTGTTATGCAGGTAAGAATTGCTTTTTACAAAATTTGTGTCTTTACATTCTGGCTAAAGATAATTTTGTGAAAATTGAACTCTTCGAGAAAGTTAAATGATCTTAAGAATTTTTTTCTTTTGCTAGTTATGGATTCAGCTTATCAAATTTTCTTGGAAAATATGTATTTCAAGGTGAGGTTTTTTGTGTGTTAATCAGCGTTATCAATGGTAATATTAATAAAACAGGTATATGATTCAATTTAGATATGAATTTGAAGCTACGAGAAAAATTAATTTATGTTATAATTAAAAATCTTTGTGGATAACTTAAGAGCAGAGTAAAATTTTTGTGAATTTATAATAACAAAGAACTTTCTAAAAAAAAATATTAAAATTTTTTTCTTATGTTTTTATTTGAAAAACATTTCTCTATTTTGATTAATTAAACATTTATATACGAAGAACTAACGTTAAGTCATTAAATGTTAACCAAATAAAACTGGCCTTCAAAAATACATCGGAATTGGTAATTTGTCATTATGATGTACTTCACATCTGATGAATCTTAAAGAAACTCAAATTTCGCTTTATGACATGGCTATGTTAAATTCCTTGGTAATAATCCAGCAATCTACTAAAACATGATTTTAAATTTAGGAGTTCTTTAATTTATTGGGTACTTTTGTTGATGAGAAATGGTAACATTTAAAAATTTTATAAGGTAAACTCTATTTGTTTTCGAGTTTATCGTCGTAAGGACATATTCTGAATGTCATAAAGAAATCTAAAAAATAAAATTTAGTTAATTCTTCGAGAAAGAAGATATTTTTCTCCCATTTTTGCTTCATACATAGATTGCAATAAAAACTTTTAGTCACACCTTTTATACATCATATCTAACTAATGGTATGACAAGTTCGTTATATTATGTGTAGCTACCAAAAATATTTATCCTAGACCACCTTTTTTAAGCCGATCGACTCAAAATCAATTTCTCTGGAAATTTATTAATTTCCATCCATCTGTATTATTTTATTATTCTCCAATACAACATGATTATATTATAATTAAAGTAATGGATTTTTACAATGTAATGATCAATAATAAAAACTAATAAATAAAAATTTAAAAAAAGGAACAAAGTAATAAAAATGGATAATACATATGAAGCATAAAGGTAGTTTAAGAAAAATTAAGAGAAAGGAAATATATATATCTAAATAAATATTAAATATAAATATTATTTTTTTTTAAGAAACAAAATGTAAATAAATTTGAGATAAAAACAATTACATATAATTAATTATGCGTGAAATTGAAATAGTTCCTTCTTAAATTGCTAGGCATTGCTTATAAATTGAAAAGACGAGAGTAGCATGTTCCAAAGATTAACTGCATTAATATAGAACTGCCACTTCGATATTAAGCTTCGGTGTCTTATATGTATCATATCACTGGATCTAGTTGAACGTGTAAATAGTAATATTTCGAACAGGTGAAGCGGTACACATGTATACATAATTTTATGTAGGAGTATCATCGTTGGTGTTTTCATTATATCAGTAAGAGTCAACCCATAAAGTTTTTTGAAACGCTGAGATATATGGCCCTATCTTCTTAAATTAAAAACATATCTTAATATTGCATTGTACGTTGCTATTAGTTTTTTTTTTCGACTAATAAAATTGCAACTAGCATACTTTTCACATCCGTATAATAGAGTAGGTTATAAGTAGGTTTTTTCTAGTAAAATTATAATCTTAAGTGGTTTAATATTCTGGGCGTTCCACAGTGTCCGAAGTATTGCATAAGTTTTCCCTGTAGTAGCATTTATATGGTCAGACCATGTGACAGTGCAATTAATAGTGATACCAAGATTTTTGGCTGTTAATACAATTTTTATTTTTTGATTACTAAGCATTAGAATCGGGCCAAATGGCAACTTCAAAGTTTGCCTAGCTATTATTAAACATTAGGGGCCGTATGCAAAAAAATTAAAGTATACTGCAAGTAGACTTTATCAACAAATTTTGTGTGAAAAGCATACAATAAAATCTACTTGAAGTAGACTTTATTATACCCTCCACTCCAGTGTGCAGAGGGTATATATAAGTTTGTCATTCCGTTTGTAATAATTAGAAAAAAAAATTTGGACCCCATAAAATATATATATTTGTGATCCTTATAACAACCGGAGTTGATATAGCGATGTCCGTCTGTCCGTCTGTCCGTCTGTCCGTCTGTCCGTCTGTGGAAATCACGATGACGGCATCAATCGGGCAGCTAGGGTGCTCGTTGGCATAAAAAATGATTCATTAACATCCTGAAAAGTTTGCTATTTAAAATCGTCCAAATCGGTCGATTAGGGCCCGAGATTTGAATGAAGAACTAAAAAAAGTCTTGAAAAAATATAATTTTCTATGTTGTTCTTGTCACGATCACGCCCTCAATAGGATAGCTAGGGTGATAATTTTTAGTGAGAATGATTCACCAAATTCATGGGAAGATTTCTATTTCAAAAATCATTAAAATCGGTGGAACAGGTCCAGGTAAATCTATGAAAAATTAAAAAAAAAATGAAAAACATGATGTTTCCATATTGTTCCTGTTGTTATTCTAAATGTTGCATTGTTGTCATAGCTGGACTTGTTGTTTTTGTGGTCGTTGTGGTAATAATATAATAAAAACAAACCCTTTGTACATTTTTTTTGTGAACTCTGGTAGAAAATTTTAAAAGTTTCCATTGTTTTGGCATCACTAAAAAAATTTGTTAGATCATTTCTATCATTGCCGCGAGCCTGCATGCAAAATTTCAGATCGATTGGCTCACGGGAAAAGGGCTAAAAATCGATCCAAAATTTTGTCTACAAGCAGACACTACCAGTTAATATAAAGGCAGTAAATAAAGGGAGTAAAAGTTCACCAATAATTTAAAAAACAAATTTTTATGTATTAATTTATTTAAAGAAAAAAATAATTAAATGAAATAGTAATAATAATAAAAAAAAAATAATATACAATACAAAAAAAAAAGAATATATAAATAAAAAAAAATAAAGATAAATGCATTCATAGCATTATAATACATATAAAAGGTCAATGTTTTCTAACCGTAACCGTAACGAGTCAGTTGTTTTTTTTTTACATGAAAATCATTTAAAACAGTTACCGAACGTAACCGGAACGTCCCAATACTTTTCATGTGAAAAAAAGGCTGACACGTTACGTAACAGTTACACGTCGCTAACTTGTTCTTTACACAGGCTACTGCTTTTGCAGCCAACTTCAAGTCTATTTATATAGTTTCGTAAGCATAACTGATAAAATTGTTTCTATTATTTTTTGCTGTAAGTAATAAATTATAAATATACTGAATTTGCAAACTAAAATGGATACATATATTGGAGGTGCTTTAATACAAAAGAGTTAACGAAACAAAAAAAAAAAAAAAAAACAACTCTACAACATCAACAATGGCAGTCATATGTTCTTCAAATAGAAAAAAAAAACTGCAAGTGTGTTTTTTTGGCTACTAAACAAAAATAGTGTTGACAATATAACAAAATATGTAAAAGAAGTTAGTGCTATGAAATATTTTATTTTGTTTAAAAAAATCGCAAAATGAAAGGCTATAATTCCATTAATAATCAAAAGGCGTTAAACTAATTTATTTATTTTTACGTTGTACTAATGCATTTTAAATAAGAAAAAGTAATTGTATATTTAAATAAAAATGCATTTGTATTATATGTTGCTGTCGTATTCAGAAAAATCAAGTAGCTGACTATACGACTACAAATGCTGCTGCCAGCAGTCGTCTATGTGTTTCATTCATGATGTTGCATTTTTTTGCGAGCAATACTTACATTTATTCTAAATAAAGAAATAATAGTTCTTTTCATACTGCGAAATCTATACAAATATATGTACAAATACTATATGTCAAATTTCAAATTTGCAATAATTGATACATTTTTGAAAGAAAATTGTATAATATGAAATGTCTTTAATTTATTTCATAGAAAACAATTTTTTGAGGTGCGTGGATTTTCCATATTTACTGTTTTACTATTTTCGTAATGAGGTTAAATGAGTTAAAAAGAATTTAAAATATTTGAAAATATTAGGTGAGGATCCTCAAGATGTAATATACGGTCGGTCTAAAACTTTTCACTTAGAGCCACAGTTAAATTCGAAACAACAAAAACCCATATATTTTGTGCATAAAGTTTAACATCAAATGTGCTTTTCTAAAATGTCTATATATTTTTTCTCATACATTTCTGACCATCTTCAATGTAAATTTACCAAAGTTTGTTTTATTACAATATGTATATAAAACTTAAAAATTTAATATTTTTATTGTGTATTAACTTATTATTCTGCGATTTTCATTACATCACAAAATGTTACAAATTGGCACTACTGTTTCAAAAACAGAAAACTTCTAAATCAGTTGAAAACAGTTGATCTGTAAAACTGTGTGTGAAATTGTGTCAAATAAAATTACAAATATTAATAAATATAATAATACATATATATATATTTTATTAATTTTGTTAAGAATTAGCACAAAATTGATTTTCCATTTTGCATTTCATTTATAAAGAATTCTGCCATATTTTGTTAAAGGGAAAATCCATTTTTGTTATATTAAAAAAAAACAGACTTGCATTTAATTTTTCCGTGACTGCCTCAATAATTGCGTAGATGCCACCACAATATTTTTTCTAATTAAAACAGTTGATCTGTAAAACTGTGTGTGAAATTATGTCAAATAAAATTACAAATATTAATAAATATAATAATACATATATATATATTTTATTAATTTTGTTAAGAATTAGCACAAAATTGATTTTCCATTTTGCATTTCATTTATAAAGAATTCTGCCATATTTTGTTAAAGGGAAAATCCTTTTTGTTATATTAAAAAAAACAGACTTGCATTTAATTTTTCCGTGACTGCCTCAATAATCGCGTAGATGCCACCACAATATTTTTTCTAATTAAATATTAACCAATATCTAACTAGAATTATGATTTATTCTGACTAAAAAGTTCCAATTAAAAGTTATTCATCCCAATTATGAATATTCTCAAGGAATTTCTTTCTCACGGAAAATACATTTCTCGAGAAAAAAATTCCTCCAATTATAAATTCCGCGTGAACAAAAAATGATTAACTGGCATCATCGAATTTCGAAGCCACTTGCTTTGCTTAGTCCGAATTCACACAAGGCAACTTTTGTTGCGCAATTCTTGAGTTTGTAGATGTTTGCGGTGAGGGAAATAAAAAGGGAAAAATAATTGCCGGTTCTCGGCTATTTCAAGCAATTCTCTCTTTCGCTTTTTTTTTTTTGTTGAATATTTGACATTTCATTCGGTGTTTCGCTCTTGGTGTGAATAATTCGTAATTATTGTTTACTTTATTAAAATGGCCTTTAAATGGAATCGGGACTTAATTTTTTTCTTCTGAATTCATTTTTCAACAAAACCAATTAAATTAATTTATGTATGTATGTACTTAATTTTATTATTGTTCTTTACGACTAGAGCACAAATGTCAAATTATAAGAAAATAAAAACAAAACAAAACAGTAAAATTGCCGAAAAAATTGTCGTGTGTGGACATAAAAGCAATTTCAAAAGAGAATTGCCAAAAAGTTGCCCAATAAAAATTGCCTTGTGTGACCCCCGACTTATTGACAATTTATTTTCTATTTTTTATGTGTGTGCAAACGACCCTACAATAAATGTCCCAATAAACATTTTTGTTTGCTATCAACTTGAGGTGCATTTGAGATCAAATACATTTCTCAAATCTCCAACGTTAATTCTCAAATGCCCTCAATAGTTCGAATATAGTCTTCTCAACTTAAAAGGCACATTTTTTATATGGCGATTTTCATAGTTATCAAATTGAGAAATTTGTGATTCTCAACTTGATAGCAAAGAAATATTTCCAATCGGTATCAAATGGAAGGTACGGAATTGCCATATTAAAAAATATTATACTAATTTTAGAAATGAAAACAATGTACTTTTTTAATGTTTCAATTTAATTTCATTATATATTTAACATTACTATGTACATATTTAACATTAAATGTACATATTATGTACATTTTTTAAAATCTAGAATTAAAAATAAATGAATTAATTAGTTGTACATTTTTTGAAAAATTCGACAAAAAGTAAAAATAATTAAAAATATATCAATGATTTATTTGTACTTTTTTGGCATTTTTTAATTTAATTTATTATTTATGACATATTTAAATAATATCTCAGACTTAACACAAATCGTATTCAAGTTGAAAAAATGTTTGGTCTCAAGTGGAGAAAAGTGTTGGATATCCAATTGAGAGTAAAAATGTTTCTCAAAGATTGCAAAAATGTTAAGTCTCAACTTGATGTCAAGTTGAAAGCAAACAAGGAGAAAAATTGTTCAACCGAAGTTGAGAATTACATTTGACATCAATTTAAGAACTTAACTTTTCTCCAACATTGGAGAAATAATATTTCAATGCATACTGGGGAATGACCGAAACTAACACATAAACAGTTTTTTCCTATTTGAAAAACATATGACTGTCATTGTTGCTGTTGTAGAGTTGTTATACCCTCCACTCCAGTGTGCAGAGAGTATATATAAGTTTGTCATTCCGTTTGTAATAATTAGAAAAAAAATTTTGGACCCCATAAAATTTATATATTTGTGATCCTTATAACAACCGGAGTTGATATAGCGATGTCCGTCTGTCCGTCTGTCCGTCTGTGGAAATCACGATGACGGCATCAATCCGGCAGCTAGGGTACTCGTTGACATAAAAATGATTCACTAACATCCTGAGAAGTTTGCTATTTAAAATCGTCCAAATCGGTCGATTAGGGCCCGAGATTTGAATGAAGAACTAAAAAAGTCTTGAAAAAAATAATTTTCTATGTTGTTCTTGTCACGATCACGCCCTCAATAGTGCAGCTACAGTGATCATTTTTAGTGAGAATGATTCACCAAATTCATGGAAAGATTTCTACTTCAAAAATCATTAAAATCGGTGGAACAGGTCCAGGGAAATCTCTGAAAAATTAAAAAAAAAATGAAAAACATGATGTTTCCATATTGTTCCTGTTGTTATTCTAAATGTTGCATTGTTTTCATAGCTGGACTTGTTGTTTTTGTGGTCGTTATGGTAATAATATAACAAAAACAAACCCTTTGTACATTTTTTTATCAACTCTGGTAGAAAAATTTAAAAGTTTCCATTGTTTTGGCATCACTAAAAAAATATGTTAGATCATTTCTGTCATTGCCACAAGCCTGCCTGCAAAATTTCAGATCGATTGGGTCACGGGAAAGTGGTTAAAATCGATCCAAAATTTTTTCGACAAGCAGACACTACGAGTTAATATAAAGGGAGTAAAAATTCACCAACATCTAAAGCAAATAATGCTAAAATACCTAGTTGTTAATAAAAAAAACAACTGGGCAATTCACAATGGGTAATGTATCGTTG
Organism: Cordilura impudica; assembly: GCA_963682025.1. Taxonomy (NCBI): domain Eukaryota; kingdom Metazoa; phylum Arthropoda; class Insecta; order Diptera; family Scathophagidae; genus Cordilura; species Cordilura impudica. Next base: position 170,085,699 of record OY821520.1, on the reverse strand, counting down.
TATCTCTTGTATCGTGTATCACTTTACAATAGTGTAAAATTGTTGTTGGTAATTTTCACTGAAAAATCTGATACACGATCCAACTTCATTTGCTATGTTTAGTAAATGTTGTATATTGTATCATAACATATCATATATTGTTTCATAACATACCAAGTGAATGCCAGTTTTTATGAAAAAGAAAAAACAAATACATAGAATATTATCAGCATAAATAATTATAAAATAAAATATGGCAAATAATGCAAATAACGCAAATACATCGATAAGTTTATTTATATAAAAATTAATGTTTATATTTTTAGTATGTATTTTCTCTTTCAGTACCAACCAAAACATTTAACATTTTTTTTTTTTCATTATAAATTAAAATGCAAGAGGTACGTAACTAAAACTCCAGGGTATATCTCACGACCAAAAAGCAAACACTGACAAGTGTTTTCTCTTATACAAAATAGCAGAAGCGACGATGCGATCTTTCCTCGTTGGATCGAAAATTACTAAAGAAAGCGTTTTACAATATGAAAATACAACTGAGTGTTCACAACAAATGATTGTATTGTGTATTTCAATACAACATACAATATACAACACCTGTTGTGAATTGCCCAAATGTAAATTTAGCAAAAAAATTTATGTATTAATTTATTTAAGGTGCTATTACACGAAATGTTTTTTACATATGTACTGTCACTTTTTTTATCCATATGAAATTCCTCATGTCTGTCAAAATTGTCTTTTACATACGATTCATAATTTTTGCTATCACACGTGCATATGTATTTCCGTCTGACATAACCTCTAAATGTAAACAACAGCTAATTTAATTTGTGAATTTACAAAAATTTATTGTTAAAAAAAAGGTTATTTATTTTTTAATTGTTAATTAATACTAAAGAATTTATTTTTCTTTCAATATTAATCTTTAAAATTTACTCTGTTTTTCTTTCGCCACAAGCAGTGCTATATTTTCATATGTTTGTCATGCAAAAATAGAACCTGTTCTAATTGAAAAATGTACATGTGACTTTCCTCATGTGTTGTACACAAACAATGTTTCATATGCATCACACGATGTGTACAACTTTTGTTGTGGGAAAATTTGACAGTACATATGTAAAAAACACATCATGTAATAGCACCTTTAAAGAGAAAAACACAAAAATAACGTTTGATGTTGTATTTTTTGTGTGTAATATTTAAATATACATACATACACATATTAAATAATACAAATAATGTACATATATTATATATATGTATGTATGTATATTCATAGTAACTGCATGTTAGAAATAAATCGGTTATTTTATTTACATAAAATTCTGCAGTATTTTGTTGTGGGGAAAATACATTTCTTTTGTATTAACAGAGTGTCACTTCATTTTGCTCAGCGTGACTATGCCACAGTAGATGCCGCCATAATTTTTGTTTGTTCTAATTAGCTTTGCAATAGTTATTTCTATTTTAACATGAATGTTAATATTTTCAACTAGATATCATACAGAACAATGTTAAGAGTATACACGGGTTGGTCTTTTATTTCATACGTTTTTTCATTATTCTTTTACAAATATGAACATAAGTTTGGCATATTACCCACCAATCTCACATCACACTGCAAGTTCGAAAAACTCAATACACTCACATTTTTTTTTTACTAATACACACACATTTTCCGCAGTGGTCACACTAATGGCACCAAATTTTTCGTGCGAATAGTGGCAGACACTAACGATGATTAATGTTACCCTGTTATAAATTTAATGCAAATTTACTGGATTCTGTAAAATTGTAATTAAAGTTTTAACTTGTTAAATCTATTATAATGATTTATTTTTTGAAATGCGCATACAAAAACGCAAGTTTGTTAATTATAGAGCATAAATATTATTCACTATTATTAAAATAATACTAATAATAATAAATGTAAACATTTTCCCTCCAACATGTGCCTGTATAATAAACTTGGTAACTCTACTTAAAATAAAATAAGAGAGAGAAGTATACAAATTTTTTCAAGTTTACGCTTCGACAACATTTTAAAAATGAGATTGCAGTCAGATGTTTGAGCATAAAATTTAATGGCGATGTATTCGACTAATTCGAACAATTTTTCGTTGATAATACGTACACAACGATTCTAATATTTCAGTGTGATGTGAGATTGGGGGGTTAACTATTTGTTGTCTTTACAAAATAGAGTTACCGAGTTCGTCAATGAGTTTTTTGCTTACAAAACAGTTCTACATAGTTATATAGAATTATTATTCTGCTTTACCTATAAAATATCTGATTGCGATTACATCTAATTTTTAAAAATTGTTTATAATTAATAAAGCATTATTATTCACATAAATACAAAATTTCACTTTTTAAATTTTCCATTCAAATTTAAGAAAATATCAATTATAATAAAAACTGAAAATAAAATTTCCAATTATAAATTAGAAACTATTAATTGAGTTTCAGAAAATCATATCAAAACGTCGGAAATAATAATTTTAAATTTAGAAATATCTTTACATTTAAAAATGTTTACATTTAAAAAAAATATTGCCATTCAGGAGATATTAATAACTTTTCAGTACCGCGATTCAGTAACTTCTTTTAACGATAGTCGAATTGTAAAAAAAAGAAAATTGCAAAATTATCAGTAAAATTTTGAAACGATATTCGCTATTGTTAAAGTCAGCTGTTGTTGATATCTAAACGACAACCATTCTTGTGTTGTTTATCCAATCGATAAAAACTTAAATTTTTAGGTTGAAATGTCGTCATACATAAATAAAAATCATGAAATAGTGAAAATATTTTGCTTTAATTAAAAAACTTTTTTATATAAATAAAAAAATTAAATAGCATATTCAATTCATTATTTCATTTTCAAATAAATAAACAGAAATATTAGTAAAAAAAATAAAGATATTAAACATAAACATAAAATCATCCTGTCAAACACGAAGTAATTTGTTTTTTTCTATTCTTTGTGTTTTTCGCTTATTTTGACAGAGATGCCACTCCTTTACAATTTAAATAAATAGAAAAACAGATTTGTCGATATTAATTTAAATTCAATGAATTTAAGAAAACCTCAAATGATATTTAAGAATTGCTAACATAAAAATTGTTACATAAGTAAACGTAATTTTATGAGAATGTTATTTTTTATTTTGTATATAAATTTTCACAATTTTTTTTGGATGAAAATTTGAAGTTTTTCAGAAAATAAAGATAACATTAAATTATTTTATTTAAAATGTTTGGGACTTTTCGTTTTTTGCGTTTTTCATCCCTAATTTGATTATTTATTATTATAAATTTATTCTCTATGTTTTCAAAATATGGCAATATTTTAAAAAAAAGTTGAGAGAGCTTTTTTTTTTGGTTATTATTTTGTTACTCCATCCGACCTATATGGCCACAATGAAGAAATATTTGGCCAGTTAAAAGAAACTATACAGCCATCTCCAATTAGCACGATTTAATGCATATAGCCACTCTACACAACCATTACCTTTGCAATGGAGGTTAGGGCGAGCTATTTAATTTGCAAAAACTAAATTAAACGAGAAGTTATGTCATATAACCGGAAACGCATGCATATAGGTATATAACCAAAATGCATGCCGATCAGCAACCACGATGACCAAAAAGCAAACACCGAAATAAATCCGAAATAATAGAAAAGAAGAAAACCAACCCAAAGAATTTGCTGAAATAATTTGGTATTAAGTTTAACAAATTGTTTACTTTTTCATTTAAATTTATTATCAAGACTCAAACCGAGGTGGAGGGTATCAAAGATTCGGCACAGCCGAATTTAACACTCTTACTTGTTTTTTTTTCATACGGCCCTCAGACTTTATAGGATTATGACACAAACCAATTTTAATTGGCCGGATATGAATGCGTTGCAGTTCTCTCTTTAGTTTTTCCAACAATCGTTTATGTTGCTTAGGTCACTACTTATATATAATTGTACGTCATCAGCATACATGCGGACAGTATTGTAAATGTCGCACTAAATCACTGATATATATTGAAAATATTAGCTGTTCCAATTTCAAAATTTGTGAAACTTCTTGCAGAACAGGCACTTGAAATTTTATTGCTTGCAAAGACAGATTGGCGATGGGATGATAAATATTATGACATTAAACGTGTAGATGGAGGAGAAAAATTAAACATTTTGTGCAACTTCAGGCAGAGAACTTCATGATCCACAGTATCAAATGCTTTGGTCCAGAAGTAGAAGGAAAGAGATATTTCCATCGAAGGAAATAGATATTTCCATCGTCAATTTTGCTACGTGTTTCTTCAGATTTATTATGCAGCTGTGTTGGGGTCGAAATCCTGATTGCCTCTTTGTCAACAAATCAGTATTAAAGTGGTACATTGTCTTAATTTTACGCCAAACACGGCCTTTCTTCTCGAATTTCATCATATACACGCCATAAAAATACTCGCCGTTGATTGTTTTTACTCTCAAAAGATAATCAATAAAAATTATTCTACGCGTATTGCAAAAAAAGCCATAACCTTGCTAGCAGATGGGACTGATTTGGACCGAATCTTCTTCTATTCAATAAATTGTGTGCCCATTCGTTTGTTTTAGGTGTGAAGTGATGAACCCATTTCTCATCCGTGGTTATTGAAATTATCCCACGCATATTGCAAAAAAAGCCATAACCTTGCTAGCAGATGGGACTGATTTGGACCGAATCTTCTTCTATTCAATAAACTGTGTGACCATTCGTTTGTTTTAGGTGTGAAGTGGTGAACCCATTGCTCATCCGTGGTTATTGAAATTATCCCACGCATATTGCAAAAAAAGCTATAACCTTGCTAGCAGATGGGACTGATTTGGACCGATTCTTCTATTCAATAAACTATGTGACTATTCGCTTATTTTAGGTGTGAAGTGGCGAACCCATTTCTCATCCTTGGTTATTGAAATATATTTACTACACTACGCTGTTTTTGTTCTATTGTGAGCACACGCGGCACCCATCTTGCAGACACCTTTCACAACAATATATTGTCTAGATCATGAACCTTCAACCGACGATAAACCAATATAATTTTCTGGATTTTCTTAACCGTTTCTGGAGTGGCAACTTCAATTGGTAATCTATGTCGACTTTATTTGACTAACACCCTTCAAATAAAATATCGAATTACAATGACCAATGACCAATTTTTTCCATGTTTACAAATTCAATGAGATCGTTTACTTTTGAAAGAACAAAATAAAAATCACTAAACAAAGTGGCGCTTTGAAACTTATCTATAATATTAATAGGCTAGGCGATTTCTTGTGACTGATATTTTGTTCTACCGTTTAATCCCGATTTTGACCAATCGTTTATTATTTGAAAGGTACTTCTTTTTAGCCGATTTGCAGATTTACAGATTTTTTAATTTTTTCCTTTATTTTGAGTAAGTTGCATTTAAAATTGCTTCTAACACATACATAAAATTATACAATGCTATGTGTGTGTTTATTAAATTTGTTAATGTGTTTGTAATAAAAATGAGTTTGTTTTTTGTGTTGATTTGTAAATTGGCTATAATTCATTAGCATACAATTAGGGTCCTTATTTAATGAAAAAATAAAATTTCCTAGAATTTGCGCTGGAGTTTCGAGGGCTGGAATCTGCTAGTGTTTTATAACGTTACCACATCTTTGAACAAAGTAATTTTTTTCAAACTTCTGCCACCATAAAAACAAAAGTTCGGGTTGTTCTTGTACCGCCACCGTATATATAACAACCGGTGTAAGTATGTGTGTTTATTATACCCTCTAAAGAGTTGTCTAAAAATAACCTCTGTAGTATAATTTTTATTCAAATTTGGTTCATATATGTTTTTGTGAAAACTAAATACGGTTATGACTTCTTGTGACTGATGTTTTGTTCTACCGTTTTATCCTGATATTGACCAAACGTTTATTATTTGAAAGGTAATTCTTTTTTCGCCGTTTTTCAGGTTTACAGATGTTTAAATTATTTTTATTTATTTTAAGTAAATTGCGCTTAAAATTGCTACTAACACATACATCAAATTACACATATGCTATGTGTGTTTTATTAAATTTGTTAATGTGTTTGTTAATGAGATTGTTATCTGCATTCACAATAATAAAAAACTATAAAAGTGTTTGTTTGTGAATTGGTTAAGTTGAAAAATAAATCTGCCTAGAAATTTCACTCAAATTTCGAGCGTTGGAATCTGCTAGTTTTGACATAATAATGTTAACCGTAAAAACAAAGTTTTTATTAAAACTCTCTCTTTCCTTATGCATATGAGTTTTATGTCTCTCCGTGACTGTGCCTGACTTTGCGCGATTATTTTATGGACCAAGTTTTAGATTGCTTGGATAAGGGGAAATGGGTTTTAAATTACCACGTGACTGTGCGTGTCTAGCTTTAAGTTCATATTTGGTGACAACAAGTCTGTGTACCAAGTTTCAGATCGATCGTATAAGGAGAAATGGGTTTTAAAGCAGTCCGTGACTGGGCGCGACTATATGGGCCTATCTTTAAGTTAGTATTTGGTGACAAGTCTGAGGATCAAGTATCAGATTTATTGGATAAGGGGAATTGGACAAATGAAAATTAATCTTTGGCCACAACAAGTTTATGGACCAAGCTTCAGATCGATCGGATAAGGGAAAATGGGTTTTAAAGCACTCCGTGACTGTGCGTGACAATGCGTGGCTGGGCGTGACTACCCCACAAGACTATTGTTCAAGTTTTAGATCATTTGGATGAGGGGGAATGGGGTTGCCCAATGGCAGACAGACAGACAGCCAGATAGATAAACAGACAGACAGAGGGTATGAGTTAAAAGAAAGAGTTTAGTAGGATCAGATATGAAGTTTTTCATGTCTGCGCGTCACAAATTAATAACATTAGCACTAAAGTTTGGTATACGCTTTTTTCTTTTTTTTTCTTTAACTTGTTATTGCGTTAGTAAAGTTGGATCCAGGACTCTCTCTCGAAAGGTCATACACGAACTAAAATTTTTTTAATTGATTTCAGACATAAGGTCGATTTTATACAGTTCTACATTAAGATTTTCTTCACGAGATTCGCTTCGGAAAAATATAACTATTACCTCATTATAAACCACTGTTCTATATTTAAAATAAAAATACTGAAGGCATATCATGCTATGGCAACGGATTTGATTTCTAATTGTGCAACCAGGAATTTTGTTTTAAGTTAATGTCTTGCATATAATATACTAACTATCTATAGAGAAAGAAATTTAAGTACAAAATAAATACAACAAATCTGCAAAAAAAAAAAAACACAAGGTGCACAAAGGAAAGAACTACGAAACGGTATAGAATTTTGTTAAGAAATAACGTTAATGAGTGTTAAAATTTGACCATAATTAATTAAATTTTTTTGCAGTATTTCTCTTAAAGTTAAAAGTTGATATGAAAAAAAAAATTTTTTTTTGATAGACAAACAAAATAACTATTAAAGGTACTGTTTACCTAGAGGCTAAGGATTATTTTTCATCGTAAGTATTAGTATAGAAAGGATATGTGTTTGTACTCGCATGACATTGCATTAGTTACACTTCTTTTTATCTATTATTATGTTGCAAAAAAATCTGTAGCCACTAATGTTGCATGTAATTTGACTATTATTTGTTTGCTTTTCATATATTTATTTTCTGAACTAACATTTAATGTAATTAAATGGAAATATAAAACACACATGGAAAATTCACATGTATGCTAACAATGTATAATGGTTTTGACTTTTTTTTTAACAAAATAAATGATGATGGTTTCATGAAGCACTTTTTGGAAAATATACAGTTCAAATGGCCAGTTATAGCGCTTGAGCTATGCGAGGATATTTAAGTAGAATTGATAAATCTTTTCAAGGTCCATCTTTTCAAGGTCCATTCAGTGGCCCAAGACTTTTATTGATATGGCTATTAAGAGAATCATAAAAATTTAAATTTAATTTAAGAAAAAATTATGGAATATAATAGTTAATATTTCAATAATTTAAAAAATAAAACAAGATTTACAGTAAACATCTTTTTATGTTATTATTGATACTTATTTGCACAATAACATAAAATTCATATTTAAGTTGGCTTCAATGCCCTAGAGGCATTACTGAAGTAAGTTAATTCATATACAAGTCATAAAGAAATAAATAACTGAATTTACGATAGAAGCGTTGCAAATGTATTACAAAAACAGGGTGCGCCCTTTTTTATGTCGGTATGTGATTATTGAATAACTTAATAAATCGATTTCCATATGACAAATAAAACATAATAATTTTAGGAAAAATGTTGCCTATTTCTCAACATAATCACCCTTTATCTCGATACACTTTTCCCGTAGATATTCAATAAAGTCGATACACTGAAAGAAGTTTGTGCGTAATTCCAATGAAATGTTCTTCATTAAATGTTCTTCATTAATCCTATGAAACTTTCATAAATATTATGAAATATTTCATATATTTTATGAAGAACATTACGCAGTTAAGGAACGTGTTCATAAAAATCTTGCATTAAATATATTTCATATAAATTATTCATAGATATTATGAAATGTTTCGATAAAAATGCATAACTTTGTTATAAAATTTGATTAGATTTCTGTTTTCATAAAATCAGTAGAGTACAACCAATATAATATTATCACTATAAAATATACATATGTACATACATACATATATAGATGTATGTATATATCTATTATTTCCTTTTTTAAATGGAAACGCATATATGTATGTCTATATACATATAATTACAAATTATATATGTATGTATGTACATATATAATTACAAACTTTAATAGGCTAACTGTCAAACTATTTTTTTGGCATAAATAAAGCTGAAACAAAATTAACAACTGTTTGAGGACAGAAAATTATTTTGTTCTTTCGTACTCTCTCTCTCTCTTCTTGTTACTCTACCAAAAGCGCAAATGTTTTTTTATATGAATGCTTTGATATACTATTGACATATCTACACATACTTATTGACTACTAAAGAAATATTTGACTGCTTATTAGCAACCATTTCTGTACTGCGCTACTCGTCTTCATTGACATTGTTGTTGCTAACATTTATTTTCTTTACTGCGTGGAGTTGAAGGCAACATGGGCAAAGACAAATTCCATGAGGATTAGCGGTTAGCAACAACAATGCCTATAAAGAGCCGCAGCGCACTTCAGTAATGGCTGCTAATACGCAGTAGTCAATATGCATGTAGGTATGTCAATAATATATCAAAGCATACATACATATAAAAAAACGTTTGCGTTACTGCGAAAAAGCATTTGCGACTTGACATGCAACGTCCAGCATGCTCATTGACATTGTTGTTGCTATGATCATTCAAAGCAAAGGGCGAAGGAAGAAGAATCCCATAAATCATTTTAGTCTTGTAGTGGATGGCAAAGAGAGCAAACCAAAAAATAAATATTGTAAAAAGTGTGAAAACAAAAAAATAAAAGTATTTTACAAAAAGAATAATTGTGAAAACAACAAAAAAGCAATTTGTGTGGAAAATAAAATTATTTCATAAAAAGTGAAAAATAAAAGTACAGCGCTTCTGTACAAATAAAAACAATACCGGACAAATTTGAAGTGTGGAAAAAAATCAAAATTTTAAATATAGTGAGGGTTTTTATCAATCGTCTGCGCTGTGCTGTTTATATTGTGTTTAAGTGATTTGTTTCGATTTCCACTGTCAGTTCCCATGTCAGTATGCATACATTATTAAAATTTAAAAACTCATTAAACACAAAAGCAAAATAAAAATAAGGCCGTGAGGACAACACAATAAAAATGATTTGTTTTTTATGTAAAAAGATATTTTGTAACAAAAAAATTTTCTTTAAACATTTTAAAATTCATCATTTTTTAAAAAGGGACGACTGTTACAGGTGTTGTGGACAAGTTTATGGAAGTTCTGCGTCTTTTCAAAGGCATGTGAATAAGAAACACATCAATAGTCCAATATTACAAAATACTGAAAAATTAAATAATAATGCTCCCGAAAGGGAAAGTATACATTATTCTATAATTAATGAGTCGGAAGCTCCCAAAAATTTTGACGTAGACATTTCAACTAAAATCAATTCTATACCATCCCTAATTGAATTTAGTGATGGAATGCATACAGAGCCAGAGGGCGATAGAAATGAGTTTGAACAACTATCTAAATGTTTTTTAAAATTCCAGACTCGTATGCATTCCAAACACAATTTTTCTAGAAAAGACGTTCTCTTTATAAGCGAAAATATCAAAGATTTTATATTGGATCCACTTTTAAATCAGTTGACAGCCTTTGGAAATGGTATAGACAAAACTTGTTCTACAAAATATTTCCTGCTTATATCAAAAATTTCAGAAGTTTTTAACACCTTTAAAACTGAATTTAAATTATATGGACAGTTGAAAAAAATCAGTTTAGTTGAGGATTTAAACCAAGTTGCTGTTGATTTCTGGGGAACTTTCTCGCACAAAAACGGTAAGTTGGTTCATATTAATCAAACCACAAATATTGTATCAATGCCAATGGCATTTTCCTTTAAAAAAGTTTTAGAAAAAGTAGACGCATTGTTGCAAATGTTATCATATATGAATGAAATTAAAAATTCTACTTCATTTCAAAACATAACTCAAGGGGAGCTTTGGAAAAAAAAATGTGAGATGTATTCGGACAAAATCTTAATTCCTTACTTCTTTTACTCTGACGATATTGAGATAAACAATCCTCTTGGGTCGCATTCAGGATCTCAATCGGTTTGCAACTTATACTACAGTTTTCCTTGTCGCCGCGAAGATACAAAAAAAGAAAATGTATTCTTTGTTGGAAGTATTAAGACCACTGACTTAAAAAAACTTGGAAATGAAAAGTGCCTATCACCCATTGTTAAGCAAATGATATTTTTAGAAGTAGAAGGACTTCATTTAAACATGTCTAATGACAATGTGTACCATGTTCATTTTATACCTCTTCTAATCTTAGGTGATAATCTAGGACTCAATAGTTTACTTGGATATACAAAATCTTTTAACAGTCACTTTTGCCGATTTTGCACCATTGACAAAAAACTAAGTCAAACTCTGACTTCCTCAAAACCAGAACTTGAGCGGAACTATTCTAATTACGAAAAGTCGTTATTAGATGCAGATTCCTCAGAAACAGGAATTTTGGAAGAATGTGTTTTTAACAGTATTCCAAGCTTTCACGTCGTAGACAATCTAAGCGTCGATGCCATGCATGACTTGTTAGAGGGTATATGCCATTATGACATGACGCAGTCTATATTGTACTTCTTAAATACTAAAAAATATTTTTCATTAGAAGTTCTTAATAACCGTAAAAGTAGTTTTGAGTACGGTGAATTGGAGATAGGCAATAAATCACCTGACATCACAAATTCTCATTTAAAAAAACACCACCTAAAAATGTCAGCTAGGGAAACTTTAACGTTCGTACTATTTTTTCCTTTAATGGTGGGTGATTTAGTACCTCCTGATGACAACGTTTGGGCTTTTGTAGTGCTGCTTATTGAAATTGTTGATAGTGTATTAGCATATAAAGTGGACCCATTTTCAATTAATTCGTTTAAAGTAAACGTTAAAAGTCATAATGAAATGTACATTTCACTTTTCAAAGATACCTTAAAACCTAAGTTCCACATACTATTGCATTATCCAGATGTTATGCAAAAGTGCGGGCCAGTTCGAAAGTTCTGGTCATTTCATTTTGAGGCTAAGCACAGAAGCATCAAACTATATACATATGGCATTTCTTCTAGAAAAAATGTACCCGTATCAATTGCAAAAAAATATCAGCTCGTTTTTGCAGACTATATTTTAGGCGAAGAGAAGAAAAACGATCTGAATTGAATTGAATTTTTGTCTGTTTACGTGAAAATCTAGATTTTCAAGGTCGTACTTTATATGGCAACTTTTTATGGGTAATGACACACTTTTATATTGGGGACAAAGTTATTTGTTCATAGATGGGCGTTTGATGCACCCTAATATACATATATATAAAATAAATTATACATAATAAAACAACTCTTTCCTTCCAGATTGACAAAGACTTTACCACGCTACATAAGCCATATAATCCTATTTCAAATTGGGACCAAAAAGTGTTGGATTTATTCAATTATCTACAAAGGTCTAAACCAACAAATAGCCAAGACGAAAGAAAGATTTTAAATGCAATGAGTGCTGAAGACTATGAAAAAGGTATGTACATGGAAAATTGTCTCAAAATTCGTTTCAAAAAATTAATAACATCTTTCCAAATCTTTCTGTATAGATTCTGACAAATTTACCCTAAAAACATTGTATGCTTTACATAGCTGGCTATACCCGACGGGTAGATACCTTCGGAAGAATGTTTGTGGAAAAACCGAAATGTGCCGATACACAATAAAGGACTCCCAGGAGTCGTTTCTTTTTGTAGACAACACTATGCAAGCGTTGCAAACACATATCCAATTTTTGAATGAAAAGGGTGAAAATATACAACCCTTTATTTTAGGAGTTGGCAACACTGATAAAGTTGCAGAATTTTATGTTTATCTCGATATACATTTGTTACCTTTCACAAACTTCCTTAGATCTCTTGACATTTGTTTTAAATCTTTCCATCTTTTTAACTTGGAATACCCAAAGGCATCGGAAGCATTTTGGTGTTTCATCGAGCAATATTTTTTTGAAATAAAAACAAATTCAAAAAAACATTCTAAAGATGCTATAAACAAACATAGATGCTATAAACAAACATACTATATAAATATACAAAGAATATAACTTTTAATAACTTAAGTAATATATAAGTAATATATACATAACTATGTACCTATTTTGTATATGTAGTATGAGTATAGCATAAAGTTTTAACTTTACTGCTTATAATTAAAACTTTATTTTGTATTATCAAAATCACATATATGATATGCGCAATTTGGATTTACATTCATAATTAAAATGTTTATTTTGCCTTTACAAAATCATAAATTATTTCACATCATAGGTCCATGAATTAAAAAAACCTAATTTTATTTTCTTATTTCGTATAATTCATACATAATAAAAATGTTTCTGACTTCAATGTACACTAAAACAAACTCCTTGGTTTATTGTTTTTATTTCGTCAAATAATATAAAAAATATTCATAAAAACTATGTTCATAGAAAAATCTTCATAGATCCTATGAATTGCTTCATTATTTTTTAGCCAACGAAACATTTCATAGAATATATAAAAAATTTTCACAGATTCTATGAAATGTAGATTATGAAGCATCTATGAAATATTTCATAAACTTTATGAAATATTTGCGTAGCTTTTATGAAAAGTTGTCATAGATTCTATGAATAGGTTTCATAAAGTATATTCTACGAGTATATAAATAAAATACAAAAAATGTTTATCTGTCCTTTATAGGTTCTGAAACTATCCAACCGATGTGACTCAAGCCAGTTTCATTAGAAAGGTAATAGTCCAGATTAGGTTTACGGCTATATATCTTTTTGATATTTCATGTGGGCGTGGTGCCTCCCACATAAAATAAATAACATCATATATCTTGACTATTGTGTTAGCAGGAGTTGTGAAACATCGCAATAGTACATATGTTAATGTGAGTAATCAGGAAAAAAATGGGTGGGATAGGACAAGTGGGCGTGGCAGATCTCATAAAAAGTAAATATTTAATATCAAATATCTACAGTTATATACTAATTAGAGCCTTTAAACTTTGTAAGAGTACAGAAATTATTAATGTTAGTAGTCGAAGAGAGAGTGTGCTGTATTGGACAAGTGGGCGTGGCAGATCTCATACAAAGTGAGTACTTAATATCAAATATCTAGTTTTATATAATAGCTAGAGCCTTCGAACTTGGTAGGAGTCCATAAATTATTAATATTAGTAGTCGAAGTGAAAGTGGGAGTGATTGGACAAGTGGACGTGGTAGATCAAGTGAATATGTATATGTATTATCATATATCTAGATTACTGTATTAGATAAAGTCTTGGACCTTAGCGCGAGTTCATAAGTTTTCAAAGTTAGTACTCGGAAAAAATGGGTGAAATAAAACCAGTGGGCGTGGCATCTTCCACTCATGGTAAATATCTAGAGTACTATGATGGCCAGAGTCCTGAAACTTTCTGCACATCAATTGGTTGTTAATATAAGTAGTCGTACCAATAATGGGCGTGATTGGGTTAGTGGGCGTGGCATATCCATACAAAAAAATATCTGGAGTACTATATAGCCGACATTCTTAAAACTAGGTGGGAGTCCACGAATAGTGGGTGTGAGAAGTTATTGAAAAAGGACGGGATCAAACCACGTCATCATATATCTAGATTACTATAATGGCAAGAGTCTTGAAACTTTCTGCACATCAATTCGTTGTTAATGTGAGTGGTCGTGCCAAAAATGGGAAGGATTGGGTTAGTGGGCGTGGCACCCTGAAATTACGTGTGAGTTCACGAATGATGAATGTGAGAAGTAATGTGAAAATTGGGCGGGATCAAACCAGTAAGCGTGGCATATCATCATAAGTAACAACAAATATATACACTAGATATAAGTTACATGGCAAAAAACGTTTGACAGGTCAGCTAGTACATTATATACAGGATACAACAGTCAGAACAAACTATCAATTATATTCAAGTCTCGGTGTAATATTCCGGGATTAAAACGGAACTCTTTCGGTGTAAAGCTAATAAAACATGCACATTGCGTAACACCGTAAAAGATGGAATATGCAAAATCCTGTATTGAAGGAATCCAGATTAAGATATTTAGGTAAACCCAATATTAACCAAGATGAGATAGCAGAAGTGCTAAATGGAGAAAAAGTTGATATCTGGAAAAGGCTGTATAAATTTATTTGTAAAGCAATGAATTATAAAACTTACTAAATTAAAAAAATTGGTTAAGTTATTAAAAAATTAAGATATCTTCTACTTAAATGAAAATTTAATTTTGTAAATGACAGACGATAATTGTGTCATCGGCATCAAACCTTTTTATATTAAAATGCAAAATGCGCCTCTTCAATTTTTTAAACAAAGAAAATTATTACTATTATTATTATTATTATTGTATTTAGCTGTTTCGACCCGGCGTTGCTGGGATTTTCCAAAAATAAACACATTGAAGTCATTTTATGTGTTATATTATTTGAAAAACATTAATAAATAACTCAAGTGTTTATTTGAATGTATACTGCTTTTAATTATATATGACAAATATCAGCTAAAAAAAAAGAACACTCCTATGAACTACGTTCACAGTTTTTCCGTTTTGCGTAAATATGTGCAAATGTTGACCGCTTTAAACTCGTGAACATGCGACATATAGCTGCTTATGCGAAAAGCGTGGTATCTCCATATGTAAAACGGTAATTTTAATCTTTGTGCTTGGATATAATTTATTTTAATGGCAAATGATAACTTCAGTGGGAATTGTAGGCGTTTGAATTGTGATGGCAAATCTGCTGGTATGAGGGATCTTCGAGAAATAAAAACATATTTTCCTTTTGCTGAGCCTGTTAATATAATTGCACCATTGCTAAGTTTTGGTGCATTGGGATTGCGCTTGAAAATAATATGAACTTCAATCTTAAATTTAAATTTGTGAATTGGAACTCGATGAAATTCAGAGCCCAGGGGGTTATGTAGTGCACTGCTTTTCAGACATAACGGGATCAATGGATTAATTTACTGCGGAGTTGCCGGAAACTTGACAAAGAATTGACGGTTAAAGTGTTTGGTTTGGTGCTAACAAATCTCTTTCGCAAAACCAGTATTCGTCTGACATATATCGGTTAATATCCGGATAGACTTCCGATAGAAGTTGTTCTTCACCGTTTCCAATTTTTAGTAATTCTGCTGCATGTGTTCCAGTAGTGGAATCATTATATAGATGCACTCACATATTATTGGAAAGGCTTAATCTAAAATCATTAAGAATTAAATTCATCTGCCGCTCTTCCTCTTGGAATAACAGGCAGGGTGCAGTGCTTGGTTGCAATCTCCTGCAAGAAGATACATCAAGGCGTCCCTCGCGATTGCGAATGTCCCGCAAACAGCTGTGATATGCAAAGTACTTTATATTTCGTAGACTGTTTTCGAGTTGAAGTAAGTACTATTAGAATTTAAATCATCACTGGATTAAATGTATAATAAACAAAGCCAAATATTAATGCTTTTACTAAAGTAGATTTGGTAAAAAAAAATCTAAAACTCTGGTTGCCAAAAACTTAAATGGTGGAGTGGTTGAGTGCAAGCAATAGACTTTATAATGTAAGTAGTGATGGCAAAATAATGCCTTTGCAAAACATGGATTTAATGTGGGTGTGACATCCAATCAAGACATTGTATGGCACAGTATTATTTTAAGAGGCAGCACTACCTGTTGCGAAATTTACTGGTAATCGGTTCAGTAGTTTAGACGTGGTTGCGTAAAAAAAGTTTCATAATATCACACAAAGTGGGTTAAAAAGGTGGGGTGGCATCCAATCAAAATCTGATTTCAGAGAAAGCACTATCTGTGTGCCATACTTCATGTGAATCGGTTCTTTTGTTTTCAGTGAAAAGGAAACAACCAAACAGACACACAAACATGTCAGTTTATATTGATTAGTAAAAACTGTCTACCTCCGAAAATGGGCCATCGGGCCATTTTTTCAAGTTTGGAACCTGTCGAAAAAGCGCGTCTTAAAGCAATTGAAACTATAAATAATGGTTTTGGTCATCACTATATTGGATGTGTGAACTGGTGAATTGTCTTGATAAAAAAAAGCACTTACTTTTTCGACAAATCCATTCATTTGTTTCTTAACTTTATCATCATGATTGGTTTTCCTTATGCAAGACAATCAATGAAAAGTATACCACTTCCATCTTGAAAAACAGACATCGTAACTTTGCCCGCAGGTGGTACTCCTTCACCTTCCTTGAACACGAGTTTCCCAAGTCCCATCCATGGGAGAAGCTCGGTGTTATTTCAATGAAACATTTATTATGAGCAAACGCGGCATCCATTTCGCGGGCAACTTTCTCACCTCCAAATTTTCGTTCATTAGGCGGTGTATAGCGCTTTGTGAAATGCCTACCAGTTGGCTCACGTACCATCAACCGAAGATTATCTCATACTATTTTCTGTTTTTTACTGTTTCTAGCGTGGCCACCTCAGTTAGTCGTACGGTTTCTTTTATATTCAGCCACCCAATATTTTGTGGTCATAATCGAAGAAGCAGATCTCTCAGGCCCAACAAAGTGGATATAGAAAATAAGCATAAACCAAATTTGAGTGGGATTTTTATTAATTTTTTTGGCTGCAGATATGAAAAAGTTCATATCGGATGCTATATCTATATGGGGACTAGGACGCAAAATGGACCGATCCTGACCATGTTTGGTAAAGTCTCTTGTATTTTGTAAAAATATGTACAAACCAAATTTGAAAGGAATCCGTGCAATATTTTTGTTTTTTGATAGATTTAAGTGAAGATCGGGAAGCAGCTCTATATGGGGCCCATAGGGATCATTTTTGTTGTCCCATAGGGATCATTTCTGTACCACTGATTAATGGATGTAATATACACATACAAACCCAATTTGACTAAGATTTATATGATAATTTGTATCTTATGACAATTTATGTTGATTTCATAAGCTCATTTGTATGGGGGCTAGGTCTGCACATGGACCGATTCTCACCAATTTCAATAGCGTTCATCTATGGCCGGTAAACGCTTATATGCCAAATTTAATCTAAATATATTCTTATTTGCGACCTGCAGTTTGATTACAAGCTTTACATGGACACACAGACCGACGGACGGGTGGACGGATGGACAGACATCGTTAAATCGAATCAGAAAGTGATTCTAATTCGATTGGTATAATAACAAACCAAACCAAACCACATAGTGGTATAGGGTATAAAAATGTGTTTTTTATGATTGCCACTTTTCACCAACTTTCCTTTTCAATTCATTAGAGCTACATTTTGAATATAACTTCATTCAAATTGTATTTTCTATAACTTTTTCTAGTATTTGGGCCATTTTATTGATGATTTCGACACGAATGTTTGCTTTAAGTTCATTAATTATCTGGGGTTTGTTGGTGTACACTTTGCTTTTCATACAACCCCACAAAAATAAGTCTAGAGCGATTAGATCTGGAGACCTTGATGGTCAGTCAGTGGCGTCTTTTATGTATCACATGTCTAAAAAATTTTTGTGGTACAACCTGCGTTGTTTGATTTGCAGTCTCACACGGTGTATCATTTTATTTATTTATTTATTTTTTATTTATTTATTTATTCGTATCTTAGTCTATGGAATTAATCCTTACAGACTATTTACAAAGAAAAACATTTTAAAATTAATTTTAGTACATAGCTATTCATGAATTTAGAAAGCATATTATTTTACTTTTAATTAGATTAGTATTTAGTCAGAAATCAATAAATCTATAGAGTTCATTAAATTGAATACACATTCTCCTGAGAGGGTCTGCATTTCCGTAATTAGCTATATACAACTGTACAGATAATTTTGAATCTGAATCTTGTTGAAAATAGTAATCATGCATTTTCAATTAGACATATCGACATGTCGTTGCCCATGGTCATTTTTAGTATATCCTGCATCTCGTGTGGATTCTCATTTTCCAAAATGTGGAAATGTTGCTTGCTAACGCCGCCATAGAGTGTGAAATGAGACCTTTCCATCATCAAAACTTGCTTCTAAAAGTCGGGTTCAGTGTCAACTATTCGTACGATTGTTTGGCCGGGTTGCAAGCCAGTAAGATTCTATGAGCAAATTGCACTATATACAAAAAAAATCAAATTATTATTCAAAATGAGACACAACGTGTTTCCAAAATTGCAGAATGCGGTGGCGATGCGATGTATTTGGCAACACTCAATCTTACCGCTTTAAGCAGTTAATGGCAACTCCTTGGTTGTTGATGAATGGCATGTGGACGATCTCACACTGTACCGTGCTCAATAAAATTTGACGAGAATTTCAACGATATGAACCTCGATTTAACGCAACAGAGGGACTATTTTTAATGTATAGCGTTACCAATTTGGCGTTTTGATTTTGTATAAAACTGTACTTAGTAAAAATTGTACTGAATTGAAGTTTCAAAAATATCTGTTGTGTAGTCTATCGGCTGACACATGTCAAAGCTATATAATATTGCTTTACCGAAGAAAAAGACGACACACTCTGCATATTCCTTACAAGGGAATTTAAATGCTGATTTTCTGTTAATAGATTTTAGAGCTGCATGAAAGTACTTAAATTTGTTACCAACAATGAAATCATTACGTTTAGTAGTTGTTTCCAATTTTCCACTAGGAACTCTTAAATTTTGAGCAAAATTGTAAATGCTTTTAAAAACAAACATTATGAAATTATGCAAAGATAATTTTCGATATGCTACATAGTGATTAAATTAAATTAATGAAAAAAAAAAAATTTGTAGTACGCATCTATCATCTGTACGTATGTATGGGTGGTATATATATTGAAGAATCGGATACCCTTGATGTTCTGGGTATGAGAATTTTATGTTAAATTCGCTGAAATGAGCATGTTTTTCAAGTATTGAAAGAATCGTTCAAGTGCCTTGGTATTCTTACATCCGATTGAAAATGGAATACAACTCCCATAAATGGACAGAAGCTTCAAAGTCTATTTTGGAGCTACTGGATCGTGCACAAAGGAGGGCATTGGTACTCATTAATGACAGTAAGATATCCCACTATATTGACTCGTTAGAACGTCGCTAGATACACCATTTGTTGTTACTGATAAAAACTTGAATTTTGTAAGTATTTAATATAAGTTGAATTTCTTTGTACTAAAGTAATACCTTTTAAAGGAACCAAGCACGAGTCGAAGAGATAGACCTGCAATAAACTTCGAAAGTTGTTCCGAACGTACCAAAAGGAGAAAAGCTTGTGGCATCAACAAGTTCAACACTTTTACAAAAAGCTGTAAAAAGAGTTTCAATTCCAACAATTTCATCCACTATTTCTGTATATAAAGCATTGGTACTTTTTATGGACATGGATTTATCTTGCAGAGAGTATAATATGATGAGAACAGTTGTTAGTGAAGTTCATAAAGACTGCTTTCCATCCTATTATGCCTTGCAATATGCGAAACAAAAATACATTCCAGAACCAATTTATGTTTCAGAAACGTTTGCTGAAGTTCCATTACAAACTTTTCTCAATATGACTGTGAATAGTTATTTAGATCTGCATCAGTTTGAATCAGAAACTGATGTTATCTGTTAAGTTAAGTGGGGTTTCGATGGCAGTTCGGGACACTTATAAACTTATAAACAAAAATTTAACGATCCTAATTCAAATGATGAATTTATTTTTATTAACTCATTCGTGTCTTTAAGATTCTCATATACATATATGGTTTTATTCATCCGACTTTTATAAAATTTAACTGAATTAATTACGTTAACAAAATAATAAACATAGTTTTAGCTATAGGTTAAATTTTTAAATTTTATTTTTTTCAGGATATATGAGAGGTGGGTGAGTCCTTGCTCAAAATTGAAAACTTTTTTTTTATAAATTCAGAATTCAGATCTAAGTGTTTCATATACCAAAAGATACTAATTAATTTTATTTTGTTTACAATTTCTCTTAAATTTTCGAAAAAGGACATTTTTGAACTGTGCTTGTCTCTACTATGAATCGGACCAGATTTGGCCGAAACGTTAAAACTGTTTAAGGTAATCAGTGTACAAAATTTCATAATGGTAGAACTTTTTTTCTTCTGTTATAACATTTATAATTTTCAGGATATATGGGAAGGACCCGAATCCTTGCTCCGAAATGTTTCATATTTGAAATCTGACTATCATTCACCTGTTTGACTTGTTCCAAATTTCGTAACTCTACGACAACTCCTTTTTTTTTGGCCGGTCGTTATATGAAAACACGACACTGTGCGTCGTCGAAATGTGGACTGTGTAACACTGTTCTATAGATACTACCATAGGAAATGTTCTTCTGAGATTAGCGAACTCATTCCAAGTGTCCAAGTTTCAGTTCGCTCAACACGCTTCTCTCGTAGATCTCATCCGTTTGCCCTATTGACCACCCAATGCATTACAGAGAAAATTCGGTTATCTGTCGAACTAGTCGTATGTGGAATTAACTTCCCGCACAAGTCTTTCCTGACAGTTACAATCTGATAAAATTTAAATCAAATATCCACAAACACTACTCCCCTTTCGTCTTTCCCATAACCTATTTTCCTGAAATCAACATAATGCACTGCATTTGTAGTAGGCATCCCCTGATTGTTGGTTCATATTAAAAAAAAAATATGAAGAATATGCTTCGAATACTGCATCACATTTGGCGGAAATGTATCCACTAAAGAAATTGACCCTGACGGACACGTTCAAAGCATCAAGGGTGTGGCAAAATGAGAAGCTCTTCAAAATGTTGGCAGCATCTTACGATCCACTTATTTCATCTCTTGGATATACTTTCTGTTATGAATTTTGATGATTATTTTGAAGCAATTAAAAAAAATAAATTCGAAAAGCCGTAATTTTATTTTTCCTTCACAATTTTAAAACAATAATACTTTGATAAAGAAACATAAAAAATATAAAATGTTTAAAAATCGTTTTTTTTTAGTTAACATAATCATAAAAATCATGTTGTTAACAAATTTCAAGTTTGATAAACCATAAGTAAGCACCTATAAGGCGTATCAGCGTATTCGAGCATCTAGTTCTTGGCCATACTTGGCCAAACCGCCTTGGTCATCAACGTAATAATTATAAATTATGTTTAATACAACGACCCAAAATAACTATTATCAAAATTTTGAGATCCGAAAAAATTGGCCATTTTTAATAATTATTAATAAAAATTGATTTATAATTATTATGAACAAGTTAAAAAATAATAATTGGAGCATAACTGGTATTATTCAATTAATATATTTCTTATTGTTTTACAATAGTTATGAATAAATAAATAGAAAAAATGTTAAGCATAAATATTATTTTTTAATGAATTTTTTTAAAATTGGTTTTTAATCGTTAAATCAATTTTTCGAGAATAACTATTATGGGAATTTTTTTGCAATCAATTTTTTTATAAAAATCATTTTTTGACCCTATTGTTTTAGTGTTGTTTTTGGTTCATAAAGAAATTAAAAATTCGTCACAAAAGTGTTAATAGTTGTTTAGTATTAGAGATGGGCGCATGAGTGCATTTGGCTCATTAATTTATTTTTTATTTTTTTTATAATATTACATAATGAAAACCAGTGAGTAATGTAATGTGTAATGAAAAGTGTAATGCACCCGTATTAACAAAAGCGTAATTTAAAAGTTTAAACTCTTCACTGTCACAGAGCTGGCTGGCATGCTTACATGTTGGTATATAAATTACATATTATAAATATTCTAAAAATCGAGGTACCAAATATTGTTTATAGTTATTCAAAATATGCCTGTAAATATTATAAAGCAATTATTGTAATTTCTTTAAATAAGTAATTATAGAATCTGTTTTTATTTCCACCCTCCACTATTACTGTATTTTATTATTACATTTAATAAAATTTTTCTTAAAAACATTTCTTATATTGTGGAGGGTATTCAAAGGTTTGGTAGAACCAATTATAAAATTCTTTCATATTTGCGCTCAAGTCAGTGTGCAAGACATTAACTAATTTAGTTAAATAAAAAAACTTTAATTACAAAAAAATTTAAAAAATTAAAAATGGGTCGTAAAAGGAAAGTTTTTTAAAAATCTTATTTTCGATCTTTATCATTTTTAATGACTGATTTTGAAATAATTCAGGCTCAATACCAAATGTTTTTACTTTAAACAAAGCAAAAACATTGGAACATTTGTTTAAAAAAATTGATCTATATTCTCCATGAAAAGTTATACTGCTGTTTCAGGTGGAGTCACCGACCCTCATCAGTAATCAAAAGCAGTAGATAATTTGTTTGGCAAAAAGTTAAATGCATATATATTTGCTGAAAACAACCAAATGAGAATTCAAACAAAAGTGACACTATTTAAGCCTCTTCCAATATAACAAACTAAAATATAAAACAACTTTGAAACAAATATGTTTGTATACAAAACTCGTAGTATGCAATGTGCACTCATATACAAACATATTTGTTTCAAAGTTGTTTTATATTTTAGTTTGTTATATTGGAAGAGGCTTAAATAGTATAACTCTTTGCTTGGATTCGCATTTAGTTGTTTTCAGCAAACGTATTCGAATTTAACTTTGTAACAAACAAACTATCGGCTGCTTTTGGTTACTGATGAGGGTCGGTGACTCCACCTGAAACAGCTGTATAACCTGTCTTGCAGAATGTAGGTCAATTTTTGAAACAAATGTGCCAATGTTTTTTGCTTTATATAGAGTAAAATCACTTGATCTTGAGCCTGTTTAATTTCTAACTCAATCATGAAAAAAAAAACATTTATTTAAATTAGACAAGTAAAGCTCAAAACTTTGGAGGCTATCCAATTATTATTAGATTATCTCCATGATATTTTATAACGTTGTATTTTGAATGTAATGCTATCACGGGTCTTCCTGAAACACATGCTGCATATATTCAACAGATTAATTATGATAGAAATTTTCAAAAAAAAAATTATCGGCTTATCAAATTCAGTTTGTACAGAAAATCTAACGATTTCACTTCGGCTTACTCAAAAGAGAAACATAATTTCATAATTTGGAAATTAAATAAACAGTAACGAGTTTGCAACACCCATTATGTTTGTTTTTTATAAAAACTCACCAAAATAAAATGGTTTATGGTTTTTATTTTTATGAACACGCAGCCAAATCCACATACCCCTTGCATTAAAAAAACCAGAAAAAAACACCACAGTATTTATTTTGTCACATTTTGCCAGATTTATAAACACATACACATACACATACTCATACTTGCACATACAATAAGGCATATCAAATTATAATAATCACCCTATCAACACATTACTATACTCACGTAATTATTAATATTAACCTTATAACGTATGATGGTGTTGCGATAAAATCTGGCGTCGATATAGCAATATACGTCTGTCCTTCTGTGTGTTTAAATCAAGCTCATTCTTAAAGTAAACCATATACCTAGAAAAACGTAGGGTAATATTGTTCGTCACTATTTCCAACAGGTCGGTATTTAGAATGGGGTATGCCCAAAATATGGAAACATTTCTTAAAAATGCTAAGAATTTCAGTGTGTTGTTCTTATTTATTATTAATATTATTAATTTATTATTAAGTTTATCAGATTGTTCACCCCAGATATTAATGAAAACGTAAAGTCCAGGTGGGCATATTAAAGGCCTGGCATAGCGGATTATAACACCTTGACATGTTTTGTTGCATTTTTGTATTCAATCAATCTTTGTTTCTTTAATATATTCATTCATCGCCCAATACGAACCCTTTGAGCGAGAAACTTGGAATATTTTGGAATGAAGGTTGCCCTGCTGGCGTGAAGATTCGTTAAGAATTTACTTTTGAGAAATGGAAAAAAAAGGAAAAATTTTAACATTTGTATCTTCTTAATAAATGAATCTAGGAATATCCAATTTAGTGTATACACTCCACACGAGAAACAAACATTTGCTCAGGATAAATTTTTTCAAAATTTTGACATTTAAAGGGCAAACGTCCAAAAAGTGATATGATACCTTTTTGTACCTCCTTAAATATTAATCTCTTTATATGAAATTTGGTATACAGATTCACCAAATATGTAAGACACACACAAGAATTTATTGCTTTTTCTAAGTATAACTTTTACGTGGGAAAAAACGGCCAAAAAAGGTAAAAATTGTACATTTGTATCTTCTAAAGGAATGAGTCGAGGAATATGTTATTTGGTACATGGATTTCACTAGAGATACAAACATCAGATGAGAATAAAACTTTTCGAAATTCTGATCGTAAAGGTGGTAATAAAAGGCCCAAATTTATAAAATGTTACAATTTTGTAACTTCTGTACCGAGTAATTTAGGAACATGCAATTTGATATGCAGATTCCCACAAAAGAAACAAACATCGGCCGAGAATACATTTTTTGAAATTCTAGCCTTTAGGAAATAAAATCGGCCAAAAATGGGATAATTGGTAGTTTTAAATTGGAAATTGTTAATTAAAGGCACCTTTTCTAACAAAATACTATTTACTGAAAAGAACTTTTCTCAAAAGAGTTCATTTTTTTAAATATGATATTTTCTAAAATGGTACTTCTAACTAAAAAGTACCTTTCCTTCAAAAGTATTTTTTTTAAATGCCTTTTATGTCGACCGACTGACCAAATGTTAATTAATTTTTTTTTTTTAATTCATTTTTTCTTATTTATTGTTTAAAACAATTATGTTTTTTTATAGAAAGAGTTAACTTCTATCTAAAAAATTTTCTTATTAATAATAAGGATTATTGGAGTAGAAAAATGATTTATGTTAAAAGTTGGGATCGTTGCTAGAATTATAAAAATCTCGTCTTTTTATTATTTTATTTATTTTTTATTTATTTATACAAATTACAATGCAAAGTAAATTTGAATTCTAATTTTGGGTCCAGGGAGCCGGGTGACAAAGACTATTTGGCTGGTTTTTGCAGCGACAGACCAAAGCCTATGGTGGGAATCGAACCCACGACCGGGGCGCTTCGTCTTTTTATATGTATCGATAACTTAACGTGGAAAGGATACAACTCAAAACTGCACTACTTTATATGGGAAGAAGAAAATTTATGAAATATAAAATTTTAGATGTACCAACATTTTTATACCCTATACAACCATGTGGTTTGGGTATAATGACTTTGTGCTGCTGTTTGTAACTACCAAAAATATTTGACCTAGACCCATCATTTATTATACCGATCGACTCAGAATCACTCAGAATCACTTTCTGAGTCGATTTAGCGATGTCCGACCGTCCGTCTGTGTGTCCATGTAAACCTTTTAATCAAACTACAGATCGCAAATATGAACATATTTTGATGAAATTTGCTACGTGAGCTTCGGTCGGCCATAGGATGAAAGCTGTTGAAATTGGTGAAATTCCGTCCATGTTCAGACCTAGTCCCCATACAAATGACCGCTATGAAATCGACATAAATTGCCATAAGATCCAAATTATCATATAGATCTCAGTCAAATTGGGTTTGTATGTGATTATTATATCCATTAATCAGTAGTCCAAAAATAATTCCTATAGGACAATTCTTAGTCATAGGCCCCATATATAGCTGCTTCCCGATCTTCACTTAAATCTATCAAAAAACAAAAATATTGCAAAGATTTTTCTCAAATTTGGTTTGTATTTATATTTTCAAAATATAAGTGACTTTACCAAATATGGTCAGGATCGGTCCATATTTCGACATTCGATATGAACTTATTCATACCTGCAGCCAAAAAAATTAATAACAATGCCGCTCAAATTTGGTTTATGCTTATTTTTTATATCGAATTAGTTGGACCGAAGAGAAAGGGTTTCTAAACCATGGTATAGGGTATCATATAGTCAGTCTAGACCGACTATAATTTCTTACTTGTTTTTTTTCAATTTTTAATCAAAATGTACTTACATTTATTAAGGAAAACAATTTAAGTTTCATCCATTCTACATCGCATATATGTAGATAAATACTTAATATGGGAAAAGAGGAATTTATAACACAGTCAAAACTCGAATAATTTTAGTTTTGATATTACAAAAAAAAAATGTCATTACTGCAAGGATAATGTTGTCACTATAAACTTTTTATAAAACTGAGTTGTACCCATTAATAATATAACCCACAGAAGCAAAGTTTTTATTAAAACTCTTTCCTTCCTTATGCATATGAGTTCTGAATCTCTCCGTGACTGTGCGTGACTTTTCGTGACTATTATAAAATTGATCTGTAATCACAGCAAGTGTATGGACCAAGTTTCAAATTGCTTGGATGAGGGGAAATCGGGTTTAAAACCCTCCGTGACTGTGCGTGGCTATGTCGAAGTTAATCATTCTTTACAGCAAGTATATCGACCAAGTTTCATATTGATTGGATGAGGGGAAACCAGTTTTAAATCTCCCCGTGACTGTGAGTAACCATGCGTGACTGTGCCTGACTAAGTCAAAGTTATTTTTTTTTTTCACAGCAAGTGTATGGATCAAGTTTCAGTTCGATCGGAGGAGGGTAAATGACATTTAGATCACTCCGTGACTGTGCGTTACTATTCGTGACCATGCTGGCTACCCCAAAATTAATCTGTAGTCACAGCAAGACTATGGGCCAAGTTTCAGATCAACTGGATAGGGGGAATGGGGTTACCCCACGACAGACAGACAGACGGAGAGTATGATTATTTAATTAATCAACAATATAGCAACAGCTGAAAAAAATTCAAGTATTTCAAAAAATAATACGGACTCCAAATACAGTTATAAACATAATCGTTGGAGTTCAAATATATTGTTCATCTTCTTTTAATAACATCGACAGCATCGGCTAAATTAATTAAAGCGTAGTGTCTTTTCACATGGGCGTAAATTCTTTAGAATGGATCAAAATTAATAAAATTTGATGCGCGGAAATTCAGGTAAACAGGTTCATAAGATCGAAGTTGTCTGTTAAGAAAATCTATATATATAAAATTCATTTTCTGTTTGTTTGTTTGTTTGACCGCTATAGAAATTTGTATTTTTCAACGGATTTCTCTGAAATTTGGTACACTCGATTTCTGTGCTCCAGGTAAGGTCACCATATGCTTCTTATCGGCCACGCCTACTTTTACGCCCACTTTTTATAAACTATAAATTTTCTGTTTTTTGTATATTTCTTCGCTACAAAAATTTTAACTTTTCAACAAATTTCTCTGAAATTTGGCATACACGATCTCTAAACCCCAGAGGGGGTCGTCATATGTTTCTTACCAGCCGCGCCTACTTTACGCTCGCTTTTTTAAATTTTTTACTGATATCTCTCAAATTTTACTGCACATAATTCCCATATCCCAGACAAGGTCGTCATATATTTTTCTCGGCCACGCCCACTTATTTTAATTTTCTATATACGCTTTTAGTGTTTGTTAACATATTTTAATTTTTCAGTGGACTTCCCTAAAAGTTTCAGCATAAATCCCTTTACTTGCTACTCTTGAGTTTACACCATTATGAATAAATATTGTAAATCAACATATTACAAATATTGCCGTCTTACTTTTTTTACTATATGATTTGTAACAACCCAAAATTAGAGCAGATTTATTTCATGGTTGAACAGACACAGCTTGACTACTGTAAGACTGTAAGATTACTTCGAAGAGGTTAATTCATACAAATATTTCGATCTTGCCTTTTTAACTACAAAGGAAAGCAACTTATTACAAATATTCCCATTCATCGTTTTCACTGTATAAGTGAGTTGTAAGGGTGTAAAAAGAACTATTTGCAATTGTGACTTGCACATAAAAGCATAGCATATAGGCCGTACTAGACTAAACAGAACTCTAGAGAACCCGGTTAGACCTAAATTCGTATCGAGTCTCAACGAGTTAGACAATCTGAGTCGAGAAATGCTGAAATACCTGAGCAAACTCAATAACTTGTTGAAGCCCAAAGATCAAGACAAGCTTTGTTAAGAGAAGCGGAATCTACTCAAGTGCATCTAGAAATCTAGTGGCTAAAACAAGCTAAGTCGAGAGAATGTGAAACTCCTGAAACGACTGTAATATCCCTACCAGAAAAATGTTGTAAGTTGGTTCCTTCATTGCAAGAGATGGTACAAAAGTTTTTCCTAACATAACGTACATAAGAGGACAATATCTTACGGTACCAGGTATCAACTTAGAATCTTCCTGTTTTTCTCATAGACAATTATATGTCACCTGCTCCACAGTTGGGAGCCAGCGCAATCTTTTCGTATATGCACCAGGAGAAAAAACCAGAAATGTTGTATATCCCAAAGCTCTAGAATAACTAAAATTCGTATCTGTTAGACATCATACATTCAAAATAATCCATGTATAAACATAGTTAGTTGTAATGCTGAGCAGGTGCTGAGTACTTAGTTCCCAATGCACAAATTCCCCCAAAAAAATTAACTTGAAATTGGGGAATAACTTCACGATGAGCAAATTCCCCAAATTTATTTAAAATCTGTATTCTTTTCATTAGCATCATTTCGGCGCGCGGATGCGGACGCGACGCGCTCACCCAACGCAACTTAGCTGAAATGTCGGAATGATCTGAAAAATATAATGTGATAATTAAAATAAGTTGACAACAACTGCGCGGCAGCACTGGTGTGGTTGGTAACCGCGCGGAAGTCTCGCGTGGACGCTGACGCGGACGCTACGCGCTCTCGGAACACAGCTTAGCTAAAATATCCGAATAATCTGAAAAATATAATTTGGCAATTGAAATAAATTCTCAACAACTGTGCAGCAGCACGGGTTTAGCTGCCAAACATGCAGACGTGGACGCGACTCGCTCGCGGATCACAGCTCAGTGAGAAGTCTTATGATAAATTTTATCTACCTATGTCTGTGCAATAAATACTATACATATATTACGAGTATAAGCAGTTACTTAAAGCAACCTTGCGGCACAATTTTAAACGTCGCATTCATTTTCCATTTTTGAAACTTCTATGACTTTGACGTCTCTGCTCAATGATGCTCACTTATTGAATGAAGTAATTCAATTTTTAAAAGTTCTGATTCCTTTAATTTGCAAGCGATTCCGTTATATTTGAGGTTTACAAAATAAACTTAAAAAAAAGCGGTTTCGCAGCTTATATTTGAGCATTTGTGCTGTAGCGTCTTATAAAAAAACTTCTAAATTGAAAAATCAAAAAATTTTAAATTAAAATAAAAAATGAATTTACTCCCCAAAAAACGTAAACATTGGGGAATTTCTTCATCATGAACAAATTCCCAATCTCATACAAATTTTTGGGAGAAAGTCCACTTTTTTGGGGAATTTGTTCATTGGGGACTAAGTACTCAGCGCCTGAACCATTTGTGAACCATTTTTCAAGTCAAAGGGCTTGTATCCCGGGCAGGACCGGGTAAAAACAGCTAGTATATATATATTTTTCCAATAAAGCATTCAAAAGCATCAGAAGAATTGTACCATGTAATTAGTTGAGGAAGAACGTTATAATGAAAACGATCCATATACTTTTCCAAGCTGGAGACTCAACTACGTATTCCAACTAAGATATCGAAGAAAAAATAGTAAGAGGTGCTTCTGAACTGATTCAGGGTTTTGATGAAGACTTTGTGAGGTGGATCCCAGATTACTAATGGGTATTCAAGTACCGACCTGGCCAAAGAGATGAATAAGTCCCAAAGCAATGAATAAGTCAACTGACTTTGTGTTGTTCGAAAATGGCGAATATCTAGAGAATGTCATTGAATGACATTTTTTAAGATTTAATTCCATTAAGTTGACATTACATCGTTTGTAAAGGCTATTTAGTTCATACTGAGGACGTATACTGTCTTCGTTGTTTATGAGGGTTGAGTGGATTTGTAAATCGTTGGATATAAGGATATAACTTTATGGAAGAGATTTTTGGAGATCACTAACAAATATATATATATATTCTGATTTAGAGTTATTGACGACTATACACTGCTTATGATGTTTTAAGTACGACCGAATCCATTTTAGGGAGTTGCCGAAGAATCCAATAATATCAAGTTTGAGTAGCTGTAGATCATGGCTAACTTTATCAAAAGCTTTGTTAAAGTCTGTGTATATAACATCGTTTTGTTTATTTTTTGCTGAATCCAAAATTCATATCGGAAGTCAATTCCATTAGATTAGCTTTGTGTAGTTTTAAACCATAAATTATGTAATTGTGTTGTGATTACACATGAAAAAAAACTTCCAGACACATTTTTTATTTTGAGAAAAAAACACTTTTTCAAGCAAAGGTACTTTTTTAGGAAAACGTAAGAAAAGAATATGTACTTTTATAAGAAAAGGTACTATTTTAAGAAAACGAACTTTTTAAGGATAGGTACTTTCTAGGAAGTTGTACGTTTGAAGAAAAGGCTACTTTTAAAAAAAATGTTTTTTTTTTAAGAAAATGTACTTGTTATCCAAATGTAGATTTTAAGAAATAGAAGTTTTACAAACAATTTTTCTTTTAAAAAATTTAAATTTTTAAAGGGATTACTTTTTTGGGAAAGGTATTTATTAAGAATATGTACTTTTTTAAAAGAACAAAATTTTTTAACAATTGCACTCTTTTGATAAAATTTACCTTTTTAAGAACGTATACTTCTGGACCGGCATGAAATCGGTCTAGACCGACTATGCAATACCCATGCGTTTAGCGACCCTATCTCCTATGTCCAACTAAAAAGATATGAGTGGCATTGTTATTTTTTTTTTTTTTGCTTCGGACATAAAAGTTCTTATCGGATGCTATATTTGTATGGGGACAAGGTCAAAAAATGGACCGATCTTAACTATATTTGGTAAGGTCATTCATTTTTTGCAAAAATATATACAAACCAAATTTGAGAAAATTCTTTGCAAAAGTTTTATTTTTATATCATTTTAAGTAAAGATCGGGCTTGAGCTTCTATTGGGGCTATGACCAAGAATTGCCTATAGGGTTTATATTTGGACTACTGATAAATGGATGTAATAAGCAGACACAACCCAATTTGACCCATGTATATATGTTAATTTGGATATTACGACAATTTAAGTCGATCTCATATGGGTCATTTATATGGAAACTATCTCTGAACACGAACCGATTTTCACCAATTTTTGCAACCTGTAGTTTGATTTCAAGGTATACATGGACACACACGCAGATAGACGGACGGACAGACATCGCTAAATCTACTCAGAAAGTGATTATGAGTCGATCAGTATCAGTATCAGTATGAAGGATGGTTCTAGGTCATACATTTGGTAGTTACAAACATCAGCATAAAGTCATTATACTCTGACCACATAGTGGTATAGGGTATAAATAGTACAGGCAGGTGAAAAAAATATTTTCTAAAAATCGATAATCCCACGAATTTTAATTTAAAAGTCATTTGGCAAAATAATTAATTTTTCTTTCAAACTCACCTTCTTATTTTATCACTTAGATTCTGACTTGTACGAAAAACAGCAACAGTATTTCTGTAGCTATTGTTTCCACTTATTTTAAATTTACTTCCTGTAGTTTGGCCAAAGGCTTAAATCGGCGTACAGATACCTTGCCAGATTGATTTTCAATTAAAATTTAGTTAAATACTGCTTTTTAGTGATGTAGGACTTTAGAGGGTTAATTTCTAATTATTTTAACGAGCGTTGTTGTATGATTGTCAATATTAATGTATAAGTATGTCTACTTTAACCATATATAATATACAAAAAACAATGTATTTAATTAAACATCATTATCTTACCATATGTTGAGGACTTTTGAAATATAATAGTCACATCTCTATAAAGAAGATGGTGGTTCCAATGATGATATCATCAATATCATACTGGTACAGCGATGAAAATGAGTTCGTTACACAAAAAAAAAAAACAAATAATACGAACGTAATATGTTAATAAGTAAACAGAATGAATAATTTATTTAGTTAAGGATATTAGAGGAGATTTTTATCAGCACATGCCAGTCAAATGTATTAATTTCATTAATTATTTATTCATAAGAAAATTCTATACAGCCACTATGTTTGGATATAAGTAGACATATTATTTTTTTTTTTTTTTATTAAAGTTTGCGACATTAAAGTATCAAAAATAGAATGAGTGGGATGACAGATAAAAATTAAGAATATTTTTTGTGATATTAGGTTATAAGTTCGCATTCTTTAATGGGTATCAACTCGATTAGTTTTTATTCGAAATTTTAATGAATTTAACTGCTGGAATGATTTTCAATATCTAAATTCAAATAATGGAAAACCACGACTTTTTTTAAACATTAAGTGAAAAATAAATAAATTTTTAATATTTTTTACATTTTTAATATGAAACTTTTCATTACACTTCGTTTTATGGAATGAGCCATATAGGTTAAGAAATTTGTTTAAAATGAAATGTGGTTATAAACAATTTATTTTCAATTTACTTATTTTTTAAAAAATAGCGATAAAATAATGAGTTCTTTTTGTACAAAAATTAAAAAAAAAAAAACAGTCCCGAACGACTTATGTCTACAGCGAACTGTTTTTATACTAAATTTCACATTTATAACGAGATCGGTTATAACAAACTTTGTTATATCGAACCTTTTATTTTGTTCTCCCCATCAACAAAATTTAATACGAACACCAAAAAATAAATTTATTTATGTAAAAACAATTTTATTCAGTCTATAGCCCATACCCCATACCATATGATTCGACAAAGGATCTTGATCAAACTTTGATGGGGTCAAAATCGGATAAGAAAATAAGCAAATCAATAATGTGTAGATGAGAAAAGATTCAAATGTGGAGACTATTTAAAACGGTAGGTCGATGATGACCATATTTATTAAGGTTACTCATTTTCCTCAATAATAAAATTATATAGAAATCTACGTAATATTTTTGTTTTTGTTAAATTTTACTGAAGCAGCTCTACGTGGGAACTATGAATAACAAGTAAGAGTGTAAAATTCGGCAGTGCTATAATCTCTTATGTAGGCTATATTTTTTTAAACATATTTTTAGTAGGCGTGGCACCTCCCATAAAAAGTAAATTTTAAGTATTATATATATTGAGTACTATGATAGGGGGAGCTTTGAAAGTTTGTGTGATGTCACGTAATATTAATGTTAGTAGCTATCACGGAAATGGGCGGGATCGGATAAGTGAGCATGGTACCTCCCACACAAAGTAGTAACTCAATTTCATATGACAGAGGCAGCTTTGCAAGTTTGTCTTGCGTCATCTATTATTAAGTAGTCAAACAAAAAATGGGCGGAATGGGACAAAGTAAACAATAAATCTCATATATCTGGAGTACTGTAATAGTGGGCTTTGCGTTAGCCCTTTCATTAGAATGCGTGGGGGAGGGGAGCGAAGCACAACGGGTTACATCTAGTAGGAAATATTTTTTAAATCCTCAAAGCTGCAAACCTGAAAGTTTTTGTACAAAACAAAAAAATTTTATTATATAGAAAAACTGCAAATTAACAAAATTGTAAATATTTTCGAATAAAAAAGACTTGTAATGTGGACAATTTGGTATAAATCAAAATTTAGAGTTCTTAAAAGGAAAACTTAAAAGAAATTCTACAGTGGTGCACAAAGCTATGAAAATCTAAATAAGTTTTATTTTGAATTAGATATAAAAATAGCTATTTAATATGTATTCATATTTGTGACCAAAAGTTTAATTAGAAAGTTCAAAAAGATAGACGGCCGTAACGATGGACATATATGGTTAAATCGACTCAGAAATTTCATGTTAGTTGATTAGTGTAATAAACAAATATCAGCACAAACTTATTATATTCCGGCCATACAAGAAAATTTATAAAAATTCTACTCCGATTTGTTTTTCGCTTCTTTTCTGTATCCAATTAGTTGGTCCCAAGACCAATTTACTAAACGCATGATATAGGGTATCGCACAGTTGGCTAGACCTGTTCTAACTAACCTAGAGTTTGTTGTAACCGCTCCCGACCGATTATAGCCGGTTCTAATTTACCAATTACTTTTTTTTATTATTTCAAAATATAATTTAATTACAAAAATTTATAATATATTGCCTCAGCGCCGGTAATGGCTGGATAGAGGCCAGTAAGACTACTACATATTTACAAATTTCTTATATCAATACATTTTTCTATATCTTATTTAGAAAGAAAACATGAGTTGTGTAAAATTGTTAAAAAAAAAAGAAACAAAAATAATAGAATAAAAGAGTAACAAGTTAAATAATTCAAGATGTAAGAAGTATTTCGACATTTTCTAACAAATATTTTTTTAAATTGACTTTCAAATAAAGGTGAAAATTTTTTTAATTCATCAGGTAATTGATTACACTGCATGGGCCCAGAATAACTGATGCATTGTTGGGTTTACTCTCGTAGCGTTTAAATCCAAAGCCTGCATTGTAATACCGTGAGTGTATGATACATTCTGGTGAAATTGCATGGTATGAAAACCAAAAATTTTTAAACATTTAAAAACGTATGTTAACAGCTTTTGCTTGTATAAACCATTTACTGGGAGTGTTGTTTTAGCATAATTTTTGAACAGATTTATTGTACTAAACAGCAGCGGCAGATTGAATGCGATTTTTAATGCTTTATTTTGTGCTGACTGTAAAGAATTCCATGCAGAGCTTGTTCTGCATCCATAAGTTATCGAAAAATACGTCAAATAAGAGTGAACCACAAATTGATAAAGTAACATTTTGGTTTTGACATCAAACTTGTTTTTTAATTTATAAAGAATTCCGATTTCTGATCATTTTTGTTTTCTGTTTTTTATAACGGCAGAATTATAAAAATATTTTATTACATAGAATTTATAGGACGGCGCTTCAATAATCTAGCAAGCTAAGAATATTAAACATTAAAAAAAATCTTTTTTTAATTTAAAAAATCTAAATTCCGGCAATGCCAACTTTTCTCAAGCCATAAGTACAAAATCCTACCTCAAAAAGCACAAAAAGGTTCTAAATTTGAATACGGCAAAAAGCGCTGATATATGGTGTTTCTTCTTAAGTGTATATCGATACAAAATATAAAATATACAAAAAAAATTGTATAACAACTGTTCATTTTCAAATAAAAACATATCACTTTCTTAAACGTGTTTAGTATAGAATTATTGTTTTTTATAAGATTTAAATTTGTTTCAAATGTTTGAAGTTAATTAATTTTAATTGAAATATTTTATGGAATTTTAATTTTTAATTTTTAGTTCAAATGCAATTTGTATTGAAAGATTGCACTAAGCCGTCGTCCTTCCTTAGCTATTAAGTATGAAAAGGTTAACGTATGTGTAATAAAACGTATGTATATGCATTAGGGCGGCCCTTCATTATATTGAGAGGAAAAGTCTCACCCCTTAGAAATATGCGAATAGCAAAAAAACGGAAAAACTTAGAGGTGCCTCAACGCGACTGAATATTTCAAGTGTGTTTATATGGGGAAAATATGACTTTTTTCAGATTTTACGAAAATTTCGTTCTATAGTCCAACTTTTTCTACAAGTTGTTATATGAATCGATTTTAGTATTAAATTATCTCTTTAAAAAGCTATACAACTTCAAAATCGAATATAAACTCGCCAAGAAATAGCAAATTCCACACACCACTTTTGTGCCAAAAAAAAAAACTAGGGCTTGAAATTTGACGGAAATTTTTTCATGAAGTACTGAAGTGCGGATTTCGAGAAATTTTATTTTTTTGTAAAATATTCAGTAAATGTACTCTTTCTAAATACTTTGTATCAAAAATTTATCAGTTTTCTATATTTTTACATGTTATATTTTACCTTAATAACCTATAGTTTCGGAAAAATATTCTGCGACCTCGTTATCCCTTTTGGACTTGGGGTCACATATGACCCCAAGCTAATAAAAGACAATTTATTTAAAAAAAACTCAAATTTTTTGTAAGTGTTGCTGAATTTTTAGATGTGACGCTTAAAATATAATAACCAAAAGTGCAAGTCTTCCATGCTAAGAATTTGGTATAAATCAGAGCTAAAAAAAAAAAACACACACTGAATAAAAAAACTCGTACATATATGTAAACAAACACAGCTCAGACCAACAAACATATATTTTTATTTTCATACCAATTATGTGTGTTTCTAAATTTTGTACTTTGCCGAACACAATTATGAATGTGTTTCGTTTTAATACTTGTTTGTGAACACGAACATGTTTCTATCACGTATTGTTTTGTTCGAACACACATAAACCACACAGTTTCGAGTATAGCTATATTTTAAGTTACCGTTCTGTTCGTGTTCTCGAAAAAAAAAAAAATAGAACATAAACAATACACAAGTTCGAGTGTAGTTTTATTTTCAGTTAGAGTTCCTGAACGCGTACAGCTAAAAATTAAAACATTATCAACTCATGATCGTAAAATCCGACACACCACAATAAAAATGACGACAATTGTTTCAACTACATTTATTTAAAAAATATTAAATAATTCATTAGCAGGTGTTAAAAAATAAAAACAAAAAGATAAAAATAGAAGTAAAAAAGTAATAAAATTGAAAAACTAATAAAAAAAACGAAAATAGTTCTTAAACAAAATATAAAAACTTTTCTGTGTGGTTAAAATTGAACTGTTGTTCTTCACTGAGCACAAACCTGTTTATTATTCATGTTCTGTTTTTCCGCACTACACGTGCCAGAACACGAACTTAAATTAAAGCTACTATCGAACATGTGTATTGTTCATGTTCTGTTTTTTTCTTTTCTTTTTTTTGAGCACACGAACAGAGCACTATCTTAGAATATAGCTACACTCGAAACTGTGTGGTTTATGTGTGTTCGAATAAAACAATACGTGACAGAAACACGCTCGTTTTCACAACCAAGTATTAAAATGAAACACATTCATGATTGTATTCGGCAAAGTACAAAATTTAGCAACACACATAATTGACATGAAATTAAAAATATGTGTTAGTTGTTTTACAACAGAACATTGTATGTTTGATGTGTGTATTTTCTGAACATTTTAATAAATCGAACAAAGTTATCCCATTCCTTGCCGAGGCCAAACTTTGAATTTTGGCATATTTAAAAAAATTAATTGTTCTAGTAATCTAGATAAAACCCTTAATATGGGTTGAGAAATAAAATTGTGCTATACCTTCAATAGAGAGAATGTATCGGTTTTTTTACTGGCTTAATTTCATTACATATGATAAATGCAGCAAATGCAGCAATATCTAACCATATTGTAGCACATTGCAAGTGGCCAGCATCTGATACATTGTATCCACGCCGGCTCTATTAGCACTGTTATCCAGAATAATCGCAAGTATAGTTCAATGTAAACAGCAAAATTGCCGATTTATTATTCTTCGAAACATATGAGCACAGTGATGCATCGCACTTTTGGTTGAAAAGTGTCAACAGTGAGGATTAAATCTAAAGTTGAAATTAATATATTGCAATAAGTTTTGGTACCGGGTTAAAGCATACAATTTTTTTTTTTTTTTTTTATTTATAAATTCATCTTTATTTACATCTTATACTTAGCATATAAATTTACAATTTTCGAGATTTTATCTATAGATACTACAACGAATAATTCTAATAACAAAAGATCTTGATATTAGTTGTTTAATTATAATATTATTCAAAGGAAAATAGGAAAAACCTTTATATTGAAGGAAAAATAAGTTTAAATATATTAGAGAATATGCGAGTATACAATGAAATTGTCTAACGATAATACCAGTATACACGTCATTTTCAATTTAATAATTTGTATTTCGGAGCTGCTATTAAGCCAATGGTATGCATTCCCTTATTAGTTGATAAGGAGAATTTTGGATGGATTCATGGTATTTATTGTTAAGTTTTTTTATGAAGTTGAAAATTAGTTCATATCCAGTTTCGTTGTGCAAAAGTTGAGTTGAATATCTCCAATTTTTGTTGTGTATGATTTTGAGACATTTATTTTGAATGATTTGTAGTTTTTTCAAATGTGTTTTTGCTGCATTGTACCAGATGGGACTAGCATAAGTCAAAGTTGGTCGAATCACACTTTTGAATATTAAGTTTTTGTTCTTAAGGTTAAGGGTTGAACGTTTATTAAGGATTGGCCACAAGGCTCTGATAGTTTTCATGGATTTCATACAGATTTGACTGATGTGTTTTGCAAAGTTAAGTTTCTTATCGAGGCAAACACCAAGATATTTGACGTCGTTTTTAATTGTCAGGTTCTGATTTTGGAAACTTAACTGGCGACTTGGTAATCGTTTGGGAGAGTTGTTGTAAGGGAATATAATAGCCTGAGTTTTAATAGGGTTTATTTTTATTTTCCATTTATAAAAGTATTTGCTACATGCAGAAAATCCTTTTTCCATTTTCTTCATCAATGCTTTAGTGAGTTTACTAGACGTTATGAGAGACGTATCATCAGCATAGTAAGCAACTTTCATGTACGAGGGGGGAGAAAAATCCGATGTATAAATTGAATACAATAATGGCGATAGTATTGAACCTTGTGGTAGGCCAGCAGTAATTTGTTTCGGAGACGAAAATGTTTGGTTAATAGCTACTACGAACGTTCTATCAGTGAGAAAATCCGCAATTAGCCTGCACAAATATTTTGGTATATTAGCTTGGAGCAATTTATAAACAAGACCGTTGTGCCAAACAGTATCAAATGCCTTTTCTACGTCCAGAACTATTAAGCCTGTAGATTTTTTAATTCGTTTGTTGTGCTTTATTATATTTGTGATACGGTTTATTTGGTGTACTGCGCTGTGTTGTTTTTTAAATCCAAATTGTTCATTTGCCAATATTGATGTATTTTCAATAGTACTGTAAATTCGATTTTGAATACATTTCTCAAATAGTTTGCCAAGGTTACTTAATAAGCTTATTGGCCTGTAACTATGTGGACTGTGCTTAGGCTTATTTGGTTTCGAAAGAGCAATGATTTTCGCCTCTTTAAAATGTTTTGGAAAGTAATTGATTTTTAAACAGCTGTTAAAAATGATTAATAATAATTTTACTGCCTTAGGAGGTAATTTTTTATTAAAATGTTGGAAACATCATCCAGCCCAGGAGATTTCGAAGTTTTGAGAGTAGAAATTGAGCAATTTAACTCATTATGTGATATCAATGTTATATTTTCAGAATAGGCATCTGTGGATTTGAACGTATTTACCTCAGAGTTAACGGTTTTATCGATAGAGTGTTTATATGTAGACGTAAGACTGTTAGATGCATAAAAAGTGTTGGCTAATAGTTCTGCCTTTTCTTTATCAGTGTTAATTTTTATATTTCCCGTTGTGAGATGTGGAATTTTACTCTTTTGTTTACCTCTTAAACATCGGCTAATTTTCCAAAACGATTTATCTCCAGGCTTCAATTTTGATAGCAACTTTTTCCATTTTTCGTTACGATGAGTATCTATATCTTTGTTGATAATTTTAGTCAGCAGTTTAACGCATTGATCATACCAGTTTGCATCCAATGGGTTCAATGCCCGTTGACTTCTTCTTTTAAACGTTTTTCTAGTTTTTATTAAATTTACAATATTTACTGGCAAGACTGACTTGCCATAAGGCTGTAATAATGGAGCGCAGTCGTTTCGAGCTTCTAGTACAATATTAACAAATTTGCTTATCTCTGAATCAATTGAATTTTTGGAGTTATATGAGGTTGTGTTAATGGTGATTTTGTTGTTAATTATATTTCTGAACGCCAACCAGTTTGTAAGTTTGTAGTCATAGTGCCTCATATCTATTTCACTAACAGTTGAATTTTCAATTTTGCAAATAATGGGTCTGTGATCAGATGGAATTTCATATTCGAATACATCCGTATTAATATTTAATGAGCTATTGCTTAAAACTAAGTCGATAATTGAAGCATTTCTATTTCTTTGTGACGGATAAAAAGTTGGACTGTTGGGGTAATTTATAAAAAAGTTATTTGACTGTTCAAGTTGAAACAATACGTTGCCTGCAGTATTGTTAGTGATGCAATGCCATGCAGAATGTCTTGCATTAAAATCACCTAGTACAATGTAATCGTCATTAAATGAAGTTAGTTTTATTATGTCATTTGCAAAGCTATTTTTATATTTCGGTGAATACGCAGTGCAAATAATTAGTTTTCTGTTATTTACTTTTATTTCGATTGCAAGATTTTCTATTCCGAGTGTGTTTATAATCGGACGAACTTTGTGCTGGACTGACCTGCGTACAATTAGAGCTACGCCACCCCCTCTTGAATCTTGTCTATCGTTACGGTGTATTACAAAATTTTTAAAATAAGTTTTATGCTTTTCATTTAGATGAGTTTCATTTAAAGAGGCTATATGAATATCCTCTCTTTCCATTAACGTTTCAAATTGAAGTAAATGTGAAAAGGTAGTAATGCCATTCGCATTCCAGTGAAGAATTTTTAAGTCATTGTTATTAATATAAACCATATGCATATTTAACCATTGACATTACAACTTGTATTTGTTGTACTTTGGTTGTGCATTTTTGTAGATCGCTTAATGCTGTTGTAAAAATATTAAATAGTTGATCTATGTTAAAGAGATCATTGTTTCCGCTCACGCAATTGGCATATGAGAGGGTATTACGATTAGTGTTGTTGTTGGGGTTGTTTATATGGATATCATTATTAAAGTACTGTGGTGAACTTTGTTTATTGTTGTTGTAGTTTCGTGTATTTTTTCTTGTTGCTTTAGCTCTTGTCTCTAAATAAAGTGATCGAAAAGGGCAACTATTGTCATTTGCAGAGTGATTTGTTCGTTCTTTGCCATGCTTTTTACAATTGAAACAAGAAAATACTGCAGGTATTTTATCTTGATTCTGAAGTGGGCAATCTTTAGTGTGGTGCTGGTTGGCACATATCATACATGCTGGAAGGCGATTACAGTGTTCACCTCCATGGCCATACATAAGGCAATTCCAACATTGAGTTGGATTGTCATTTTTTCTTGGTTTATATTTTTTCCAAGATACTATAATATTGCATATTGAAGACACATTGTTTAGTGATTTTGGATTGAAATTTTTTCTAGCAAAT
The DNA here is from genome assembly GCA_963682025.1 of Cordilura impudica. Classification (NCBI taxonomy): domain Eukaryota; kingdom Metazoa; phylum Arthropoda; class Insecta; order Diptera; family Scathophagidae; genus Cordilura; species Cordilura impudica. The sequence goes on along the minus strand of OY821520.1, from coordinate 170,043,850 downwards.
TGTATCTTATATACAGCATTATTTACTGAACTGAATTTTGTGTTCACTTCCATAATAGATGAAGGTGTTAAATTATATTCTTGAATATCTTTTTTGATATCATCAATGCTAAGTTTAGGAAGACCATACAGGAATATAGTGAGTCGGTATTTGGAGGAAACACCTTAGTTCCAATGGACGTACGTTTGTAGATTGAATCCTTACCTAATAGTGTTTGGAGATCACTTAAGTTTATTTTGGCATCGACTACCAATGGTGGAGGTTTTACTATTTTTACTTCAGTTATGTTGGATACTGTTGTATCCAATTCCATATCATTAAGTTTAGCTAGTTCACTAAATCGATTTTTTGATGTTGTAGGTAAGTTAGTTAACATACTAACTGGAATATTCACTGATCTTTTTGTTCTCTTCATATTCGATTTTTTCAAATCTAGATTATGAGATTTGGCCCCCGGGGCCATTTGTGTATTGCTAGCCCAGCAAGTGTTTTTTGCAAATCGGCTCGTACACGAGTTCAATAAGAACAAATACCGATATTAAGCAAAATAAAAGTGTTATTGTTTTGAACTTTTAAACGTTGATTTCTTTTTTTTAAACAACTATCCGCTACTAAGTAAGAGACGACCGTACTCTACGAGATCAAGTATCGAACTCCCTAAAGCATACAAAATTCACCATCAACAGCTGGCAAAAAAGGTGTTCCACGTTGTTTACCTTTTTGTTTTGTTATACCCTCTGAAAGTTCAATAATTTTCGCTAATTAAGTGCAAAATGGTAATAGTAAAAAACCACGAATTTCAAGTACATTTGTACCCTATACCACTATGTGGTTTGGGTATAATCACTTTGTGCTGCTGTTTGTAACAACCAAAAATATTTGACCTACACCCATCTTTAATTATACTGATCGAATCAGAATCACTATCTGATTCGATTTAACGATGTCCGTCCGTCCGTTCCGTCTGTGTGTCCATGTAAACCTTGTAATCAAACTGCAGGTCGCAAAAACGAATATATTTTGACGAAATTGGGTATATAAGCTTTTGTCGGATGAACGCTGTTGAAATTGGTGAGAATCGGTCCATGTTCAGACCTAGCCCCCATACAAATGACCCCTATGAAATCAACATATATTGCCATAAGATCCAAATTATCATACAAATCTTAGTCAAATTGGGTTTGTATGTATATATTGCAACCATTAATTAGTAGTCCAAAAATGATCTCTATTGGACAACTCTTAGTCATAGGCCCCATATAGAGCTGCTTCCCGATCTTCACTTAAATCTATCAAAAAACAAAAATATTGCACTGATTTTTCTCAAATTTTGTTTGTATATATTTTTGCAAAATACAACAGATTTTACCAAACATGGTCAGGATCGGTCCATTTTTGGGCCTAGTCCCCATATAGATATAGCATCCGATATGAACTTTTTCATATCTGCAGCCGAAAAAATTAGTAAAAATCCCACTCAAATTTGGTTTATGCTTATTTTCCATATCCATGGTATAGGGTATCGTATAGTCGGTCTAGACCGACTATAATTTTCTTACTTGTTTTGTTATCTATTTGTTCTAAAATCAAAACTTTTCTAATTAGGAGCCTGAACTTCTGATATTGTAATATCTTATTAATTTTTTTTTATAGAAAAATGTAGAAATATTAACATTTTTTTCAATATTATCAATAAAAGGTATTTTTGAAATATATATAGAGTTTCAAACAATTATGAGGTGAGATCGGGCAAAATTGCGGGATTTCAGCTTGTGGATTCAAAAAAAAAAAAAAAAACATCTTGCGTATCACCTGTACAAAAAAGTTTTAAAGGATTTTTTTTCAAGTTTGACACTTTATTGTGTTAAAATTTGTAACAAATACATTTTTCAAAGTACTCTCCATCGCTAGCTGCTACTTTTTTCCATCTTTCTGGGGACATACGAATTCCGCGTCGGCAGAAAAATTCATCTATTGAGCCTATCTATGAGTCGATCCAATTTTGGAGTTCTTCAAAGGAGCGGAAGTGCTGTTCCTTAAGGGCATGCGTTATCGACGAAAACAAATAGTAGTCGGAAGGGGCAATATCCAGGCTGTACGGCGGATAGAGTAGGACTTCCCATTTAAGCGTTTCAAGGTACATTTTCGCTGGGCTTGCAACATGTAGTCGAGCATTGTCATGCTGAAGAATAATTTTATCGTGTCTTTGCTAGTATTGCGGCCGTTTTTGTTTCAATGCTTGGCTCAAATGCATCAATTGTAATCGGTAGAGTTGCCTTGTGATGGCTTCACCTGGTTTTAACAGCCAATTGGTCCCACCCGTCGATTTTGGCGTACGGCCGGTTGGCCCTTATGATTTTTTGCGCTAGGTGTTATCGTAATGAACCCATCTTTCATCACCAGTCACAATACAATGCAAAAATCCCTTTCTTTTTTGCCGTTGGAGCAGCTGTTCGCAAATCAAAAACGTCGTTCAAAGTCTCCTGGCTTCAATTCATACGGCAACTAATATGCTACCTTCTCGATCATACCCATGGCTTTTAAGCGAGCAGATATGGCTTTTTAAGTCTCTCTTAATACTTCTGTTCTTGCATTTCGCACGAGGTTTCATCCAATAGTGCCTCCAAATCGGCATCCTCAAACCCTTGTTCTCGTCATTCGCATTGTTTGTCATCGGTATTACCACTTCCAAAACGTCGAAATCAATACTCACAAGTATAATTCGATGGAGCATGATCTTCATAGGCTTTCTGCAGCACAAGACGTCTTTCAGCTGCAAATTTCTTCAAATTAAAGCAAAGAAGTTATCCTTCCCGCAAATTGTGTTTTGTTGGCACAAATGTTGACATATTCTGAGCACAGAAAAACTATGTTGTTTACACTTCAGAGAAATCACACATACTGAAAAAGAAAGCCTAATGCTGAGGCTTCAAAATGAAGTTGGTTAAATATTGTACGATTCGATTTAATGAAAATACTTTAAAACTTTTTTGTACACCTGATATATTTGCAACCATACCACATATTTAACTTTATTTAAAAATCCCCAGTTGCAATTAAAAAAAAAATATAGCGAAAAGGCAATAGCTAACACTTGCTTATAGTTTTGGTTTTTGTTTCTTTTTTATTTTCGTTACCGAAATTTTTGCTATTGCTGTTGTAAATATATAACCTAGTATGTCAAAAACTTATTTTAATAATTATGTATACTATATTATCATGTAATTATAAGACAAATCGTAGAAAACTCTTTAAATTGCAACAAAAGTTTCCCGCTTGTGAAAAATACAAATGCGTTGTATGTAGTAAAAATAACTGTTATTGCTTTATCCTACAAAACACTACTAATACTTTTTTCTCAATATTACAAATTGTGAATTAACATTGCTTTAGTCCAACATCTTAAAACGTCTTAGCCCTGGTATGTTTAATATTTTCATGTTCAGTCCACTGTAACGTAAAATCCCAAACAGATATGGTAAAAGAAAGTCCTACACAGTGATGTCCTACTATTGATTTTTGAAATAGTATCACATGCATTATTGCCAATTGGCGAACTATCTGAGGAAGCTCAAGAAGCTCGAAAGAAAGATTTTCAAAATTATAGAGAACAATACGCGCTTAACTGCAGTCGGGAGAAGTCGAATGAAGACATATTTAGTACGTTTCAACTTAGTTCAGATCCATTACTTACCGCCAATAGTAAAAGTTATAACAAAAGAATTCATTATATACCACAGATGGCACTAGATTTAATAAGTTTGCCAAACACAACAAGTGAAGAAGAGGTTAGTGATGAGGAATATGAAGATGATGACTCTGAAAATGACGATGATTATGATGAGTGTGAAATATGATGCAAATGTGATTACAATAATTAAAATTGTGTTGATAAGGAGCATAATTAATAAAAAAATATAATAATATAATAATTAATAAAACAGAAATAAAAAATAAACATTCAAATATTTGATATAAAATTTAGTATAACACAAAAACATATTTATTTGTTTACTTTTTTTTAATAGAGCGTTAAGTAAAAATAGTTTGCAATTTGATTCATTAATTTATACCAAAGTTATACCAAACATTGTGAACCAAGGCAATTTTTTCGCAAGTTTTAAAAAAAAAATATTTTTTTGTTCCCAAATGGTAGTTTTTAATCAATATATATAAACAGAAGTGTACATTTTACAGATTTTCCCATACACTCCCATACAATTATCAACACTTGTCAGTCAGAAAACCATCTATCGTAGTATCACATATGTATAATTACATTCGGTCTTTCTAATTGGAATGTTGAGCTGAACAATATTTTTGTGCATAGTCATTTCATTGTTTTAAAATAAATTTTGAGTGCATTTAAACACGATAAATTTGGAAATAATTCATGTAAGTAAATTCCATCATTAATTTATAGTGAACAAAAACACAGTGGAAAAAATATTGGAAAATTTTTGTTGTTAGTGCGGTGTTTTTCCGTATTTGGTTTCGGTCTATTGTGAAATTCATTTTTGAGTGTTTTTTTTTTTTTTTTTTTTAGTAAAAAGTGAGATGTGGTTTGGATTTGAATCAAATATTATTTTTATCATTCATTTTAATCGTCGTTTCGATTGTCATTTTATTTGTGCGCTGACTATTCGATTTTTTTCTTGCTGTACACGTGCATTGAAGACATAGGTATGTGATATTGTTGTTTTTGTTGGTACATTGCTTTTTTCGTCGTATCTGATTTCGGATTATTTTAGTCATCATTTCATTATTTCTTCCAGTGCATTCCAATCGATTTTGTGTTTGCGTTGAAGTAATTCTGTCAAACATTTTTCATTTATCGATTTGCTGCATGCAAAAAGTTAATTTCCTGTTAGAAATACCGTATTTGTGTGTATTGCATTCGTGTTCAAAATTTTTGATTATTGAATTTTTAAAGAAAATGTCACGAGCTGTTCGAGTAGATATACATAGATCGACGTATACGTCGTACCAATAATACGATACTTCAAAGGAGATCTCAAAGTGAAAAGCAACGATCAGCTCCATCATCGAGATCATCGACACAACTTCCACGACGTGCTGTACAAGACATAGAATATGGTGCTCTTTAAACTGATTACAGTGCACATGAATGTATCGCTAGAATGAAGGTGATACGGCTGATATGTTAGGTCGTCATTATCGTCTTCTAATAGTAGTACAGGTCCGTGGGCACCTTTTCACTAATCCACGTACTAAACGTCATTAAACCTCAATAAAATGTAAACAATTGCTCGTATCGGTGCAGCACACCTTTTTCTTGGAATACATATACGGTTAGGTTATTCAACCCCTACAACATTAAGGAGTTGTGAGAGTTTCAAAATCAGCCACGTTCCCAGGAACCTTCTCGCAATCAGAAGAGTTAATAGTTTTCGTTTTGTTTAGATCATATTTCTTTTAAATTCCTAAAATATTACCGTTAAGAATATTACCATTACCAAGAACTGTTAGAACTACTAGTTTTTCCGATTTTAAGTAGCTTACTCCTAGTAGGGGAGTAGAGGACGATCTTTAAATGGAAAACGCTTACGTAAGCCCTTTCCTCTTGTTCCCTTTCTAAAACATTAATATTTATTTAGGATTAATAACAAATCATTAAACACAATTTTGACCAAAGGCGCCAATTATCCCAGTGTCAGCATATCAGTGGCATAAATGTATCATCAGTATAGCGGACTAATCTTTTTTGTTTTCATTTAAAGTTTCTTCGGAATCTTGTGTACAAATTCACGTTTGGAAAGAAAAGATTTAAGATTTAGATTCACTAAACTCTCTATGATAAATCTTAGGTATATGTTATAATTTTTACAAATATTGTTGTAACTAAAATTTTTTTTAATACAATTGTATATTCTTGCTCGTAATCATTATTTTCAGCTAAAATAACTTTTAAATGTTATTCTACTTTTTTGATTTCTAACCGGATATAACATAATTTTCCTAACATACTGTAAAATTTATCCATATTTTAACTTAATACTAATTTCATTTTCTATTGTAAATTCAAGCTACTTTCGTAAAGGCATAAAAAATAAATTTTAATGGATTTTTGCGCAAACTTTTAACATTTTAAATCTATTTCTTTTTTAGTTTTTTTTTTCTTTTTTTGTTATGTGTACTTTTTGCGCCGTATCCTGCAATCAACATTTGGGAAAATTTTTCTTCAATTCTACAATATAAAACGCCAAATGCATTTTGTACTTCCTATCTTACTTTAACTTTGGCTTTAGACCAAAATAATAATGATTAGCAATAAATTGGTAGAATAAAGGAGGAACATAAAAAATAATACAATAAAAAAAAAAAAAAAGAATATAAAATTAGAAAATGAAAACTACAAAAATGTGTGTCATAATAGTATTTTATGCAAATGCATAAAGGAAAGACATCGTAAAAAATGCTTACATATAAACATTAAGGTGTTCGACGATTTTCACTGTCATGAAAATTTTTTATACCGTATACCACTATGTGGGTATAATGACTTTGTGCTGCTGTTTGAAACTACCAAAAATATTTGACCTAGACCCATCGTTTATTATACCGATCGAATCAGAATCACTATCTGTCTCGATTTAACGATGTCCGTCCGTCCGTCCGTCTGTGTGTCCATGTAAACTTTGCAATCAAACTGCAGATCGCAAATATGAATGTATTTTCATGAAATTTGGTGTATAAGCTGCTATCGGCCACAGGCTGAATACTGTTGCAATTGGTGAGAATCGGTCCATGTTCAGAACGAGCCCCCATACAAATGACCCCTATGAAATCGACATAAATTGTCATAAGATCCAAATTGTCATATAGATCTTACTCAAATTGGGTTTGTATGCGTTTATTACATTCATTAATGAGTAGTCCAAAAATGATCCATATGGGACAACTCTTACTCATAGGCCCCATATAGAGCTGCTTCCCAATCTTCACTTAAATTTCTCAAAAAACAAAAATATTGCACTGATTCTTCTCAAATTTTGTTTGTATATATTTTTGCAAAATACAAGAGACTTTACCAAACATGGTCTGGATCGATCCAATTTTGGGCCAAGTCCCCATAAAGATAAAACATCCGATATGAACTTTTTCATATCTGCAGCCAAAAAAATTAATAAAAACCCCACTCAAATTTGGTTTATGCTTATTTTCTATGTCCAGTTAGTTTGGCCTAAGAGATAGGGTCTCTAAACGCATGGTATAGGGTATCGTATAGTCGGTCTAGACCGACTATAATTTTCATACTTGTTTCTCTTGTTAAAAAAAGGAAATCATAATGCATTTACTGCACTTACTCATACGCTTATTTGAAATTGGTCTTTTTACTACTAGAATGAGCTCAACAGAGACATTTAATATTTTTCCTAGAGAACTATGCAAAATGCTATTATGAGCAGCAAGAAACGTGTTTAGATAATAAAGAGGCCCTTCGAAGGTAAGACTCGAAATTTAAACATTTTTCGTTGCAAGTTACTTAACCTACGCTTAATGGTTTAATGAATAATAAACAAAAATACAAAATAATAATTTTTTCTACACTAAGAGTGGAATAATCCTTCAGTGTATAAAAAAGTGCCAGAAATTACAAATTTATAGCTACCTGCTATTAGGAGATACATAATAATTTTACTGAAAAATTAAGCAATAATTTTAAACGTAAAACCCAGGTGAAGGGCATCGAATTTAACACTCTTACTTGTTTTGAATGACTTTACGGGCCTTTAAATGTAACTATCAATTTGAAACTATGTGTGTTCAACCAATTTTTAAAAAATGTTTTTTATACCCTATAGCATCTGATCAGCGCATGACGAGTTTGCTCTGATGGTAACTATCAAAAATATTCGACCTATGCTTTGATTATATTGTTCCACTTAGATCACTATCTATGTCATTTTAACTATGTACGTCTATCTGTGAGTCTGTCCGCCTGTATGTGGGCCCGTCTAAATATTGTAATTAAAATACAGCTCGCAAATATGAATATATTAAAATGAAATTTGGTATATAAGCTTTCATCGGTCATCTATACTAATATAATGAAGAGGTAATGTGTGTTTGTTTGTTTGTTTGTTTGTTTGTAGGAGGTAGTCTCCGCAACTATTAATCTGAACTTCCTGAAATTTTCACAGTCTTACTGCGGATATGGGAAGAGCTATAGGCTATAATTCTTTAAATATTTTTGGTGGGCGTGGCACCTCCCACACAAAGTAAATTTTTAATATCATATATATTGAGTACAGTGATAGGAGGAGCTTTGCAAATTTGTGAGAGGTCACCGATTGCTAATATTAGTAGCTATGCCGGAAATGGGCGGGATCGGATTTGTGGGCACGGTACCTCCCATACAAGTAATAATTCAATATTATATATTTCGATTACTGTGACAGAGAGAGCTTTTCAAATTTGTCTGATATCACCTATTATTAATGCGAGTAGTCGGAGAAACTGGGCAGTATAGGACTAATAGGCATGGCACCTGCTATACACAGTAAATATAAAATGCCATATATCTGGAGTGCTGTAATAGTGACAGTCTTGGGACTTGTGTGAGTTCATAAGTTATTTATGTCATTAGTTAGACAAAAAATGGGCAGTATCGGACTAATATGCGTGACACCTGCTATACAAAGTAAATATAAAATGCCATATATCTGGATTAATGTAATAGTGAGAGCCTTAAGATTTTGTGTGAGCCCATACATTATTCATGTGATTAGTTAAACAAAAAATGGGCGTGATAGTAGCAGTGTGCGTGGAACCGCCCGTACAAAGTAAATATATGATATCATATAACTGGTTTACTAAAAACGGGAAGCTTTGACACTTTGCACGACCCCATCAGATCTTAGTATGAGTAGTCGGACAAAAAATTGGCGGTTTCACACCAATGGGCGTGGCATACCCCATGCAAAGTAAATATTTAATATCATATATCTGGAGTACTGTAAAACAGAGAGCTTTGTGGCTTTACGTGAGCCCATAGGATCCTTGTATGATTAGACGAACAACAAAATGTGCATGATCGAAGCAGTGCGCGTAGCACCACCCATGCAAAGAAGATATCTAATATCATATAACTGGTGTGCTATAAAATGGAAAGACTCGACATATTGCACGAGTTCATCAGATATTAATGTGAGTAGTAAAATAAATTTGGGCGGGATGGGGTTAGTGGGCATGACAACTCCTATATAAAAAATATGAAGTACTACGAAAGCGACCATTTTTGACAAGTACATTAGTTTTCAAAGTGATATATTGCCAAAATCAAAAACTGCCTAACCCAAAAATCGCGAAAAATAAAGATCGCCCAAAAATAAAAATCTTCACAATCAAAAATGGGCAAAATCAAAAACCGCTAAAAAGAAAAATTGCCAAATGATGTTTTAAGTTGAAAGCCAGATCTACTTTGCTCCAGGGTAGGAACGCCGAAAAATCTGATAATTAGTGTACCGAGTGAAGAAACAAAAAACATTTCGATACTTGCTGATGTATCGAAATAAAAAATCTATACTAATAATATATACTAGCATAATAAAGCCGTAATGTGTGTTTGTTTGTTTGTAGGAGGTAATTTCCGTAACTACTCATCTGATCTCCCTGAAATTTTCACAGAATCTTACTACAGATATGGAAAGTGCTACATGCTGTTTTTTCTTTTAAATATTTTAAGTGGGAGTGACCCCTCCCATACAAAATAAATTTTTAATATCATATATGTTAAGTACTATGATAGAGAGGGCTTTGAAAATTTGTCTCAGGAGATCTATTATTAACGTGAGCAGTCAGACAAAAAATTGATATATCTAAATTACTGTAAGAGTGAAAGGCTTGGGACTTTGCGTGAGCCCTTTTATTTCGATTCGGGGGGAGGGGGTAGCGAAGCACACCGGGTTACATCTAGTAATAATAATAATAATAATAATAATAATAATAATAATAATAATAATAATAATAATAATAATAATAATAATAATAATAATAATAATAATAATAATAATAATAATAATAATAATAATAATAATAATAATAATAATAATAATAATAATAATAATAATAATAATAATAATAATAATAATAATAATAATAATAATAATAATAATAATAATAATAATAATAATAATAATAATAATAATAATAATAATAATAATAATAATAATAATAATAATAATAATAATAATAATAATAATAATAATAATAATAATAATAATAATAATAATAATAATAATAATAATAATAATAATAATAATAATAATAATAATAATAATAATAATAATAATAATAATAATAATAATAATAATAATAATAATAATAATAATAATAATAATAATAATAATAATAATAATAATAATAATAATAATAATAATAATAATAATAATAATAATAATAATAATAATAATAATAATAATAATAATAATAATAATAATAATAATAATAATAATAATAATAATAATAATAATAATAATAATAATAATAATAATAATAATAATAATAATAATAATAATAATAATAATAATAATAATAATAATAATAATAATAATAATAATAATAATAATAATAATAATAATAATAATAATAATAATAATAATAATAATAATAATAATAATAATAATAATAATAATAATAATAATAATAATAATAATAATAATAATAATAATAATAATAATAATAATAATAATAATAATAATAATAATAATAATAATAATAATAATAATAATAATAATAATAATAATAATAATAATAATAATAATAATAATAATAATAATAATAATAATAATAATAATAATAATAATAATAATAATAATAATAATAATAATAATAATAATAATAATAATAATAATAATAATAATAATAATAATAATAATAATAATAATAATAATAATAATAATAATAATAATAATAATAATAATAATAATAATAATAATAATAATAATAATAATAATAATAATAATAATAATAATAATAATAATAATAATAATAATAATAATAATAATAATAATAATAATAATAATAATAATAATAATAATAATAATAATAATAATAATAATAATAATAATAATAATAATAATAATAATAATAATAATAATAATAATAATAATAATAATAATAATAATAATAATAATAATAATAATAATAATAATAATAATAATAATAATAATAATAATAATAATAATAATAATAATAATAATAATAATAATAATAATAATAATAATAATAATAATAATAATAATAATAATAATAATAATAATAATAATAATAATAATAATAATAATAATAATAATAATAATAATAATAATAATAATAATAATAATAATAATAATAATAATAATAATAATATAATAATAATAATAATAATAATAATAATAATAATAATAATAATAATAATAATAATAATAATAATAATAATAATAATAATAATAATAATAATAATAATAATAATAATAATAATAATAATAATAATAATAATAATAATAATAATAATAATAATAATAATAATAATAATAATAATAATAATAATAATAATAATAATAATAATAATAATAATAATAATAATAATAATAATAATAATAATAATAATATAATAATAATAATAATAATAATAATAATAATAATAATAATAATAATAATAATAATAATAATAATAATAATAATAATAATAATAATAATAATAATAATAATAATAATAATAATAATAATAATAATAATAATAATAATAATAATAATAATAATAATAATAATAATAATAATAATAATAATAATAATAATAATAATAATAATAATAATAATAATAATAATAATAATAATAATAATAATAATAATAATAATAATAATAATAATAATAATAATAATAATAATAATAATAATAATAATAATAATAATAATAATAATAATAATAATAATAATAATAATAATAATAATAATAATAATAATAATAATAATAATAATAATAATAATAATAATAATAATAATAATAATAATAATAATAATAATAATAATAATAATAATAATAATAATAATAATAATAATAATAATAATAATAATAATAATAATAATAATAATAATAATAATAATAATAATAATAATAATAATAATAATAATAATAATAATAATAATAATAATAATAATAATAATAATAATAATAATAATAATAATAATAATAATAATAATAATAATAATAATAATAATAATAATAATAATAATAATAATAATAATAATAATAATAATAATAATAATAATAATAATAATAATAATAATAATAATAATAATAATAATAATAATAATAATAATAATAATAATAATAATAATAATAATAATAATAATAATAATAATAATAATAATAATAATAATAATAATAATAATAATAATAATAATAATAATAATAATAATAATAATAATAATAATAATAATAATAATAATAATAATAATAATAATAATAATAATAATAATAATAATAATAATAATAATAATAATAATAATAATAATAATAATAATAATAATAATAATAATAATAATAATAATAATAATAATAATAATAATAATAATAATAATAATAATAATAATAATAATAATAATAATAATAATAATAATAATAATAATAATAATAATAATAATAATAATAATAATAATAATAATAATAATAATAATAATAATAATAATAATAATAATAATAATAATAATAATAATAATAATAATAATAATAATAATAATAATAATAATAATAATAATAATAATAATAATAATAATAATAATAATAATAATAATAATAATAATAATAATAATAATAATAATAATAATAATAATAATAATAATAATAATAATAATAATAATAATAATAATAATAATAATAATAATAATAATAATAATAATAATAATAATAATAATAATAATAATAATAATAATAATAATAATAATAATAATAATAATAATAATAATAATAATAATAATAATAATAATAATAATAATAATAATAATAATAATAATAATAATAATAATAATAATAATAATAATAATAATAATAATAATAATAATAATAATAATAATAATAATAATAATAATAATAATAATAATAATAATAATAATAATAATAATAATAATAATAATAATAATAATAATAATAATAATAATAATAATAATAATAATAATAATAATAATAATAATAATAATAATAATAATAATAATAATAATAATAATAATAATAATAATAATAATAATAATAATAATAATAATAATAATAATAATAATAATAATAATAATAATAATAATAATAATAATAATAATAATAATAATAATAATAATAATAATAATAATAATAATAATAATAATAATAATAATAATAATAATAATAATAATAATAATAATAATAATAATAATAATAATAATAATAATAATAATAATAATAATAATAATAATAATAATAATAATAATAATAATAATAATAATAATAATAATAATAATAATAATAATAATAATAATAATAATAATAATAATAATAATAATAATAATAATAATAATAATAATAATAATAATAATAATAATAATAATAATAATAATAATAATAATAATAATAATAATAATAATAATAATAATAATAATAATAATAATAATAATAATAATAATAATAATAATAATAATAATAATAATAATAATAATAATAATAATAATAATAATAATAATAATAATAATAATAATAATAATAATAATAATAATAATAATAATAATAATAATAATAATAATAATAATAATAATAATAATAATAATAATAATAATAATAATAATAATAATAATAATAATAATAATAATAATAATAATAATAATAATAATAATAATAATAATAATAATAATAATAATAATAATAATAATAATAATAATAATAATAATAATAATAATAATAATAATAATAATAATAATAATAATAATAATAATAATAATAATAATAATAATAATAATAATAATAATAATAATAATAATAATAATAATAATAATAATAATAATAATAATAATAATAATAATTTAATAAAATTTATTCTTAATCACATTAGATCCATTTATATCATAACTATTTTTATACCCTATACCACTATGTGATTTGGGTATAATGACTTTGTGCTGCTCTTTGTAACTACCAAAAATATTTGACCTAGACCCATCTTTTATTATACCGATCGAATCAGAATCACTAACTGATTCGATTTAACGATGTCCGTCCGTCTGTCCGTCTGTCCGTCTGTGTGTCAATGTGAACCTTGTAATCAAACTGCAGGTCGCAAATATGAATATATTTTGACGAAAATTGGTACATAAACTTCCACCAGACATAGGCTGAACGCTGCTGAAATTTAAAATCGGTACATGTTCAGACCTAGCCCCCGTACAAATGACACCTATGAAATCGACATAAATTGCCATAAGATCCAAATTGTCATATAAATCATACTCAAATTGGGTTTATATGTGGTTATTACATCCATTAATGAGTAGTCCAAAAATGATCCCTATCGGACAACTCGTAGTTATAGGCCCCACATAGAGCTGCTTCCCAATCTACACTTAAATCTATCAAAAAGCAAAAATATTGCGCTGATTCTTCTCAAATTTTGTTTGTATATATTTTTGCAAAATACAAGAGACTTTACCAAACACAGTCAGGATCGGTCCATTTTTGGGCCTAGGCCTCATATAGATATAGCATACGATATGAACTTTTTCATATCCACAGCCAAAAAAATTAATTAAAATCCCACTCAAATTTGGTTTATGCGTATTTTCTATGTCCAGTTAGTTGGGCCTATGAGATAGGGTCTCTAAACACAAGGTATAGGGTATCATAAAGTCGGTCTAGAAGGACTATAATTTTCTTTCTTGTTATACTTAATATATTGTATCTGATAAAGTATTTAAGTTTTGTCACTTTTTAAAAATACGGTCTTTCATCCAGCTTATTTGTCGCATTTATTTGCTGCTTTTTTAGCCAAAACATTCTTGGCGTTACTAGGTTCAGCTCTTGATTTCGCTGCTGGTTTGTTTTTTTGGATTTAGAAAGAAATCGCATTGAGTAGAGGCAGAAAAGTTTTTCATCTTGAGTCTTCCATCGACAAGCGGCATAAAAGCATGGTATTGAGCGGTGCCATCTTTGTTATCTCAGCATCGAATCTGCTCTTCAGTGTTTTCAATGTTTCCTCATGATCCTCTTTGC
This sequence comes from Cordilura impudica, assembly GCA_963682025.1. Classification (NCBI taxonomy): domain Eukaryota; kingdom Metazoa; phylum Arthropoda; class Insecta; order Diptera; family Scathophagidae; genus Cordilura; species Cordilura impudica. The sequence continues at coordinate 170,028,621 of OY821520.1, read as the reverse complement.
TACTAAAAATTATTTAATTTTTTTACAACAATTCATTGCCCAATGTAATAAAGCAGTCGCATCTAATATGCGATCTTGATGAGAGCACTGGATACTATAGTCCGCTGCATTTCTTTTGAGGTTTGCTCCAATATGATCACAAGCTCCTTTACCATGAGCATATAATGAAAATACCACTCAGCTGGCATTCCAAAATCTTTTTTATGAGCTATAAGATTTGCGAAGTTACTTTTGTTTTTAAAATGTTGACCAGCTACGTCCGAAACGTAGTATAGCTTCTCTACTGTAAATTTAGAAATTTAGATATTATAGTATTATCTTCTGGTACTTATAAACTGCAACGGTAACACGTTTTAAATCGTGGGATATGATTGCTGTACTTTGTGTTCCGGATTTTCATCTTTCTGAATATAGTTGCTTGGTCTTTATTGAAGTGGAATGCTTGTATGAGATCCTGAAGAACATATTTATAGTTTTCTGCGAAATCATATAAAATAGCGAATTCACCAGACTTCAAATGTATCTTCCAATCCTTGAAGAATGGCCATTGCTCTTTGGGTTCTCAGGTTAGGCAATCCTGTGCACATTTTTTCCACAAAATCATCCACATTTAAAATGATTGTTGTCAATGTGCATCTGTCAGTCTGAATCCAAGAATCCAAGTTGACCTCCTCGGAAAGAAATATGCGGCATCAAACCAGTGGGTGTGGCACCTTCCACTCATGGTATATACCTAGACTAATATGATGGCCAGAGTCTTGACCTTTTCTGCACGTCAATTGGTTGTTAATGTAAGTAGTCGTATCAAAAATGGGTGGGATTGAGTTAGTGGGCGTGGCAGCTCCCATACAAAAAAAATTATTTGGGGTACTATAAACCCGACAGTATTGAAACTGGGTGTGAGTTTACGAGTGATGAGTGTGAGCAGTTATGTGGAAATTGGGAGGGATCAAACCAGTTGGCGTGGCACCTCCCATACATGGTAAATACATATCATCATATATTTACAGTTCTATGGCTAAACAACGTTTGCCGGATCAGCTAGTAAAAATATAATAAACTAGATATCCTAACTGCACATTCTTCATGACATAGTGCTTTGGGCAGTTTGAATATTTCATACAATTAATATGAAAGAATTTTCATCAAGTTATTAGAATTATGTTAATAGAATGAATCTCTTTGAATTTATATAAGGAAACCGTTCAATAAAAAGTTGTGTCGCTAAACCAACCATCTGTTTCAAATTCATTATATTTACATATATCCAAATATTTATTTAAAACACCACAAAATGGTATGATTGAATTAGCAAAACCTACTAATATTTCAAAGTTTTGTTTATGTTATTTATTTATTTTTTAATCGTTTTTCTTATCAGCATATCAAACATATCATCACTACTTTAGTAATAATGAGCGTAAATATTACATTGATACATTTTTAATGAAAATTATGTATAGCAGCATTTATTATTTCCATATACCACTATGTGGTTTGGGTATATTGACTTTGTGCTGCTGTTTGTAACTACCAAAAATATTTGATCTAGACGCATCTTTTATTATACCGATCGAATCAGAATCACTAACTGATTCGATTTAACGATGTCCGTCCGTACGTCCGTCTGTCCGTCTGTGTGTCCATGTAAACCTTGTAATCAAACTGCAGGTCGCAAATAAGAATATATTTTGATGAAATTTGGTAAGTAAGCTTTTATCGGCCATAGGATGAACGCCATTGAAATTGGTGAGAAGCGGTCGATGTTCAGACCTAGCCCCATACAAATGACCCCTATGAACTCGACATGAATTGCCATAAGATCCAAATTATCACATATCTCAGTCAAATTGGGTTTGTATATGTTTATTATATCCATTAATCAGTCGTCCAAAAATAAACCCAATAGGAAAATTCTTAGTCATAGGCCGCATATAGAGCTGCTTCCCGATCTTCACTTAAAGCTATCAAAAAACAAGTAAGGGTGTTAAATTCGGCTGTGCCGAATCTTTGATACCCTCCACCTCGGTTTGAGTATTGATATTAAATGTTAACAAAATATTTGAAAAAGTAAACAATTTGTTAAACTTAATACCAAATTATTTCAGCAAATTCTTTGCTCTGATCTGGATTTTTGTTTATTCCAGGAGTTGGTATATAGAGCTCTCTCGCATTAGTAATTCGCGCTCTAGCGAGGAAAGATCGTTTTCGTCTTTTCTATTATTTCGGATAAAAGAAAACATGTCTCCGCGTTTGATTTTTGGTCATCGTGGTTGCTGATCGGCATGCATTTAGTTTATATACCTATATGCATGCGTTTCAGGTTATATGACATAATTAGTTAATTAATTTAGTTTAAGTTTTTGGCAATTTATATAGCTCGCCCTAACCAACATTGCGAAGGTAATGGTTGTTAGGGTGGCTATACGCATTAAATCGTGCTAATTGGAGATGAATGTATAGTTTCTTTTAACTGGCCAAATAATTCTTCATTGCGGCCGTATAGGTCGGATCGAGTAACAATGTAACAATTTTTATGTTCGCAATTCTTAAATATCATTTGAGGTTTTCTAAACTTCATTGAATTTAAATTAATGTTTTCTTATCCTGAAATGCTATTAATGTTTCCTCAATCGCAATATTATAATGGTTTGGGTATAATGACTTTGTGCTGCTGTTTGTAACAACAAAAAATATTTGACCTAGACCCATCTTTAATTATACCGATCGAATCAGAATCACTTTCTGAGTTGATTTAACAATGTCCGTCCGTCCGTCCGTCCGTCCGTCCATCTGTGTGTCCATGTAAACCTTTTAATCAAACTGCAGGTCGCAAATATGAACATATTTTGATGAAATTTGGTATATAAGCCTTTATCGGTCATGGGATGAACGCTGTTGAAATTGGTGAGAATCGGTCTATGTGCAGACCTAGCCCCCATACGAATTACCCCTATGAAATCGACATAAATTGCCATAAGATCCCTATTGTCATATAGATCTTACTCAAATTGGGTTTTGTATGCGTTCATTACGTCTATTAATGAGTAGTCCAAAAATGATCCCTTTGGCCCCATATAGAGCTGCTTCCCGATCTTCACTTAAATCTATTAAAAAACAAAAATATTGCACTGATTCTTCTCAGATTTTGTTTGTATATATTTTTGCAAAATACAAGAGACTTTACCAAACATGATCAGGATCGGTCCATTTTTGTACGTAGTCCCCATATAGATATAGCATCCGATATGAACTTTTTCATATCTGGAGCCAAAAAAATTAATAAAAATCCCACTCAATTTGGTTTTTGCTTATTTTCTATGTCCAGTTAGTTGGGCCTAAGAGATAGGGTCTCTGAACGCATGGTATAGGGTATCGTATAGTCGGTCTAGACCGACTATAATTTTCTTACTTGTTTTTTTTTAATTTCAATTGAATTATTAAATGTAAACATATTTGATGTTTTCTGAATTTCAATTTGTGTTTAAAGAATAAAATTTATATTTTAAAAATTCAATTGATATCTTCAAAATTTCAAGTTATTATTTCCGACGTTTTAATATGATTTACTGAAGTTCAGTTGATATTTTCTAATTTATAATTGGAAATCTGAATTCCAATTTTTAGAATCGATGTTTTCTTAAATTTGAATGAAAAATTTAAAAGGTGCAAGTTTGTATTTATGTCAATAGTAATGTTTTAGTAATTATAAACAATTTTTAAAAATTATATATAATCGCAATCTGATATTTTGTAGGTAAAGCAGAATAATAATTTTACATATCTATGTAGAGCTGTTTTGAAAGCAAAAAAAAAAAATCAATGACGAACTCGGTAACTCTATTTTGTAAACAAAACAGAAAGTTAATTGCCAAACTTATGGTCATATCTGTGGTCACAAGCGATAACCACCTAAGTCGACTTAAAAATAATTTGAGTTATATATGCTATCATATTCTACTACAAACGCTTTATATTTTCGTGGAATCCCCATTTCTCTATCACTTTTTATTAAAAAGTTATTAATGAAAACATGCTGACCTAAGTCGTAATGAAGCCCCATAAGATTTATATAGAAAGTTATTTTTCTCTAAAGCATGATATTCGATGATCATGTTCTACTAAAAACGCTTTATATTTATTGAAATCCGCATTTCTCTAACACTATTTATTAAAAAGATATTAATAAAACAAGTAAGAAAATTATAGTCGGTCTTGACCGACTATACGATACCCAATACCATGCGTTTAGAGTCCCTATCTCTCAGGCCCAACTAACTGGATATAGAAAATTAGCATAAACCAAATTTGAGTGGGATTTTTATTAATTTTTTTAGCTGCAGATATGAAAAAGTTCATATCGGATGCTATATCTATGTGGGGACTAGGCCCAAAAATGGACCGATCTGACCATATTTGGTAAAGTCTCTTGTATTTTGCAAAAATATATACAAACAAAATTTGAGAAGAATCAGTGCAATATTTTTGTTTTTTGATAGATTTAAGTGAAGATCGGGAAGCAGCTCTATATGGGGCCTATGGCTAAGAGTTGTTGAATAGGGATCATTTTTGGACTACAGATTAATAGATGTAATCTATACATACAAACCCAATTTGACTAAGATTTGTATGATAATTTGGATCTTATGGCAATATATGTTGATTTCATAGGGGTCATTTGTATGGGGGCTAGGTCTGAACATGTTCCGATTCTCACCAATTTCAACAGCGTTCATCCCATGGCCAATAAAAGATCAAATTCCAAATTTCGTCAAAATATATTAATGTTTGCGACCTGCAGTTTGATTAATAAGATTTACATGGACACTCAGACGGACGGACGGACGGACGGACGGACGGACGGACATCATTAAATCGAATCAGATAGTGATTCTGATTCGATCGGTATAATTAAAGATGGGTGTAAGTCAAATATTTTTGGTTGTTACAAACAGCAGCACAAAGTCATTATACCCAAACCACGTAGTGGTATAGGGTATAAATATACTGATCTAAGTCGTAATGAAGTCTCATTACATTTATATAATAAGTTATTTTTCGCGAAAGCATGATTATCGACTTAGGCGGTTAATGCTTATGAACACATATATATGTAAAAGAATAATGGAAAAAGGTATGAACTAAAAGACCAGCCCTGTATGTACTCTTAACATCGTTGTGTTTGATGTCTAATTGAAAATGTTGACATTCATGTTAAAATGGAAATAACTATTGCAAAGCTAATTAGAACAAAATTGTGGCGCCATCTACTGTGGCTTAGCAAAACTGAGCAAAATGAAGTGACACTCTGTTAATATAAAAGAAATATATTTTCCCTAAAACAATATTGGCGAATTTTATATAAATAAAATAATATACCGATTTATTTGTAACATGCGGTTATTATGAATATACATGTATAAAATATATGTACATATATTATTTTATTTAATATATGTATGTATGTACATATATGTAAATCTTACACACAAAAAATACAACATCAAAATTTATTTTCGTGTTTTTCTTTAAATAAATTAATACATAAAATTTTGTTTGGTAAATTTACAATGCTTTTTTTTAATAACAACTAGGTAGTTTAACATTAATTACTTTAGATGCTGGTGAATTTTTACCCCTTTATATTAACTCGTAGTGTCTGCTTGTCGAAAAAATTTTGGATTGATTTTTAACCACTTTTCCGTGAACCAATCGATCTGAAACTTTGCAGGCAGGCTCGTTGTGATGACAAAAATGATCTAACAAATTTTTTTATTGATGCCAAAACAATGGAACCTTTAAAATTTTTCTACCAGAGTTGATAAAAAAAATTTACAAAGGGTTAGTTTTTATGATATTATTACCACAATGACCACAAAAACAACAAGTCCAGCTATAACAACAATACAACATTTAGAATAACAACAAGAAACGTCATATTTTTAATTTTTTTTTTTAATTTTTCAGAGATTTCCCTGGACCTGTTCCACCGATTTTTGAAACGGAAAACTTCCCATGAAGCATTCTCACTAAAAATGATCATCCTAGCTGTCCTATTTAGGCCGTGATCGTGACAAGAACAACATAGAAAATGATATTTTTTTAAGACTTTTTTTAGTTCTTCATTCATATCTCGGGCCATATTCAACAGATTTGGACGATTTTAGACAGCAAACTTCTCAGAATGTCAGTGAATCATTTTTTAAGCAAGCGAGCACTCTAGCTGCCCGATTGAAGTTGCCATCGTGATTTCCACAGACGGACAGGTGGAAAGACGGACATCGCTATATCAACTCCACTTGTTATAAGGACCACAAATATATACATTTTATGGAGTCCAGAATTTTTTTCTAATTATTACAAATGGAATGACAAACTTATATATACCCTCTGCACAAATTTAGCATGTATACATATTTTTAAAGTGACTTTACCAAATATGGTCAGGATCGGTCCACGTTTCGAACTGGTCCCCATATAAACATAGTATCCGATATGAACTTTTTCATATCTGCAGCCAAAAAAATAATAATATTGCCACCCAAATTTGGTTTATGCTTATTTTCTATATCGAATTAATTGGACCGAAGAGATAGGGTCTCTAAATCATCATATAGCGTATATCTTACTTGTTTTTTTATTTTCTGTTTTTCATGTTCATTATTTATATAAATAAAATGCTAAATTTTTTTAGGAAACTTTTTTTTATAATGCATGATCTGACGATGCAAACACAACAATATTATGAATAGTAATATAAATTATGTGGCAAAGCCTATAATTTTGCTCTATTTTCCATCTGTATATTGGTTAATACCTGAACTAGCACGAACATCGACAAAATTCAAAATGTATGTTATGTTCGCTGGAATATAATAGAGATTAATATGTGAACAAACCTAGTATTTATCTCTATACAAAACACGGTACAATTTTGTATGGCTATTAGTTTTCTAATATTTTACTTATAGAATATCGAAAAAAAAAACTTAAGATGGCTTGGTCGTGCTGCACGTAGCGGTCTGAAGCAAATCTGTGAAAAATTTAAATAAATAAACGGCTAAGTGTGAGATATTAGCCCGCTTAAAAGAGATGTGATGGAGTCTTCCAGAACTAAATTTTAGCCACTAGTCTCTCCAAGCAGTTTTACTAAAATAAATGTTCGTTCAAATATAATCAACATATTCTACGTCTGTTTACGTATAAAATAAACATTCTAGGACCATTAAAAGTCATACACATTTAATTCGATACTTTATTTTCTACAACAGGTCACAACTACAATGCAGCAGTGTCCTTCATATAATTTACATAATGTTTAGTCATTCACTTTTTAATGTTTTTGCCAAGGAATTTCATAATTTTCCGAACATTATAATGAACTTTAATTTTTACGACTTTTTATACGTCATAATTATTTTAATATGATGATGGCGCCAGAAATAAGTGAACAGCTTTTGCTCTTTTGCAATAGTTTTCTTTTCTTTTCTAAATTATCAAATATATTGTATATTGTTGAAATCAAAATAGCACAACCAGCTTTAAGTTGCAAAAAAATAAAAGAAACTTTGTTAGAGTTTTAATTACAGAATTCTGTTTTGTTCATTATTTTGAGGGGGTGTGTTTGTATGTGTTGATAACAAACAACTAACTGACCAACAAATAGTATTAGAGAATTTGGTTCAAACAGATGTGTACAACCTAACAAAAGATTAATTTTTTTCCTTTTGTTTTCTTTCAATCATAACCATCAAAATAGTTGGAGCTCAATTCGAATGCCACTTTACAAAGAGGGGGTAAATTATCAACCGTAGTTTTCGAGATACGAGTATAAGCAATACTATGGCCACCGCTAAAATTTAATATTTTTCGATCTGGCTACCCTAAGAGCGAAAAATTATTACCATTTTGCTCTATGACTCTAATTTTCGAGTTTATTATGATGAAATAAAAAAAATAAATAAAATACTTTAAAACATAAAATTAAAGTTTTTGTGAACTAAACAATAAGTCATTTTATACAATGCACATCGACTACTTTTATTTTTATCGATATATGGATTGCTCTATTCATAACAATGTACAACAGCCATTCTGGGGAGTGGAAAATTCCAGGTCAGGGGGAAAAACTACTGCAATATCAGGCCAATTACATGGCTGCAGATAGAACTCTCTTCCCCCTCTTTGGACGCGATTCTCCCATTTCAGTATATTTAGGTGTAAAGCGGTAGACCCATTTATCACCCATGGTGACGAATCGATGCATAAACTCGGCTTTATTATTGTGAATCATCGCCAAACACTCTATTTTGCGGACAGGTTTTTCATCTCCAAATTTTTGAATGCCTATCATTTCAGCTGGTTCACGCACCTTTGGAAGATGATTACCCATTTCTGGAGCGGCCACTTCAATTATTCGACCACTACGATATTCGTTTTAGCAGCTCATACGGCTCTGCTACCCAATATTTTCTAGTTGTAAACGAAGGAGGATACTCCCTCAAATTAAAATCTAGTTCAGCTTTAGTATCGGCTGGGTTGAGACCTATCAAATGAATATATTGAATTACGTTAAAGGACCAATTTTACCCATGTTCACAAATTCGTTCGTTTATTTTAGATTGTTCAAAAAAAAATAAAAAAATAAAAGAAATACCAAACAATATGGCAACTTGAACTTAAAACATATTTTTTATAAGGTTGCCACTTTTCACGAAAGTAATTTTTTCAAACTACTGCCACACCCTCTGCATTTCAGGTCGGGTTGTTATGGAACCGCCTTCGCATTCAAAACTATTTTAAATATAATATACTAGCAGTAACCCGATGCGCTTCACTACACCAGTCGTAACGAAATAAAAAGCAGGCAATACGTTTTGTAGAAAAATTTTGTTTTGTATAGGAGGTGCCACGCCCATTAGTCTGATTCCGCCTATTTTTGGGCAACTACTCACATTAATAACTTACGAACTCAGACAAAGTCGTTAGACTTTCATTATTATAGTACTCCAGTTATGTTATATTAAATACTTATTTTGTATGGGGGTACCACGCCCACTGGTTGAATCTCGCCCATTTTTTTATGGGACTACTCACATTAATAACTCATGAACTCAGACCATGTTACAAGGTTTTCACTATTACAGTACTTCAGATATATGACATTATATATTTACTTTATATGAGAGGTACCACGCCCTCTGATCAAATTCCGCCCATTTTTTTCGAGTACTAACGTTGATAACTTCTGAACTCACACAAAGTCTCAACACTTTACCTATTACAGTGCTATAGATATATTATATTTATTATTTACTTTGTATGGAGGGTACCACGCCCATTGGTCCGATCTTGCCCATTTTCTCCGCAACTCCTCGAATTATTTTAATATGTACATGTATATAGTTTCAGAACTCTTGTTGTCGTAGTACTCCAGATATTAGGGACGTATTAGATGTGACACGCCCACTGGTCCGATCCCGCCCATATTTTATGAGGCTACTCACATTAATAACTCATGAACTCAGACAAAGTTCCAAGGCTTTCACTATTACAGTACTTCGTATATATGACATATATTAACTTTGTATTTGAGGTACCACGCCCACTGATCGGATTCCGCCCATTTTTTTTCGAGTACAAATGTTGATAACTTATGAACTCACACACAGTCTCAAGACTTTATCTATTACAGTACTCTAGATATATGACATTTAATATTTACTTTGTATGGTACCCACGCTCATTGGTCAGATCACGCCCATTTTCCGCAAGTATTCGAATTATATAAATATGTATATGTATATAGTTTCAGAGCTCTTGCTGTAGTAGTACTCCAGATATTATATGTTAAAATTAATTGTTAAAAATTCACTTTGTATGGAAGGTGCCACGCCCACTTGAAAAATCAAAAATATATAGCCCATTTTTCCTTCCGGATAGGCACTTAGCTACTGTAAAAATTTCAAGACGATTGGTCTAGTGGTTTGGTTCCTATAAACCACAAACCAACCGACACACAAACATACACAACTCTATTTTTATATAAAAGATGTAGTGATAGTTGTGTTCTTCATGGACATGGACATACAGGCAGTCTGACAGACAGACACACGAAGAGACGGACAGACATACGTAGGACGGACTGAAAATGCTAAATTGGTGGATGGGTCTTGAGTAGGTATTTTTGTAGTTACAAACGTATGCAATGACTTATTATATCTTCACCATAAAACTTCAAAAAATTGCAAAGCTTTTCCTCTTTCATATCATTGTAGAAAAAGCGGAAGTGTTTACATATATCTTTTGAAAGATAAAAATTTATGATTTTAAAAGGTAGAAAGATAATCAAATAAAAAAAAAATAAATAAAACTATAAACGAGGTTTAACTCAATTTGATGTTAGATATATATCATCCGGTCCGTTTGTAATATATACTGTGGGACGGATTTATATATGAATGAGTTACAGCCTTTAAATTTTTTTTACTAATATTCCGATCCATATACCTGTTAAAAATAATTATTTACAAATAGACAAGTGCACCGGCTTTACCCTTGTGGTATTTTAAAATGTTTTAATACGTTTTACTTTTTTTCAATAAAACTTGTGGTTATTTGTACATTCTTAAATATGTTGACAACAAAATAAACTATAGAAAATTTCAAGTTCTATTGTGCTCCTATTTTTTTTTTATAGAATAAATTCTTCTTGCTGTATATTCTATTTTTATCGTTGGTTTGAGCAACACCAACAACCATACCATGCAATTAATCAACAACAACATTTCCAGCAGAATATTTCTTTTGAAATTTCTGTTTTATTTCATTTTTTAAATGTGGTGAGACGTGCAGACCACAAAAACTAGCCGAAACAATACAAACCACATATCAAGAATTGGTTAAGATTTCATGTTGTTGATATCGTAAACAACATCAACATACATCAGTAATAACAGAAGTTGCAGCTTTAGTAACAGTTGCAACACCCATTTGTCGGTTGCTCTTTGTTTGAGTTCAAAACAGAAGAACATTGATTTTTTGTTGAAGATAGTCCAGTATTTTCTTGTTGTTTTCGATCATGGTCGGACAGTTGCCGAGTTGTGGCAATGTTTTGTTTCTATTTCTCAATGTTGTTCTTGTTAAAGTATAGTGTTATAGCTGTGTCGACAGTTAATTTTTACTAACTTGGCATTCAACATGAAAGGGGATGATGTTTTTTTCTGTTCTTTAAAATGTTTATTGTTAAAAAGAGTGTTTCAGAAAAAGTGCATTTGATAATACAGTTTTTTTTAGAAATAAAAGACATTGTTTAAAGACGTTGTTGGATAAAAAAAAAAATTGTGATTGTGTGTAATCTAGCGTTCTGCCAAATGGAACAATACCATAAAGTGATCAACACATACTAAAAAGTGTTCGCAATCCCTTAAACAGAAATTAGTTACATGATTTTCTTTAATATTACGATACATCACTTTAAGAAAAAACTAACTAACTAATGCAGTGAATTTTAGTTAGCTTGGAGGGAGTTGGTATGTAAATGTCTGTTTCAATGAGCTTATATATTCAGATGACATTGCTAAGTCTAAGTTTTGGGTTAATAAACAACATTGAGTGTTTCGCGCATTCAAATTAGCCAATTGGATTTGCCCCACTTAAAAAGCTTGGCATACAATTGAAGGAAAATGAGTGACAAACGTTGGTGTCATCAGCAATGAATACTCTGATTGAAGGTCTGAGTAAGAAGGTCATTCAGAAAGAAGAAAAAAGAGAGGGAGAAAGAACAGAACCTTGGGGTACCCCTGAATTAAGCTGAAACTCATTGGATAAGATCCCATCAGTAACAACACGTATTGTGCGGTCTCTGAAAAAAATCGATATAAATCGAAAGAAGTGAATGCTGACCACCAATGCAATAAGCTTTGATATCAATGTACCATGTATTTTGATCCCAGGAGCACTGAAGAGTTAAATAAATAAAAATTGACCGAATTATTTTTTTTAAATTCTACATAGCGCTTTCATAGATTTTAACAGAAAAACTCGTTTTCGGTCCTCTTTATTTAAAAATATCTTCAAATCCAAAGCTAGCCTTGGCAAATAATGGTTTAACGTTCTAGGATTTATCCCAAATTTTAGGAATGGAATTTATACACATTTGGTTATTATATTTTAAGCGTCGCATCTAAAACTTCAACAGCACTTACCAAATATTTAAATTTTTTGAATAAATTGTCTTTTATTACTTTGGGGTTATATGTGACCCCAATTCCAAAAGGGTTAATGGGGTCATATTATTTTTTTCCGAAACCCTTGGCTACCAAGAAAGTAGAAAAGTGATGAATTTTTGATACAAAGTATTATTTTGGCATATTTACAGAATATTTTACAAAATCCCATTTTTCTCGAAATCCGCAAAAGTAAAATCCTTGTCAAAAAAATTCCGTTGCAGGGATTTACCGAAAAAATCACACAGTTGATCTCTGGCATGTGTTTAATAAAACCTTAAAGCGCCAGGTCCATTTTTACAAATTTTGTTAAAGAAAATTTTTTAAAACTTGAAAAAGGAGTTTTCAAAATTTTATCAAAAAAATTTCCCATTTTCGGTCAAAATGCGCAATAGGTTAACAACGTGGCAATAAAATGGTACATCATATCTGATTACTTACTTAAAGTTGAAAAAAATGCTATCAAATTTCATGACCTAGTTTTTTTTTTTGCACAAAAGTGGTCTGGGGTATTTTCTATTTATTGGCGAATTTTTATTCGATTTCGAATTTTGATAGCTTTTCGAAAAGATAATTTAATACCGACCCCGAAAAGTTAAGCGATAGTACGAAATTTTCGTAAAATCTCAAAAAAAGTCATATTTTCCCCATATAAACACACTTGAAATTTTCAATGGACTTCCGGCGTGACTTTTCTTTATCCGATTGTTGCCAAACTTCACATTTATTAGTTTTATATGGAAAGGTAACAAACTGGACCCCACCTATCCCCAAAATCGCATTTTCATTTTTTAAGGAACACTATAGTGAACATCGATCCAATATTTTTAACTCACAGTGTCGTAAAAAATATTTTTTTTCCAACTCCTAATAAGAAAAATTCCATGGGACATACATATAAAGGGTGATTTTTAGCTATTATCTTTTTGGCAACACTGGTTTAAACAGCTGACGCATGTTTCGTGTTTTGTTTCATTGTCAAACATCTTCAGTTTGTTCTATAATTTAACCATGAATCGTCTTACAAACGATCAACGCTTGCAAGTTATTGAATTTTATTATCAAAATGCGTGCTCTGTTAAGAAAGTTCATCGCGCGCTTCTTCCGTTTTATGGTCAGTTTAATCGACCCACTCAATGGGTACGCAAATATGCAGAAATGTCGAATTTGGAGTGCATATCAGCCAGAAGCATTGGAAGAGCTACCAATGCATCCAGAAAAAGTCACAGTTTGGTGCGGTTTATGGGCTGTACCGTACTTCTTCAAAGATGATGCGAATCGTAACGTAACTGTGAATGGTGAGCGCTACCGAGAGATGATATCCAACTTTTTTTTGCCCAAAATGCAAGAGCTTGACTTGCATGACATGTGGATTCAACAAGACGGTGCAACATGCCACACAGCACGCGCAACAATGGACTTATTGAGAGGCGAGTTCGGTGAACATTTTATTTCACGTTCGGGACCGGTCAATTGGCCGCCTAGATTGGGCGATTTAACGCCTTTAGACTGTTTTTTGTGAGGCTACAATCCCGCTTCAATTGACGCATTGGAAGACAACATTGAAGCATTTATTCGTGAGATACCGGCCGAAATGTTGGAAAGAGTATGCCAAAATTGGACTAAGGGGATGGACCATTTGATGCGCAGTCACGGTCAACATTTGCATGAAATAATCTTCAAACATTAAATTATATGGACAGTACTATCGATTCAAATAAAGATATCATGCATTTTTCTAAATTTTATGTGTTTTTTTTTTTTTGGAAAATTTTCCTACAGCTCTTAAAAAATTACCCTTTATATCCTACTGGCCTAAAACAGTCATTATTAGTGAACAGATAATTTACTTTGACCAAAGCGAATCCATTGTTTTTTGTTTTTATTCTTGCGTAAAAACTACATTTATTGTCTTGCTATTGTCCTAGACCTTAGTCAAATTGGTTTGTATGTGTTTATTACATACATAAATGAGTAGTCCAAAAATGATCCCTATATGAAATTTCTTAGTCATAGGCCCCATATACAGCTGCTTCCTGATCTTCATAAAAAAACGAAAATATTGCACAGATTTTCCTCAAATTTGGTTTCTATACATTTTTTCAAAATATAAGTAACTTTGCCAAATATGATCAGGATCGGTCTTTTCCTCGACCTAGTCCCCATATAAATGTAGAATCCGACATGAACTTTTTCATATCTGCAGCCAAAAAAATTAATAACAATAAAACTGAAATTTCGTTTATGCTTATTTTCTATATCAAATTAGTTGGAAAGGAGAGACAGGGTCTCGAAACCATGGTATAGGGTATCGTATAGTCGGTCTTAATCGACTATAGTTTTGTTACTTGTTTTTTTAACTTTATGACAATATGCTTTTTTTCTAATCTTTCTTATTTATTAAAACATTTCAGACATACATATGTATGTAGGTAAAAAAAAAACATTTTAAAAATTAAAACTGTAATAGATTTTAATAGCTTTTTTAACAGTGGGAAGTTCTGTTTATTATTTTTTAGTAATACTGTATTTTTCTTACTTAACTAGCAGCTAGAGGCAACTATAATTATGAGTTTGGTCTAAAAACTATAATTATTATTTATTGATTCAAATATTGATTGCAAATAATCCATATTCTGTTCTGTGTTATTTCTGTCCTTTAGTAGTTTTTTCACTTCTTCATCTAAATGCCGATGTTCCACTTTCCATTGATTTCGAATACTGGATATTTGTGGAATTTCCTGAAATTATTCTAGCATTTTGCTCTCTATAAAATCTGTAATCCTTATTTCTTTCATTCCTGAGCTTCCGCTGGTAGATCCCCAATTGGCACCAAGTAATAATTAATGGCATATTTTCCATGACAGAGGATTTTGTGAACTGTTGCAGACATATTTCTCAATGGCTACTTGGGTTTATATTTTTTTGCACACCATTGCATACTTACACACCAGTATATACCTACTTATACTTTGGGTAATTCTATTAAAATGAAAAATGTGTTCTACCCGCAGATCGTCGAAAATCATGCTTTTGAGAAAAATAACTTTTTATATAAATGTAATGGGGTTTCATTACGACATAAGTCAGAATGTTTTAATTAATAAATTTGTAATAAACAGTGTTATAGAAATGGGGATTTCACGTAAATATAAAGCGTTTTTAGTAGAATATGATAGCATACATAACTCAAATCGTTCTTAAGTCGACTTATGCTGTTATTGCTTGTGATCACAGATATTAGGTTGAAGAGGACATTTTCACCTTTCCCCGCGTGGTTTACGTTTCTTGTTACCTTTTGTTTTTAGAAGTTCTATACCACTAAATTAGAAATTTGACAAAAAATATAGTATGTTAATAAGTATTTCAGAACACCTCTAATATTAAGCGGTAGGTGTGTGCCCACTTACAACAACAAAAGACTACAACCTTGTGAAAAGGAATGCAGGTCACTATCGATGATAACTTGCGAGTATTAATCATTCATTTTTGATAAAAAAAAAAAAAAAAAACCCTTTTTTTTCTGAAATTAAAAAACAGTTGAGTTTGACAGCAAGCCACATCCAGAATTAGCAATAGTTTTACTAAATTTTTTGGCCACCTTAATTTGGATATATTAGCTACAAAATAGTGTTAATATTTTACAAATGGGTGACAAAAAAGTTTGACTTTTTGTCAATGAAATCAAAATTACAGTCGCAGTATAGTTCAAGGTAAGCTCAAATGAAATGGACTTCCTTAAAAGGCCATACAAAAAATCAACCAAATCTATAAATGACGAAGTATGCCCGGAGTTCTTCCTGAACAATATTGCCATTAATGTTCCTTAACGCCCGATCCGCTACTTAATATTATGTCTATTCAATATTTCCTTTTAGAAGATTATCTGACAATTTTAATGATCTTCATAATTTCAAGAATTATTCTTTTAATATTAATGTTGTTAAATGTAATATAATTTTATTTTAAAATACCTAGTTTTAAATACTATTCTAAATTCGTATAGAGTATATGTATATTATACAGTCTGAAAGCATTTAATCCATAGACTAAAATATATAAATAAAAAACAAACAAAAAAAAATCCTACAGTAAACTTAACGAAACGTAAGGCCAAGTCAATTCATGCTAGATGCTTTAAATAATCTTTCTGGCTTTTTGTCCTGCTATGACAGACAAAATATACAATAAATGAATTTATTTGCCTGCAGATTTATATTCATTGTTGTACTCGTATCTCACGTACGTATATGTACAAACAATAACTATATAAATGTCGATCAT
Organism: Cordilura impudica; assembly: GCA_963682025.1. Classification (NCBI taxonomy): domain Eukaryota; kingdom Metazoa; phylum Arthropoda; class Insecta; order Diptera; family Scathophagidae; genus Cordilura; species Cordilura impudica. The sequence goes on along the minus strand of OY821520.1, from coordinate 170,012,110 downwards.
TAATAAAAATTTAAGAAATTAATGATTGTCCTGTGCTCACAGTCACTACGTTGTCAATCACTTTGATGTTGCCTATATGTTAAACTAGACTTTTACTTTGTTGTTGGTTAGTTTCATCTTTACAAACTGTTTATATATTACAGCGAATGATTGTCATTTTTCTTATAATGTTGTGATGAAAACCACTCACACTCACATACCCATACAATAAACTATTGTTTTCAAAATGTGAAACAAAACGAACACAATAACATAGACATACATATATATTATAACTACAACATCAGCAGAGCAGCAGCATCGTCAACATATATCATAAAATGTAATCTCTAGCATGACATACGAACACAATCATATTGGTATAAATAAGTACATATGTACATGTACAAAAACAGACAGACAGACATTATGCACTGTATTTTAGGATTATTCTTTTGTAACATCAGCAACTCAAAAGTTGATAAGAGAGTTTATCTTTGTGTTAGTGGTGATATCAAAAAAAAAAAAAAACCGTAAGCATGCACAAGTATGTGTGAACATAGGTTTAATACATATGTATGTTTGTAATAAAAAAAGTGCAAATTACTCACATTCATTATATGAGTTTGTAACAAAATAACAACAACAACAACAACAACTCGAAAAACAAAAACCAAAACAACAACCATATTTGCAATACAATATGAACGGCCAATAAACCATATTGTAGTTATACGAGTATTGGAAAATGTCTCTGTTGTTGAAGTTTGCCTTTTAATACATCTTTTTATAGTCGCTAGTTGCCTTATTGCTGTTCTCGTTGCTGTTCGTAGGAATTTTTGGTTGAGTTAATAACTCATCATAATCACAAAATTTATCATCAGTTTAACAACTGTTTGTTGTGCTACAGCTAAAATACCGCTACCTTTAAAAGGCGCGTAACATAAATGTAGTACATACGCATCACCGTATTGACAGTACTCAAATATTTAGGATGAATTCGGGTAAGTTTTCCGATAAAGTATAAATTAAAACTTTTTCGAAATCGATCGGTATCTCTTACCTCATCTAAGATTTAGGTTATATGGATCGCCCAAAAGTGGCGCCTTTTCCCAAATAACAATCAAAAATTTGATAGAAGTATTCAGTAAAATTAATGAATGTATAGGTTAGAGGATTTCTCACAGAATAAGATTCAATAAACAGTTTCAAAATCGAATAAAAATTATGGATGACAGACCTCAGCAAATTTGGAATTTTTTTAGCTTTTAGAAAAAGGCGCAAAATTTTTTTGAAAAATATTCTATTTCAAATCAAATTGTAGGTAAACAGGTTAACCGCTTATAATGCTTTCGATGTTGTTTGAAAGGGTTTTCTAGTTTATATAAAACAAAATAAAAATTAAGTTTTTTGGTCGTTTACTTTTGCTCAGTTTTTCAAATATACTATATTTTGGTAGTTTTTTCTACTTTGATAGAACAGAACTAAAAATGTTTAATTACGTTTACTCATATATTACCTAAAATGGTTCACTAATACAACGCTCTAACTAGTTAAAGTGATCTTGGCTACATATGCTTGCCAGTCTGCACTCAACAACCATAAAGTTTTAAAAACATCTTGACATACGCCGGATAGATGTTTAGACTTGTTTTGCCATAAGAAAGTGAAAAATTTGTAGCTGATTTTAGAGGCTCAAATTTTAATTTAATTTTATCTAATTTTTGCAGATTTTAAAACAGAAATTTTATTTTTTTTCATATTTAATTTTGATAGGATAGCGAAGTATTTTTAAGAGGATTGTTAATGTTTTGTTATTTTGGTGTATTGGCCATAATAAAAACTACAAATTCTGGAAGGCAATGATCATCAAAATTTTGTTAATGAATTCAGGAGAATAAAAAATCCGCTTGCGCTCCCTGGATTATATTTTAAATGTCGAAAACTTACAATATATATATTTTGTAACAATTAAAAATTTTTGAAAAAATATTTGCACTTAAAAATTAAAAAACGAAAATTCACTAGCGCTACCTATACTATTTTTTTAGCGGTTACTGAATTCAGCATAATAATATAAAAAAAAGTAAATATAAACTTTTATGCCTAGTATTATTGTGCTGATGACTGATATATATTGACCAACTTTTCCGTGCTGAGGCCAGTTGGCGTTTGAATCAATAAGAGGCGGAACAATATTTTGGTTAAAAAGAGTGGAGTGCAATAATGTGTATACAACATTTTAAATTGTTTGATTTATTTATAAGCTCGGAAGACGAAAGCGCATTTAGATTGGCTGTTATAAAAGAAGTAGACGTTTCACCAGAACAGGAATAAAGAAAACTTCACACCATTTGCATGAATATTAAGACAAAATGGAAGGGATCGAATCGTACAAAGGAAATCTAGATTAATGAATTCACGACATTTAAAATCTTCGAAAAACCTATACATTTACTAACCGAACCAGAGGAAAACCAGGAAAATCTTTGGAAGTGTGTTCGTCGTGCACAAATTATAAGACAAATTATATAAGTGGCTAATTAATAAAATTTCATTGCGAAACTTGGAACTTTGAGAACCTTGGATGATTTCTTCATAAAAAAAATCGGGAAAATAGGTCCAAAAGTGGTCCGATTCCATTAAAATTTTACAGTGTTTTTTGGCAATATTTTTGTAAATTTTTTAAATATAATAGGGAAATTTGCAAATTCGGCAACTTTTGTGGTATTTTAACCAAATTTTAAAAATATTTTTATGGGCCTAGGTCCAAACGTTGACCGATTGCAAAGATTTTTCACAGATCTCGTCATTGGCCTAATAAACCCTTATGATTAAAATTTCATTGCAATAGAATAACATTTGCTACATTCCAATTTTTGAGGAAAATTTGTATGGGGACTAGGTCCAAACATGGGCCGATTCCAACAAATTTAAGTAGGGTTCGTCTTTAGGTTAAAAACAGTTTAAGTTCCAAATTTCAGCACATTATCCTTATATTTGCACCATGTAATATTAGCCCCAAATAACATTGAACTTTGATTATATTGAAGCCCGCTGTAGACCTAGCAGCCTCCACCAGCACTCATTTTAAAGGAAAATAGAGGCGAAAAAGTGTTCTTTCGTCCGGTATGTGTACCTCCTGAACCAGCCGGAACCCGTGAAGAATTCCGCAAGGTAGCCTAGTGGAACAATTAATATGCAATTAAGGTTATAGTAGAATCCTTGCTGCAGCTGCTACAGAAGTCAGCTCTCGGAACACTTATGCGTGCGATTATCCGCCTTCTTGCACAGTGTCCAGTGAGTACTCCTATAAGTAGGCTGATTGTCCCTTTACAAAACCAAGGAGTGCTTTCGTTGTCCCTGGATTAGGCAAGGTACTGGAATATTCTAAGTTCCTAAGAACTGGAATATTTTGCAAGATGTTTGTTGTGTCCAGCTTTTCCTTAATTCAAGATCAGCTGCCTCTTCAATTAGATTAGACAGATAGGTTAGAGGAATTCTAATACCAGTGTCCATGGTCCCGCTTAAATATAGTGAGCCCTTACGCGCACACTCGTCAGCCAGCTCGTTTTTTTTTTTTGACTGCACTATGTCTTGGAACCCATATTGTGGGATTTTTTCGAGGGAACTGATACATTCCCTAAACATTTCGATATAGACTCTCCTTGATTTCAGAGCATTGCTGTTCTCCACCAAAATGTTTATGGTCGTCGGCCTACAGAATTATATTCGTTGCTATGAGAATTACGTGAATCTTGGCCTGAAATCCGAGATACATGAATGTCAAGTTGCCTAGTCTGCCCTAGTCATTATTTGGATATTAAAATTACCCCCAAAGTTCATCACCAGTGACATATAATCAGTTTCTCGATCAATTTGTGTCCCGCCCACTGTCCGTACGATTGTGCTGTATACGCAAGAGCTTTTTTCTAGCCTATCTGACTTCCTTAAGCGGAGAGCCACTTTTGCTGCCATGCTCCTGATGAAAATATCAATAGTTCAGCATTACCTCCAGTCCTGGCTATGGTGTCGATCTAATGGCTCCGATGGTGCCCAGATAGGCCACTCTCTATGCCTTCACAAGTCTAGAAAGTCTGGCCCCTACGTTCATAGCTTTCCACCACATCAGATTAAAATATGTCAAAATAGGTCTAATTAGCGCATAATATATCTAGTGGACGATTTGCAGTTTGAAATAAAATAAAAAAAAAAACTAACAAAAAAATTTGGATAATTAAATTTTATAATTTATAATCATAATGTGTAAAAAAAGTAATAAATCATTGAAAAAAATTGGACGAACGAAGGGTGTACAAGAATTATCCGTTATTATGGAACTTGAATATGTTATCCAGTTCCCATGACTTTTTGAGTGAGTTGTTCTTGGTACTTATGATCAAAATTTAGAAAAACAATCTGTCAGTCAAGAGCGCACTATCATTCCCTGCATTAAAGGTAGATTTGTACAGATGCTCAGGATTCAGTAGGGTAGATGTAAACGTGCTTAATTTTCGATTAACATATTGCAATTAATAAATCCCTCCCTTCGTTATTGTCTGGCAGCAATTCGTAGCTTAGCAACACAAATTCAACGCTTTGTATGGCACTCGTCAAATATATGTATGTAAAACAAACGTTTGTGAGGACATATATATCCTGAAATATTGCTATCACGCTGTGGTCAGCACACCCAGTTTTGAGCAGGTACGATTAACCACAATGTTGTACGAAAGAACATAATCAAATTTTTGTGTTAGACTAGGCATACGAATAGTTTCAAGTTCTTGGATCTGGATCGATTCTTAAATGCCGAAGAGATTATCATACGATTGGGTTAGTAATCCGTTTGTGCTGATATTAATACTAAGTTATATACTCGACCAGGACGGAGTTTTTATAATGTCGACGGACGACACAAAATTACTGTTTCATCACTTTTAATAAAGCTATAAATATTCAAATTAAATAACATACAGAGTACATTATGTATGCGAACAGCATTTTAAATTTGCTAAACGACCTGAATGTTACGGCCTATATCGAATATAAATGTTCCCTATGCATTGTATTATGGAATTAATTAAATGTCTTCAGAATATATAAATGATGTTTTTAATACCATTTTTGTTATCTAGTCCGTTCCACATGCGATCTAACCAATTAGTTTAATTTCACCAAAATTCTGAACGCATCCACACCGCTTAGAAAGAAACCTTAACAGGTCTCCCGTATAACGTCTGCTATGGAAGCCATATTGTCGATCATTGAGAAGTGACTTGCCTCTAGATTGTTGACAAGATGGTAGTTAATTATGCTCTCCATCATTTTTAGAGACTGAGGGAAAGACTTCCGCACGGTACAAAGAGATAAAAAGTTTGGACAATGGACTATCTAGTGAAATGTTACTTGTCTATTTTTATTGGACAGTGGTAACATTCGCTCAACAATGGAATGATTTAATTTTTTTATTGTGTTCTTTTTTGTTTGAACATACGCTCAAATATCAAGAGCGTTCCTATCCTCGCTATTTAAATTAATTTGTAAGTATATGGTTTGGTGTTTGATTCAACAATCGTTACTTTTTTTAATTTTTCTCTGCATACAAGGCTAGCATGAGATTCTTAAAACTAGTCTAGTATTAAGTGACATTTTAAAGTCACTTAATGGTTCTTTGGTTTATTTTACAGTTTTCCATTTAATATTTTTATATCTTCAATACACGTACATGTGCTGACATCCCAGCAATATCTGAAAACATTTTCTTTCAAATAATTCAGTGCATTGAGTAACTTTCTTTACCATCGACCGTTGCTCAATACTTCAAAAACCATTTCCATTGCAATGTACTGCTTTGGTGAAATATTAAACCATTTACTCTAATTCTATTGCAATAGTTTACAATAAATTAAATTCGTGGGATGTTCATACATGTTTAGAAGGGGGGGTCGATTTGTAGGGAGGTAAAAAATCGCTCAAGTGACAAGGAAAATCATATTCTAGGGATCAAAATAAGAAACTGTGCCCTAGAAACCATACCTCTAAAACGAATTCTGATATTCCGACTTTTGACCTGTCTGTCTGTCTGTGTGTCTGCCATGGAGCAACCCATTCCATACACTTTCTGTGAAAAAATATGAACTTTGACATAGTCATGCACAGTCACACGTAGTCACGCACAGTCACGGAGTGATCGAAAAGTTATTTACCCTCATCCGATCGATTTGAAACTTGGTCCATACACTTGCTGTGAAAAAAAGATTAACTTTGACATAGTTCCGCACGGTCACGGAGAGATGAAAAACCAACTGCCCAGAAGAACATGTTGTTTATTACACAGGTAGTTATTTATATATTTTTAAAAATATCGTTGGAAAGTTTTTCAATAATACTGTTGCTGCAACAGTCAAATTTTTGATCATAAAAAGGTATAGTAACCCAATGCGGTTTAATTTACTCATAAGCGATGCACCTATTGAATAATTTAACTAATGAAATAGTTCACGTATGTACAAGTCTTTTCAGAATTATGACCAATTTTAAAAAATCAAATGGAACAGGTATATATTATACAATTGATTTTTCTTTCTTCAAATTCGTTAGGGATTTCCCCCTAATCAGGCAAATTTTGAAAAAATTAAAAGGCTGTTTATTTAGTACAGTAACCAAATGCGGTTTAATTTAAGTAAGTTAATTTATGTAAGTTATTGCTATCACTCATTTATTATAATTGTCAACTGTTTTTAATTACTTTAATATTATATATTTTCAGTTGGTGGACGGCTTTCAGAAAATTGAGTTGAAAAACATGCCCCCTGCTCCAGAAAGAGTTGAATTTTCCACCGATTCGAAGTACTTATACGACATGGCTCATGCAATTTCTGGCGGCGTAGTTTCGGTGGATCTGGCTAACAACAAACCAGGGTAAATTGTACATTCTCGGTGACTCACCAAGGCCGCTAGATTATTACGATTATTTGTGAAAACGGAAAATCTAGATGAGAATTTTAGAATTCTGGTTGAATTTATAATTAAATGTTATGTGCCAATGTACTTCAATATCAAGTATTACAGCTCTGTCAGGTACGGTAGTGCATTATTTTTCAAGTTCACTAGTTCGTCACGATTTCTAGAGCCTTACGCAGAATTGTCAATCAAGTAATTACAGATAACACAGTTCAACATGAAAAAAATTACGGGGTTCCGACGATTGATTCTGGTGGAGGAGACCGAAAAAAATATACGTGTGTCGGCGTTTTGAAAGATCACATCGGAATTTTATTTCAGAAGCGGTTAAAATTTCCCAACTCTGGCCTGTTCTTGCAGCATATTGGTATATAAAACTATGATTTCTTTATATCTGAGGTATAGGGTATGTTCAGCAACATTATGGCAAATATTTTTGTAGAACATATTAACCCTCTAGCTCCCCCTCATAACGGCATTTTTTGGCTTTATTCTAACAAATCGTAAAAAACACACTGAAAAAGGGGAAGGGCGGGGATGAAATGTTCAACAAAAATGTTGACCATAAAATTTTACTATATATGTCAGAACACACCAAAACCAAAAATTCTACGCTATTGAACCGATGTTGATGACCCAACGGAACTTAGAGTTTATAAAAAACCAAATATAAACTTTAATTGCACAAGTTACACGGATATGATCAATTTGAATGATATAAATAACGTATTTGAACCACCATTCACGCGAGGCATTCCATACGCTACATTGAAAGAATATTTAAATCAAGATGATCCACCGTTTAATGATCCAAAAATTCCATCACACATACAAGGAACGGAACGACACGTTCAATTGCTAGCTAGCGTTTCCAAACGAGTTATACCGGAAAATTAGAGGCTGTTATGGCGACGATATTAGAGAAGCAAAAAAGACTTCAAACAATAATTTCTTTTAGTTTCTTTTCTATTACTAAGTTATATTCATTTTTTCATTTACATATGTTCTTTTACTAAATAAATTTCTAAAGAGAATAAACTCCAGAAAGAAAAAACATTCCAAGTTCTCTAATTTTTCATGTAAAGTGCCAAAAATGGTAGTTTTTTGAAATGTTTTTATGGGGAACACCCCAGTGGGTTCCAGGGGGTGTGCCACTGGCATGGGTAAGTCGGCCCTCCAAAGTTAGAGGGGGTCGATCACACATTTTGACTCGATTGGGGCACTCTAAAATGAGACAGACAGACACACAGGTCAAAAGTCGGGACATAAGAGTTCGTTTTAGAGGTATAGTTCCTCGGCCAAAGTTTTATATTTTGATCCCTAGAATACGATTTTCCTTGTCACTTGGGCGATTTTTAAATCGACCCGCCCTAATGTTTAGTCACTTACTTCTTTTCTGTTTGCTTATCATACTTAAATAATTGTTTATGATCTACCACAATGTAAAGTGAGTAGCTATGCATAGCAAACTTCCTATTGTTTGCACTTATATTGTGTGCCACGTCATGCATACATTACACTAGCATCGAAGGGCAATGTTTAAACGCGAACCCGTCCTGGAAACTTATTTAATTTATATAAAATTTAAATTCTGCATAATTTTTATAGCAAAATAATATAAAATTAAGGAAAAGACATACTTATTGCAAGTCGTAAGGATTACAGAAAACAATTAGAATCACACACTAAGTGATCCTTAAATACACCAAAATAAATAGAATTCATTTTATATTTCATATTCTTTTGAATAAATTGTCTATCATTTATGGGTCTTCCTATTTTATTTAAAAAAATATAGATAGTTTTTATACATAAAATAATTGTATAACAAAATTTGTTAAAATTTTTTGAAATTATCATAATGGACTACTTTGATCACAGGAGCACTGACGGGTTAAGTAAATAAAAATTAAACGAATTATTTTTCTTAAATTCTAGATAGTGGTTTAATCGAGTTTAAGAGAAAGATTATTTAAAAACATCTGAAAAACCAAAGTTAACGTTCTCGGATTTATCCCAAAATTTATGAACGGAAGTTCCACACATTTGTTTGTTATATTTGAAACGTAGCATCTAAAAATTCAACAGTATTTGCAAAATATTTGAATTTTTTGAATAAATTGTCTTTTATTAGCTTGGGGTCTTATGTGACTCTAATTCCAAAACGGTTAATGGGGTCATATTATTTTTTCCGAAACCCTAGGCTATTAAGATAAAATATAACATTTAAAAGTAGACAAGTGATGAATTTTTGATACAACGTATTTAGAAAGGGACATTTACAGAATATTTTACAAAATTCCCATTTTTCTCGAAATCCGAAAAACTAAAATCCTTGTCAAAAAAATGCTGGCATAGGGATTTACTTAGAAACTCAAGCTGTTAATCTCTAACATATGTTTAATAAAACCGTGAAGTGCCAGGTCCAATTTTTTTAAATTTTGTTAAAAAAGTTGTTTAAATCTTGGAAAAGGAGTTTTTAAAATTTTATCAAAAAAATTTCCCATTTCCGGTCTCAATGCTTAATGGGTTAACAAGGTGGTAATAAAACAATACTTCATATCTGAGTACATATAAGTATACATACAAAAAAAGAATATGGCTTTAATCAATAACTCAAAGTTGAAAAAAATGCCATCAAATTTCATGACCTAGTTTCTTTTGGCACAAAAGTTGTCTGGGGCATTTGCTATTTCTTGGCGATTTTTTATTCGATTGTGAAGTTTTATAACTTTTTGAAAAGACAATTTAATACTGATCACGAAGTATGTAACAATTTGTCGGAAAAATTAAACTATAGAACAAAATTTTCCTAAAATCTGAAAATCTTGTAGTGAGTCGCTTCTTGAATTTTTATACTGACGAATCTTAACTGGATAAAAAAGTTGATTTCAGAGTATACTCAAACGAGCTTCGATTAAGTCTAGCTCGAATACTACTCCACCCTGCAGTATTTATCAAGCAGCCTATAAAAAAGTTTCGGAATGTCTGGGATGGAACATCCTTTCTACAATTGAAATGTTCATGTACTTTCAACATCAAGACACAGCCAAATTCATAGAATGAATGCTACTGAGAACGGCAGCTGCCGCATTTCCAGATGGGATGGGATGTAAGTTCCACACCAAAGTAACATTACTTGAAAATTGCAAAACCGGTGAGGGGCAACATTAGTTCCTGCGGAATTGGAATATGTTGACAAATCCATAGAATCATGCAAGCTCGAACTTCGACCTTACAGCGCTGACATAACTAACTACAGATGGGATAAGAGGTAAATCTGTACGTATTGAAGCTATATCGGGTTATTTCTGAATTGAGAATGCTAAAAACCTTTAATATTACTGCCTTGTGGGGAGATTTTGGATTTAGTGATAAATGTTCACTGGCTAATAGGAAAATATGACGAAACCAAAGGGAAACACGTTAGAAGTTTCACAAAATGATTTCTGTCACAGCAGAATGATCTAAATATCATGCATGATCTCTCTGATATCTCAGTTACTGGAATGTTACATCTTCGAAGATCCAGAAGAAGCTTCAAATGGTTCTACAATGGGGACTGAGCGTGCTCATGCTAACATAATTTCTGTTACACAATATTAAGCATTATCTTTAACAAAGAAAATATAATAAAATACTTCAACTAACATCCCGTCACTTTATGGTAATGACGTTTTTACATTGCAAATGACATTATATACGACGATGGAAATAACAGCATGAAAACCAGGTATCAGAAAAAACTGTTGCTTTTTTAAACGTTAAATAATTTTAATTAAATTAATTACATTATTTAAAAATTTTGCCAGCCCGGGCAATTTAATCTTACTCGTACTTTTTTTTTTGACAAATACACGTTTTATAAGCGCTTATAATTTCTAGAGACTAAAAAGTAATTTTGTCTCAATTAAGCTGCAATACCAAAATTTCGGCATTTCGATGTTAAAAAGTTTATGTTCCAAAGTTGTGAAACAAACGAGAATATAGTATCTCACAAAATTCGGCGAAACCGAAAATTTTTTATCCTAGTATTTTTTATTTTTTTTTTTTGTCAGCTCTGTGATATGAAGATTTTTTCTATAATTTTGGTTTTATTTTCTCATGTTTCTATCACTGCTGTTGTTCTTGTATTGTTTTATTGTATACATGGTTCTACAATATTTCATGGTTTATATTCGTATGTGATAGAAGTTCAGAGTGCAGACAGATGAGTGAAAAGATATTTTTTTTTATTTTTTTTGTATTTTGTTTTACAAGAACACCAAAGAATAATTTAGTAAAATAGTTTTCAAAATTACAGATATAAAAGGAAAGAATTGATATTATATCGCAATATTTTTTTATACATTCCGATAGTTTTAATAATATTTAAGTTGAAACTTTTCACTAAATATGTGAGAAAAAACACTCTTCATATCATTTTAACGATTTTTTTTTTTAAATTGCAAAAACTATTTATTGGCCAGTCTTTATACCGAATTTTTCATTGTCACAGTTATTATTTGTTGTTATGAGTTTTACTCATATTTACTCTTTTCATGCTTTTCATATTTTTACTGTCCAGTTTTAATCCTTAACGTAATCATAGATGATTTTTTCCACACATGTGAATCGTAAATCAGTATTTCCAATGTTTGTAATTCGTTTTGCTTACTTTGTTTTATTACATTTTTTACGCTATGATTTTATGTTGGCAATTGTGAATTGCATTTTAATCATATGCATTAATAAATTACAATAAATAACAAAACAAGTAAAAGTAATTCGATTTAAGGTTATCCGCCATAAATAAAGATCAAATCATGTATAAGGATGATTAAATAATATATTGTTATCCACTTTATTTAGATACTTACCCCCCGAATTCATAATGAAAGGTTGTTGAAAATAATAAATAATACTCATGCTAGATACTGCATAAGTTTTCATTATAAATACGGCCGTTAGAGTTTCAAATCTCTAGCTAAGTGGTCGGGAAGTTGGTGAAAATTTAAATACAAAAATTCGTCACAACATCAAGGCAAAAATTTAACTATTTAAATTAAAATTTAAAAATTTAATTCAATAACTATTTTAATACACTTTTAAACCACCCACCACCCACAAGTATCGAATGATATTCACTATGCAGCAATGCTTAAGATTGATAGTGATCTGGATAGGGACATTAGTATTGATGAAATGTGCAAAATCTTAAATAAAACAAAATCAAATAAGGCTCCAGGTATTGATAGAGTCCCATACGAATTTTTGAAGAACGCATCGCCAGAATTCTACAATAATATTTATGAAACTTGAAGAATAGATAAAACATTCAAGGAAGCTGTCATTTTCCCAATATTTAAAAAGGGCAATGCTGAATTGCTATGCAATTATAGGGGCATTTCATTTATGAACTCGGTGGCTAAATATTCATGGGCATACTTAATGGAAGAATACAACAATATGGCATAACATTCTCACAGAATTCAAGCTGGATTTAGACCAAACTACTCAACCGTAGATAACATTTATAATCTAGCTTCGACTCTCCATTTTAAATTTGAAGAAAAGTAGAAGGTGTATGAATTTTTGGTGGATTTTAAAGCAGCGTTTGACGAAGTCCCAAGGAAATTACTGATTTACAAATTGCATATGTTGAGTTTGTCCACAAAACTGGTAAATTTAATTGAAATCATTTACAATGACACTAAAGTAGCAGTATGGACAGGAAATGAAATATCGGAAAAATTTAGTACTTATTCGGGTATAAGATAATGGTGTCTTTTGTCCCCCCTACTATTTATGCTGTACCTAAATGATTTACACGATATTTTGAATGGCGGTTTATCGATTGGTGGGATAAATGTGCGCCTACTGCTTTATGCTGATGATATGTGCTGCTATCGGATATTATAATTATTATGCACAAAAATGATAAATAATTTGGAAAGTTATTGCAATCAATGGAACATGGAGGTCAACTTAGAAAAATCTAAAATGTTGGTGTTTAGAAGAGGAAGTCGGTTATCAAGGCAAGAGAAATGGATGTATAAAGGGCAACAGGTGAGAATTGTAAACGAATATAGTTACCTGGGCGTTATTCTCACACCAAAAATGTCATTTGTGAAACATCTTGCAAAACGCAATGCACAATCAAAAACCAGTATTAACCTGTTTTGGGCCAGAATGCAAAAATGTTCGAATCGTTTCCGCAGAAGCGACTGTTTGACTAATCGAACAACGGCCGCAGGCGACAAAAAAAATTTATACTACCGTACAGAAATAATTTCCAGGTATCGACAAAAAAATTATATGTGGAACAAAAACACGATTGTAAAGTTTATTTTTTTAAATTTTTATTATATATATTGTAATTAAATATACTTTTTGTAATTTTCATTACTCTTGCTCCCATTTATGGTAAGCAGCAAAACACTTATCTTCGTGCAAATGGACTTGGTACTTAGAGCACATTCTCTGTATAGGCTTATGACAAACATTGCAACGCCTGGCATGTTTCAGGTTATGTTATGATTTGGTGATGACCTGACACACGAGGGTGCGGGCGAATTTTAAATGATGTATCTTTAGTAATGTCATCCTCCGCAATATCTTCGTCGTTGTTCTCGTCAGGCGTTGGTAACAAGTTTGTGGCCAGATCGACCCGAAATGTCAGCTGTGAATTATATTTACGAACAAACTTCTTATTTACTAAACAATTTAACTTCCAAGCATTCACAACAGATGACTCTCAAACGGCCAACCAAAATTTGAGTAAAGTGTTCGTCAAAGATCATCATCGAACAAATTAAAGAATATATCGGAAGCCGATTTATCTTTGAGGTTATGTTGAATTGCGAGTTGCATATCTTCCAATGGCTCCGGTACATTAACAATATCAAAAGGTAATTTCGACCCCTCAGTCACTTTTTTTCATTGCGCTGCTGAGAACTCCGAAGGCAGTTTGTACTTTGGTAACGGTTCAACAACGTCTAATTCACCGTATTTATTTCGATCACTATTTTTCCCAAATATAGCTCGTCTTTTTGCACCAAGTGTTTTCGATGGTATCTTTCTTTTTTTATACGACCACTTTATATGTCCACTTTCGAACATTATTTTTGATTGCAGGCGCTTCATCTGCAAAGGCAGACAATCTCGAATGTTCCAGATATATCCTTTGCCAGGGGTTCCTCGCCCGTCAACAAGTGGTCTTCAATATCTTCCTCATCAGTAATTCCATCAAACATCTGAGGTGGAATTGCTGCAGTAGTTTCTAACTCATCATCAGTGTCACTCATCTCCAACTCATCAAGAATTTCCTGCACACAAAGTCCTTTACGCCGCACAGTGGTCAATTTCGGGAGATAGCGGTCAAAACTCTATAATTTTTGACCGGATTGGTATTTTTTCACGCAATTTGTTTTTTTCAATAGGAGGGACTTTAAGCTTCAATTTGCGTGTACCAAACGTAAAAATCGACTGACAGGAACGTAAGTAATTTGGAGTTAAAAATGCATTTTAATTTTTTGTTGAGTTTCCATGTAAAAGTTGAATATTTTGACATTTTAAATAGGTATTTTTTTTATAATTTCTTATTTTCTTCAATCGTATTTTACAAACAATACTTATTTATTATTCCTAAACTTAATTCTGGTCAGAAAATGCCAACATTTGGCCCCTGACATTTATTTAGTCTCAATGTTCACAGGGGCCAAAGGTTGGTTTTTTTGGAAGAAAGCTAATTCTTGTGAGGATTAAACTGAAAAATAACACTGAAATTCCCAACAATATCAATACCATTTGGATATATTATATACAGAACACAACATCGATAAAATTTTATGTAAACTTTTACTATTGATTTAAAGTGCACATATATTTTATTTAAATGTATTAATAAAAATTTATACTAAAATTAGAAACAAATTATAATCTTTAAACTAGTATTAATTAAACAATATTAGTAAAAATTTCTTCCAAATTGCTTTGATTTTCATTTTGCAGTAGTTGTTTAGCTTCTTCATCTAAATCTAATGAGGTTGATTTCCATTTTTGTCGAATACTGGACATATATGGGTCTGATGTGCACAACAAAATATTAATAAGATCTTCATTAGTACAATAACTGGAAATTTTTCTTGTATTGTGCTCGCGAAAGATTCTGTAGTCTTTGTTCCTTTTTTCTTGGGCTTCTTCTGAGAGATCTCCAATTGGAAGCATATTGTGCTGAATTATTTGTTCCCCATGGAACAAAATTTTGTGAACTGTTGTTGGCATATGTCTCCAAGAATATTTTTGGTTATAAAGGGTTGCTGTCTCATTAGCATACTGACCAAATTTTTTTGCATCTATCTTTTTGCTACATGCTATAACTTGTAATATGATTTGGAATCGTCGTATTAAATCGTAATCTACTCCAGTTATAGAAGCTGCAGTTTCTGGATCGGAAAAAAATCTCCTTGCTGTGTTTCCATCATTAGAATTTCCTTCTCCTTGCTTTGGCTGGTCAATTATAAGGCCTATCTCACGGTATTTTTCTTGAATATCTTTTTTTTTTTGCTTTCTTTTTTCCAAATTTTCTTTGTGGTTTCTCACTGTTTCGCCTAACGGGCCAAATTCCAAATCGTATCCCAATTTAAGAATATGCTCCATAAAACGAATTCTAGCATGAAGAGGTGACATTCCAAATTCATATGCTTCATTAAAACTATCGTCTTGTGTTGGTGGTTGGCTCAATTGACTTGATGTTTTTTGGCATATGGTTCAGCTTGACGATGACTTTGTTTTGGTTAAAGCTTGTGCAACTTTTCCATCAATCATTGTGAGACACATTTTAAAATTTACTTCAATGTCTTGGTCATCAAATTTAAATGTTACTGGTTGAAGTTCTTTAATTTGATCATTTATTTTTCGAACTTCTGCATCTATGACATCTTAAGTCTCCTTTTTGTAAGCAAATTTTATTGGTCTACAAAATTTTGTTGACGAGGGAATTTCATGCTTCCATACATATATCTCTGCAGCTCTACTAGTGGACGGCTCTGAACCAATATAAGTTTTTGTTAAACGTAATGGAACGAAAGAAATCATGAATAAGTTGGCATCTGATGAATTTTCCGCATTACATTGTTTGTATTGTTTCTGGCCAGAGGACCCATCACATCCCCATTTAGAAATTAAAGTCATGCTGCAATTTTTAAACTTCTTTAAATAGTCAGCATCAAATGTCTTTAATAATCGTTCTGCAGTGTGTACAAGAAGATCCTGCAATTTTATTTCTGCTGAACTTGAAGTTACACTAATAGCAGTTGATGAAGGTAAGCAATCTTTTTTGGCAGAAACTATATCTCGATATGATGGAAAAATTCCACAATTTTTTTCATTGGTTCGCTTCCGCAATTCTGTATATTGGTTTTTAGTCATTTTCAAATCCAAAAATAGTGCAAATGCTTCTTCTGGAGTAAATTTATTTTCTTCAGTTGGTGTCGGCATACTTTCTAAAATCCTTTTTGTGCGTCTGGGGCTTGCTTCCACTATTTTTTCAATGATAGCAATTTTACCCTTTTTAGTTTTCGATGGTTGAATTTGATGCAGAAATGAATCCTTTATGATGCTACAAGAAACTTCTTCATTGATATGTTTAAGCTTGTGTCTTCGTGATCTTTCACTACAATTATCAATTGGCTTTGCTGGTTGACCACCTTTTCCAGTTTCCGTGGTAGTTACTGATGGCTTTTTAAAAATAAGTTTATTTCTTAGCCATTCTTGGTTGCGTGAGTAAAACAATTTCTTGTTTCTGGAACATTGATTGTACAGTTTTCTTAAAGTATTTAAAAAGTTTTTTATTTTTAAGTTATGAATTTTAATTTCTTGTTTGTCGCATATTTTGAAGAATGGATTATTCATTATATGTAAAATAATGTCGTTTTCATCTTTCCGTTCAAAATATATATCAGATAGAGCACTATAACTGAATTTAGCCATTGTTTAAACAATAATGAAGAAAAAAAAATGAATGCATGGATTAATATACCATTGCTCGAAGTTTCAACATGATCTTTTTGAACTCTTTGAAACATAATATAACAGGTAGTTGGTTCTACCAGTTATTTCCATTGGTTTTAAATTTATTTGCAATTTTCACGTATTTAAGTTGTGTAATATTAGATGGCAATAAAATCTTTTTTACCTTTTCCAAATGAATTGCTAGATACCACATAATTTGAGAGTTAACAGGTACTGGCAATAATATAAAAGGTACTTGGTTTTACCAGTTATTTCCATTGGTTTTAAATTTATTTTCAATTTTCACGTATTTAAGTTGTGTAATATTAGATGGCAATAAAATCTTTTTTACCTCTTCCAAATGAATTGCTGGATACCACATAATTTGAGAGTTAACAAGTACTGGCAATAATATAAAAGGTACTTGGTTTTACCAATTATTTCCATTGGTTTTAAATTTATTTGCAATTTTCACGTATTTAAGTTGTGTAATATTAGATGGCAATAAAATCTTTTTTACCTTTTCCAAATGAATTGCCAGATACCACATAATTTGAGAGTTCTATTGTCATTTTTGTCAAAATTTTGATACACCCTTCTATGTGGACCAGGTCCAAATATGGGCCAACTTCTCCTAATTTCAACAGAACTATTTTCTGGGTCAATAAGAACTCTTGTACAAAATTTCATCAAAATATATGCATAATAGCCACTTTCACATACAAATAACTTCTCAAAAAATATGACGTGCATTTGTACCGAATATCTTACCTTGGGTCAGAAAAATTGCTGTAGCTCAAAAAGCGCAGTCCCGATGCATGGACATGTATATATAGGAATGTAGGGGAGAGTTAGGACTACAAAATAGTAAATTTGTGTTTTGACTCAGCTTGACTCACAGGAGTTGTGCTCTATGAAGTAGGAAATTTCCGAGAAATTTGACCTTTTAAAAAAAAAAATTTAAATTGTTCTGAAAACAGTAGAGCTTCAATTTTTTTTACCAGTAATAGGAAATAAGTTAAGTTACAACACAAAATTTATTTCGTCCAAAAATCTTGAAAACCAAAAAAGTTATAATCATTTAAACTTTAAAAATTAACTAAAAATATCATAAATTTACTAAATTCTGAAAAAGCCCATTTTGGACCACCCTGTTCTCAGTGAAATAGTTGAAATAGAGTTCTAATTTTTTGGCTACTGCCTACTTTCATATGAGTCTAATAACTTTAAAATCGGAGAACAAAAACCAAAAGGAGTTTTGGCCGCTATCTCAAAATATTGACCACAGTGCGCCGGCGAATTGTCAAAGCACCCATACGATTTGAATCCAAACACTTATCCATTATAAACTGATAATTGTTAAAAAAACAATTACAAATATTTGCCAACAAAATTATCACAACACTTTTACTAGCTTTATTATATTTAATATTTTATTTTTGTGTTATTATAATTCACATAAATGTTTATTTTTATAACCGCTTTCTGCAATGAGACAATCACTACACGATTAAATCAAAACTGACAAAATTCTTTTTTCAAAACAACTGCACGCGAAATTTAAATCGGTCAAGCTTGCAACAAAAAAATTCCATGGCAAGCTATGATGCTTGCAACATACAAATTCCGAGTAAATGCATGTTGAAAAATTCGAAGTTCAAATAATTTATTTTTTTTGCATAAAATGCTCAACGACAAAACACAATAATAAAGTTGTGGCCTACGGCCAATGTTCGACTAGTCGAACAGTGAACTTGGCGCGTCTCTAAATATACCAGGGGATTCCAAAACTCGGGAAAAACTTACTGGTCGACTATTTTAGACCTTTGCGAACACTAATAAAGTACTTTTATAAAATTAAAAATTATGAATATTTTCCATTTTATCCAAACAAAAAGTGTCTATATGCAAGGTATTTTTCAACCCCCCCCCCCCCTTGGAGCGGAGCAGGGGGTGTGGGATAATTGTTATATACTTTTTCTGAAAAACAATTAAATTTCCTTTTATATGTTTTCATTTTCTTAACACTTAATCACATAAAAAATGAAGGTGAAAAAAGAGAATTTTGCTGTTCGACTAGTCGAACAGCCGCTCAAAATGGGTTAACTCTACTTGGCGGAATTTCCTTAATAAACCATCAACAACATTATCGTCTAAGTGGCGACCATTCCAAGCTGTGTGTAAATCCATTCAGACGTATGGAGCACAAATATGGGGTTTTTCTTTATTCGATGAAGTCAACAAGTTACAAAGATATTTCCGGAATTTACACCAAATTATGCCATATCTTTAGAAACAAATGCCGAAGATAATCACTTCTATACACTGAATCTACACTTGAGATACATTTTTAACACAATATTCAAGTACATTGCGTCGAGATTACCACATAAGCTTTCATTATTGGTATTAAATAAGAATATTTTTTGGGCCAAACAACCTAATCAACTTGGTACAGATTTCAATATAAAGTTCGATGATGAAAACCTGACGACACAAGACTAGATAAGAAAAGTTACCGTATTCCTACAAGAACGAGAGAACAACAGCGTTCACGAAAATAAAGAGAAGGAGAAGTCATTGACTAGTAATACGCGTTTCTACAGATATTTAAATCATGTAATTGGTGAAGCATATATCAGAGATAATTGGAGACCGGATGCGATCTGTTACCTCTGAATGCAAATTATTTCGGAACAATCGATAATAGAGCATTTACTTTATTTAATTTGAGAGATGAGGAAACACTACATCATTTTATGGCAAACTGTCCAGTATTAAGAGAGCTCAGACTAAGATAGTTTGGAAAAATGACCATGGATAACAAACAACTAATAAAAGTATTACATGGAGATATATATGATGGTTGGAATAAAATTTATAACTATGTCATTAGTGTTTTAAAATATAGGGAAACTACAATAGATGAATTTATTTAAAGAATTAAACAAATTTGTATACAAAAATTTATATATACTCGTATATGACTGACGACTTATATAGTCATTGCCATTTAACTTTGTTTTTTATTTTGTATAAAATAATTAAGTTTTTTGAATTGAACATAAAAAATCAAAAATAAAAAAAAAACTATTATAATTAAAGGCAGGTAAAAAGACACTATTTAAAATTTTTTTAATCCATAATTAATTTAAACAGTTTTACCCATATTTTCTTTTTTTTTTTGTTTTAATATAATTAGAGAAATAATACAATATTACATATGTATTGAGTCAACATATATATTTGTGTTTAAATATGATATACAAATATTTTATTTAAATTGTGTAAATACATTCCGTATTTTAATTGATTATTGTGCATTTCTCCGCTTAACTCATCATGGCGAATGCGTTAAATAAATACTACTTATGCCAAGGTATACAAATTTAAAATCAGTATTTTATATAAAATATTTTAATAAAATTTAATGTTTTTTTTTCCAACACTAAGCTCGAAAGAAAAAAAGGAGTTTAAATGGACGTCATTTATATTTTTCAAACAAAAATCAAAATTCTATGTACATATATCATGATAAAGCAGAAAGGATTTATATTCGAAATCATAAATATATTTTAAGTTTAACCGTAAATCTAAAAGCTTTATAATCCTACCTTTCTGCGGATTTCTACATATATACAAATATTTAAAATAAAAATTGTTTTTTTTATACAAAAACTAGCTGACCCGACAAGCTTCGTTTTGTCCAAAAGAGATTTTTTGATTGAATTAATTTCGAAATTTTTTTTTTTATTGAAAATTATCGACCGTTAACAGATGACGCAATAATATAAATTGAATAAAACACTTTTCGAATTCAGTTGATAAACTGATAGCTGAACCTAGGGACTGTCCTTGTGACTTGTTTATTGTCATCGCAAATGCAAGTTTCACTTTGGACTGAACACGTTTGAACTGGAACGTCAAATCGGTTGAAGTCAAGTGAATTCGCGGAATTAAACATTATTCTCCTTTGAACCGTCCTCTTAAAATCCTTTCCACTATCACATTACTCAGTAACTTCATCACAATCAGTCGGGTTCCATTGTATAGTTTCGGGGCATGAAGATTTCATGGTGATTGACTGGGATGCAATAACTGCGTAATCTCTGGCCATTTTGGAACGTCACAAACAAATCCGGCCGTCGCACAGTGGCGCCATTTGCGTTTTTTCGTTGCAAAAATCATATCTTTTGAACCGAATAACACAGTTGAACAGTTTAAACAGCATATGATAGATAGCTGCTCAGCCTATGAAATGAGTGTTTGGAAAGCGTGCTACTCTTAGTGGGGGCCTACTTATGGGTTATCAAAATTAAAATTTGTAGAAAAATCAATTTTATGGTAACTAAAAAAAAATATTTTTACATTTTTAGATTGTTTTTTTTTTCTTTAGGGTTTTATGTTTTAAATTTTTACCCAACAAATTAAAAAAATTTTTATTCTTTTTTAAATTTATTTTTTCAATTTTCTTTAAAATATTCATCACAATTCGTAAGAGAAGTTACATCTAAAAGACTAATCATTTCTAAGCTATAATTATTTTCTAACTCTATTCGTGACTTCACATGCCGCAGGAAAGAAATAAGTAGATCTGATGATGCTGCCAACATGTTGAAGAGATCATAATTTTGCCTTACCCTTGATGCTTTGAATGTGTTCTGCAATCTAAATTTTTTATAAAATTTGTTAAGAGAGTCCTGTGCTTCTTCAGAAAGCTCTCCAATTGGCAAAGACTGGTACTCAATTATATCTTTGCCATGCGCAAATATTTTATGGACGGTCGGGGTCAACTTCTTCTGTGGATACATTTCTGCTAAAAGAGATGCAGTTTTCGATGCATATTCTCCATATTTTGTAGAATTGACATTTTCGTTGCAGTTTAAAACATTCAAGATCGTTCCCAATCTTTTCACGATTTGATTGTCAATTCCAGTGATTCTAGTTACTGCCTCATCATTTTAAAAAAATCACCTAGAAGTGTTTCCATCGTTTGAGTTACCGTATCCGTACTTGGGACAGTCTACTTTTAGTCCAACTTGTTTAAAAAAGCATCCTGTATTTGCTTCTTTCTGATCTTTTCCTTATCCTTTATTGATGTATTTTCATCGAAGTTTTCCTCCTTCTGTGGTAGGGTATACGCCAGTTTTAGCAAGAACTCCATACACCTTATCCTTGCGTGCAATGGTGACGTTCCATATTCGTAATTCTCCTCGTTTGTAGAATCGTTTAAATTACCAAAGTTCTTCTGACTCTTTTTGCAAATCGGGCATGACAATGTTGAGGTTGTTCCTGTCAGTTCGTTTATGACTTCTCCGTCAACCATGGTCTGGTGGAACTCGTAATTGCATTCAATATATTTTCCTTCTCCAATTTGCAGCTTTGTAGGCTTAATCTTGCTTATTTGTTCTTCAATGTCCTTCACCGTGGTCCTTATGAGTTCTGCCGATTCCCTTGCAAACTGAAACATTATTGGTCGGCAATAATGCACTGATGAATGAGGTGGATTTTTCCAGTGTAGGGAAACATCAGATTTTAGCTGCAAAGGAACAACAGATGCCATAAACATATTTCAGTCCGATATTGTAGCGTCATCGGAAGATATCCTTTGCTTATAAACGCTTTGTCCAGATGATACATCGCAGCCCCATTTGTTGAGCAATGTCAGTTTCTCAGTAAGAATTTTCACGTCATTTTTAGGAAGACTCTGCAACAACCGTTTTGCTGTATGGCCCAATAGATCCTGCAGATTGACTTTCACAGAGACTTCCGTAAACTCCGTATGCAGTGGTCGTGAATTTATTTTGGCTTGCGTAATATGCTTGTATCCTGGTAAAACGTCAGCCCCGTGTCGCATCAAGGATGCCCGTAGTATCTCATTTTTTTCTTTGGAAAGTTGTAAGTCCATAAACAAGGCCAAGGCTTCTTCGGAACCATACTTTTTAATGTGTGCGTTTGTGGGCGTGGGAATGCTTTCCTTAATCCTTTTTAGTCGCATTGGGCTTGCATCAGCAACAGATTTTGTAATCTGCGACCTAACTCTTTCACTATCCTTTGTATATTTAATAGACAGCGCGTCCGATAAATGCTTCGTGGTCAAGTCATTGGTGGCATCGGCAAGTTTCCTCTTTCTTGTGAAAATTGAACACTCCTCAATACTTTTTTTGGCCTTCCTTTTGCTCCTCTGGTTGATGTGGTGGGTTTATCTACTGCCAATATATCCAGGATGGTGTCTTCAGTCAGTCCCCGTATTTGGAGTTGAAGTTCTCAATGGTTCGATTAGATTTCACCCATTTTGCCTTAATTTGCATATATCAGATAAAAACTATTTTTTATAATTTCGCTTCCCTCAATATTTCCGTATAAGCTATCAAGTTCTTCTAAAGCAGCTTCCGTGAAAAACTTTGGTGTGGTTACCTGTTCCCTGCATACATATGGATTTTGGCTGAATTATGCAATTTTGATATTATGCTCGTGTCTAAATAAGATTTGTGCCTACCTGGAGGGACCATAAGTTAATATTGTTCTTGACCATTTGTACTCCAACATAATTTTTAAGTGAGGTGCGTACCTGCGAATTTCAATGAGTAGTTTTTTGTGCATCCTGTGTCTGTAACAGAATATTGGGAGTAGACTTTGGCATAGGCTCACAGGTAAACAACCGACTTAAAATGCAATTTTCAAACTATTAGATCAAACTACTGTCAGTCAAAACATGTAAGGGATGCACGCCATACAATTTCTGCAACCATGTCTTTTTAACCTTTTTTACCTCTAGAAGCCAAATGGGCACGTACGGGCAGATAAAACCTTTTGAATTATGTAAAGAAATAATCAAAGAACATGTTTTGCATATATGGCAAATATAGAAAAATATGGATTTTTTTATTTTCCGTCAAAGTTGAAAAATAGTGAAAAAAACGGATAGTTTTTAAATAGTGATTCACCAGGAGAAACACAAATCATTATACATTTAATAAATACATCAATCAATACAAACAAAAAATAAGGCGATTCGTTACCTATTTTTCGTGATATTACACCTGAAATCGCAACAAATTGACTAAAAATTGTGTGTTTTTTTGAAAACCGAAAGTCGGTCAACTTTGAACGGTTATATCTTCTAAACTAAAAATGTGTTATTGTTAAGAGTAGCATATTTGAAATCGTTGAAAAGTTTCCTATAACATGGGTTTATTCAAAACTTCGTCGGCGCACATGAAAATTTTGATTTTTGCAACCTCGTTTGCTCTACGGGCGCCACTGTGCGTCGATGGCAAAATTGACGACCAACATCTGTAATATCTGCTTCGCTATTAACGAATCTCGCAGGTGAATATATTCTTCAGAGCGCAACTTAGCCTGAATCAATCGAATGTAATTGAGTCGTTCTGTCTCAACCTTAACGTACATTAGCATATTGTTGGAACAATCGTCAATATCTCAGTCAGTGGTTGCCACTGTTTTGGCGAATCATCATTCCATATACGTAAAAGTTCATTGAATTTACCTTCTTATTTGTATCTACCCCTAAAAATTTACAATATGCATATGTGTGACAATCAAAAAAATTTTTTTTTTCACTAAGTATTGGCCGGATTTATCATGTTGTAACTGAAGTGATATCCCTCTTCCCTATTGGCGTTCATGCGTTCCTGCTGGTCGTTTGTCCGCCTTTATGACAATGCTGTGATCATGGGATGGCATTTTTTCCAACGAAGTCATAAAGAGTTTGATTAGTTCATTGTGTTCGTGTGACATTTGCAGTAATTGCTGGACTATTTCTCTCTTCGTTGCATTGAAGATAGCACAACGCCGATTTACTTCATCTTGTGAATCTCCAAGAAAGTATATTTGGAGATATTTGTGTTCTTGATCTGGATGCGGCAACAGCGATCCAGCAAGATGAAAAATTGCCAATGAAACTGTATAGTTGAACGCAAATTATTAAATTTCTGTCTTTTGTTGGCAAGATAATAGTAGTTTGAGTATCGTGTGTGGTGTTAGTGTATTTGGTGGTATTTGTATAGATGTATTAACATTCATTGCAGACGCTGGATAAATTACCTTGAATATTGGATTGTAGTTTCGTTCATTTACAATTTCACCACCAAGCGACATTGTAATGAACCTGCGGTTTAATATCATTATGAATGCACGGTGTTATTGAGAGAAGGAAAAGAAAACCAAAACCCATTCAATTTTATGCTGGAGGAGGACTGGGGGAGCCATTACGGAAGCTAGCTTTCAATCGGGCAGGGAGGTTCGGGTCCTCTTCAAACATAATATTTTCTCACTACAGATTTTTTTTATAGACTCCCGATTTTGTGGTGAACCAATGATAAAATAAATAGCTAAAGGACCGGAATGACCATAATAAAATAAAAATTGCCCATTATGATCATAATTACAATACCACAGTAAACAATTATTCGAGTATATCCTTATCAAATTGACCTACTAGATGTCCTGTAAGCCCTTCGTCTCTTAACCCTCCCATAACCTTGATCTTAGTGACGATTTTATGTTTTAACCTAAGATCCCATACTTACTATATCCTACATTATCATCACAAAAAAAAATTAAGAAATTTAGTAATCCATTAGAAAAATTTCAATATTTATTCAACCCATTCATATACTAGGATTTTTTCATAATATAAAAAAATTGATTTTACTAGAAAATTGAAATTGAGAATTTCATTGTTCGATTAAATAATAATTTATCGTTATTAACAAAAAAAAACTTAACCTACGTTTAAAAACAATAAAATAATCTCAAAGTTCAACCTGAAATTTTAAACCGAATACTCGTATTAATTCTTACAGAATAAAAGTTATTTCAATCCAATCCAGTAATAATTCAATCAAGTAATAATTGTTAATAATAATGTCTAAAAAAAAAATCGGTGTTTTGCGTTTATATCAAAGAAAATCTTGTTACTTATTTGGCATCAAAATTATTTTAAAATAAACTTAATTGTTTATTTAAACGTTTTTTTTTTTTTTTTTTTTTTTTTTTTATGAAAAAAAATCGAAATTAATTTTGGCTTTTTCTTGAATATGAATTCATCTTCAATGTTTAAAAAATTCATACTTTAAAATTTTCATTAAATAGTTCACTGTAAACAGTGTTACTCTAAAAACTTCTTAATGTTTTTTTTTTTTCAGAAACAAAAACCAGTAATGAGAAAGTAGGAACAACATAAAATATCTGTAATCTCTCCAATATTTGAGAGAGGCTTTATTTTATTTTTTTGTATTAGTTATAATGCAACCCAAAACTTAAATGATTGCTATTTTTAGGATTTCTTTGTTTCTACTTGCTCACCCAAAATACATCAACCAAAAAAACTAACAAAAACAAATTTCTTACAACTCACCACATGTTGATTATTACGTTTTTCGTTGAACGGGAAGGCCTTCACGATCGGTTCGAAGATAATAATGATGTTTGATGAGGTTCTCAGCCACAATCCTTGACTGGTTGACAAAAAACAATATTAAATAATCTGTTGTTTTTTTTTTTTTTTTCTTTTTGGTTGAAGCTAATGCTACAGTGACAAGCAAAAGTTTAAACTTAGTATTCAACTATGAACGGTGATTAGATTTAGGTTATAAAATTTTCTTTTGTTAATTGTTCATTTATTTTGACGAGAAAAAAAAGGAGAAAAAAAATAATTTTTAACCAAGATTGAATTATTTTGATGCCAATTTCACATTACTCACTTGCTAACAACTTAGGGATATACATACTTCTAATGGATAGCAAAATCGATAATATTTATGAACTTTTCTTTTTGTCTTTTGATTCTCCTTTCAGCAATGCATCGTTTGAGTTTACTTTACTTAAAATTCTAATATAAATTATTAATGTTAAGGTAGCAAAATTTGTACTGTAATTGTTTTTTTTTTTTTTTTTATTTTTTTCTTTAGTATTTGAGTAGTTCTGCCATTAGAACGTGAAATTGACTACGAAAGGTTTTTTGTCTGATAGGTTTATGAAGTAACGTTGTTTAACCAAATGAATTGGTTGTTCTCAGTGCTCTATATACGAGTAATTTGTGAAAAAAAATAACTTGAGACCAATTTGGTGTTCACCTGGTGCCCAATGTAGGGCCCGCACTAACTTGTAGGTTATGTTAACGATGATGTAATGGTTATCTCACGTACGAGGGACATCAAAACTTCTGCCAGGTTTTTTTTTTCTTTTCTTTTGGAATTCATACAAATGGTTTTTGGTTGTCGATCTTCCAGATAACAGGGCTACAATGGCTGGATTACTCAAAGTTTTCCCGAATCGACCATGTGGCACAGTTTAGATTTTGTGAGAAATATATCTCGTTGTAATGACGTCTCCAAGATGCTACCGCTTGATGTTGTTGGTTTTTGTAATTATTTCTTTTTGAATTTAATATGTTATTAAAGGATTAACGTTGGTTCCGACCCAATCCGAATTTAAATATTACTTTTAAAAAACTTAAGTCTTGATGGTGTGCCAGTCGAGATAAAAAAGAAAGATCTCCATCTTATCAATCGAAAACTAACTTCGGCTGGGTAGACTAATTATCGTTCAGTGGCAAAAATATAGGAAGTATTCGGAAAATTTTTGAATGATAGGTCGTTTCTACATTCTTTTTACACACATAATGACGCATTTTAACAGCAGACAACGCATTAGACGTTACCCAACGGCTCGACAATAATGGATGATGAGGGACAAAGGCAGAATTTTAATGATGTTATAATGAAATAACATCAAGAACGTGAATAAATAAATCCATAGTTCCCTATTTATGCAGTGTTTTCTATGAAAATTTAAATTGATTAAACAGTGCTCTACAACATCACTTGCAAACAATCGTTGTACATTGTTATGTGTAGTAAGAAATGGTTCGAATTAGGAGATTCACCGTAAAGCAGCGTGCGTAATGGCTCTGGTGGTGGAATCAATTTTGACAATTTCACCTTTCCGCCCACGCAACACAACCCAGGCGGTTCTTTCTCAAATTTAACTGCATTGCAATGCTTACAAACGATAGACACCTGGCCGAATTGAACCGATATGTGCGAACTGTATTAAATGTTGGGCTCTATCGAAAGGCTGCACGCTCAATGTTCTCCTGAATAATTTATTGTTGCCTACGTTGTCGTTCAACAACGCACGTTGTGATCTGGCTTCATCACTTTGCCTAACACGAAATTCTCTTCTTCTCAATCGTTGTTGCTCATTGTGTACTTCGTTGATCTCGACTGTTCGAACTGATTACCTTTCAATAGCACGTCCTTCTTCCGTTCGGCGTGCTGCGACATTTCGGAGCCGCGTTGTATCCTGAGAAGGCTGGCCAATGTTACCATGAACTCTTGTTGGCATCGTAATACAGATTCATAATAATATGTTTCATAAATGGAAAATATGTCAGTTAAAAAATCAATAAAAATGATAAAAGTATCCGAAAGTCAAAAAGAATATATATTTTTAAAGAAACAGTTATTCAATAATAAACCAACTTTTTAAATTAAAGCGCTTATGTAAGCTTAAATTTAAATACATTATTTTAAGATCCAACTTTTCTATAAAGTTATGTGATGGAAGAACTGGCAAATGAACTAAATTAAAAAGTATTTTGATAAATTCACTACTTCATCTTATATTACAGCAGTAGCAATTAACTTGAATGAACACTGCGGAAATTTTTGTTATGCTGCTGAAATTGCCATATCCCTTAAACATCGGTGATTAATACGATCCAATATATTAAAGTTCAATAATTACTTTTATGGAAGTTACCACACCCATTTATCCGATACCTCCCATTTGCAGAACAGCTACTCTCACTAATAACCTATGAACTAACACAAATTATCTTCACTTTCCCTTTTATATTATTCAAGATACTTTTATTTTGAAAATTTATTTAAGCGGGAAGTGACACGCCCGTTTGTCCAATTCGGCCCATTTTCGCCACGGCTAATCACAGAAATAATAGATGAAGTCACACAAACTTGCAATGCTCTCCCTATTATTATACTCGGTACATAATATTTAATCAGTACTATGTAGGGGATGTACCCCGCCCATTTATCCGATCCAGCCTATTTTCGTCAGGTCTACTTGCACTAATAATATATGACGTCAAATAAAGAATCAAAGCTCTCCCTATAATGATATTGAGTCTAATTTTGAGTAATTAATTTGTTTTGTAGGTGCCACGCCCACTTTTCAGATACCGCTCATTTTTACAATGGCTACTCACAGCAACTCACAGCAATAATAGATGACCTCATACAAAGTTGCAAAGCTCTCCCCACAATAGTACTCAAGATATATGATGTTAAAAATTCATTTTGTATGGGAGGTACCACGTCCACTTATCCGATACCGATTATTTTTGGTATCACTATCCATATTAATAATAGATGGACTTACTCAAATTTACAAAGCTCTTCCCCTCATAGTACTAAATATATATGATGATAAAGTGGAATAACCGCATACAGCGCCATCTGTTAACACTTTTTGTACTTTTATTATTTCCTGAACCTTCGCGTGGAAGTTACAAACAAACGCGGAGAAGAAAGTATTCCTTTTGATCCTGTAGTTTTCAAGTTTTAAGCGGACGAACAAACCACTATTCATTTTTATATATAAAGATTATTTTATTTTGGAGAAAATCTGTTTTCCAAACATCTTTACTATAATATAATGAATACGGGATAGGTTTAGATTTTTTTTTTTTGCAGCGAACGCTAACAATTCCAATCGGTTTTTTGCAGTCATAGTTACAACTTGCTCTTATCGAAAAGTAAAAGTAGTATATTTTCGTTGGAATCTCAATACGCAAAGAAAAAAATTTATCTAATATATAAAAATGTAGTTGTGTATGTTTGTTTATCTGTTTGTTAGTTTGTGGTTTATAGGAGAATACACCACTGCACCGATCGTTTTGAAATTTTTATAGAAGGTAACTGCCTACCCTGAAGGAAAAATAGGCTATATTTTTTTGATTTCTCAAGTGGGCGTGGCACCTCCCATACAAAGTGAATTTTTAACATCTAATTTTATCTGGAGTACTACGACAGCAAGAGTTCTGAAACTAAGTACATACACATATTTATATAATTCGAAGAGTTGCGGAAAAATGGGCTTGATCGGACCAATGGGCGTGGTACCCACCATACAATGAAAATATTAAAAAGCCATATATCTAGAGTACTGTAATAGATAAAGTCTTGATACTTTGTGTTAGTTCATAAGTTATCAATGTTAGTACCTGAAAAACAATGGGCGAAGTCCGATCAGTGGGCGTGGTACACACCATACAAAGTAAATATTAAATGTCATATTTCTGAAGTACTGTAATAGCGAAAGTCTTGGAACTTTTTCTAATTTCAAGAGTTATTAATGTGAGTTGTCCCATAAAAAAATGGGCGGGATTATACCAATGGGCCCCCATACAAAGTAGTTATTCAATATAATTAACTAGTGTAATAGTGAGAGCCTTGCGACTTTCTTTGAGTTCATAAGTTATTGAAGAGAGTAGTTGCCCACAAAATGGGCGGGATTATATTAATGGGCATGGCACCTCCTATACAAATAAAATAGTTTTCTACAAAACCTGCTTTTTATTTCGTTACGAGGGGTGTAGCGAAGCGCATTGGGTTATTGCTAGTTTTCTATAAAAATATAAACAAACAATTTTATCACTAAAAGCTAGGTATAGATTTTCTATAATTTTTAAAGTAGAATTTGATCAAGTTATTTTAATACATCCACTCAAATTTACTTTACATAATTAAGCTTAGTTTTGTATAACAAAATTTATGTTTCGGTGCAGTCGTTGCTTTTGTTAAGGAATCTGCTATCGTTTTTTCTGTCTTTATGGGGTAAAATTCTACCAATTTTGCATTCTTCTTTTCTCTTATAAAATGATGTCGCACGTCAATATGCTTTGATCGTGGATAGTAACTGTTACTAAAAGCTAGTGCTATTGCACTTATGTTGTCACAAAATTTTGCAATTGGTCCATTCTCAACATCTGGAACAAGTTCAAAATAAAGACCCCTTAACCAAAGTACATAATTAGTTGCTGTAGACATTGCCATGTATTCTGCTTCTGTCGATGATAACGCAATTGTTTGCTGCCATTTGCTGCACCACGAAATTGCACCTGATTGTAACATGATAACATATTCTGTCATTGACTTTCTTTCATCGATATCATTTGCCCAATCTGCATCGAAATACGCCATTAGTTCAGTATTACTATTTTTGTTATAGTAAAGTTGTGCGAGTTTTGTTCCTTTCAAATATCTAAACACCTTTTTGATAGCCTTATATCAAACATTGTGCATTATGTTAGATACATAAAACTTCGAACTGCTTGCCGATATGGATATACTTTAACTTTCACTTCTTCTTCAGATTTGTTAAGCTTTTGATTTGGATCCATTGGAACTTGCACTGAATTACAATCTTTCATATTACATTTCTGCAATATTTTATCATATCATTTTCTTGATCCAAATAAATTTTATTTCCTTCCTTAGTAATACGAATACTTAAACATTTCTAAGTTTCTCCAAGTAATTTCAAGTTCAATTCATTTCAAAGCTTCTTCTTAGTTGTAGCACAAAATTGAGGACTATTGCTCAATAGAAGCACGTCGTTTACATAAACTACTAAATATGTTCGGTTTGCTTTTGTTGATCTCTTGAAACCAATTTTCTGTAGAATTTGATCTAGTTTCACGTTCCATACTAAACTTGACTGCTTCAGCCCATATAAAGCCTTTTTCAGTTTTAGAACAGGGGTTGGATTTTTACACTTGTCACCCTACAAAAATGCTCTTATAGCATTCATCTGCTCTATTTCTAATTTGTTTCTTATTGATGGTGCCTCAGCGATGTGTAACGAATAACTGGAGAATACGTCTATTCGTAATCGATCCCTTTTTTCTGTGTATATTCCTTCACCATAAGACGAGCTTTATAACGTGATGATCTCAAAGTTTGAAGTTTCCTTGTATATTCAATTTATACATACCATTAACCAGTCTAGGTTGAGCCACCATAGATTTATCATTATTTATTATATTGCAACCATTTCAATTAAACACACACAGAAAATGGATTCATTGTGACAACCGAATTTGTTGCCAATCGAATTTTTGTAGTCATGTGTACTATCACATTATTCTGTTGTGATTACTGAATTATATTGTCCAAACAATCGTAGAATCGACTGTATGAATTGTCAAATTAAGTTGATACTATGGAATTCATAATTTTTTTATTGATTGTGACGACAACATATTTGGGAAACCAATTTCATAACTGCAGTAAATATAAAAGCACAAAAATGACTCTATTTAAAATTTATTAATTTTTCTATAGGGAATTATATATATATACTAGCTGGACCCGGCAAACGTTGTTTTGCCCTCAGTGAATTTTTTGTTTTAGTTAGAATCTGTATATACCTATATAAAAAAACGTTTTTGCATTTGTCAATATTAATTGAAAACTGTTAAAGACAAACCATGTTTTATTTATGAAAATTAAAATAAATATTTATTGTAACATACATATAAGAATGACCAATATATTTCTATTATTGTAATTCTAAAAAGAATGAACAATATTTTTAGCTTCATTATTCTGTCAGAAAATGAAAAAATTTGCTGGCTTTCCGAAACGGGAACATGACACATATAGTTGCTCGTGGGAAAAACAACTGTTTTCGAGGTCCAAACCACATATTTGCAATGATCGTCCTTGATATTTATTAATAGTTATGGCAAAGGCCAATCTGATCGGAAATTGCAATCTTTTGAATATTATCGGTTGTCGGTAGGAATCATAAGAATTCTTGGCAGCAAAACATGTTCTCCTTAAAATTTTACTTTGCGAATTGTCGCCTCAATAACATTGGGCATTATTCTCTCAACAATTATCCTGGTACCATTACATAGTCTCGGAGCGTTGAGGTTACGTAGCAAGATTATTGGAGAACCAACTTTTAATTTTAATAAATGTGGCGGTAGACCGGGCACATCAAGTGAATTCAAAATTTCTGTTGGAGAATTGACTGCTTCATTTTCTTCAACAACACTATCCATAGATTTGAAAGTAAACGTTTTGGAATCAATCATGTCCTGAATAACAACATTAATATTATCGACATCGACATTTTTGGAGGCTAAAATAGCTCTTTCACTTAACCAATCATGGTTACGATATTGATTTTGAATGTCGGGGAATACATTTTCAACTAATTCATCGCGTGACGATATAAATTGACAAAAATCTTGTGGATATTTTAATAGTTTGACTGGTTGGGTTAATATTGATTTTACCATTACCAAGATCAAGTAATTGTTTTGAAAATTGAGCAGCCGTTGGATCATTTTGAATCATACTCGCATGTTTGTTGTTAATTTGAACGCTACTCCATAATATTGATGATTTTCAGCAGGTATTTTTTTCCTCAGCATAGGTTGATTTTCGTATGACTGGCAATGTTTGACGAAAATCTCCAGATAATAAAATGAAAGCTCCACCAAAAAGTCTTTAATTGCCTTTCAAATTTTGTAAAGTTCTATGTAATGCTTCTAAAGCCGATGGCACAATGAATACGTTGTATCCGATAAGTCGACTTACCAAACGTACTGGCCGTATTGCAAGGCACATAAAGTACGTCGTCGCCGTAGGGCTAGAAATGAAATCAGCTTCTAATGTTGACATTTTTATACAAATTAAAATTGAATTTGAAAGTTTGGATTTGTTTTGAAATAAAAAGGGAAATAGAAGAAACCCTTAAAATAGTGTTAAGCATTATATGTTTAAATGAAGCGCGAAAATATCTGGAGATAATGGCGACTGATAACATAACAATTTTTTTTATTATTAATGATTTACTATTATTTGCCTTTTTATGTAGGTCGAAGGTCGTGCCATCCAAAATGCTTTTGGAATTCTAACAGCACGATGGAGAATACTTCTATCTCTACTGCAAATGAACCCCAAAAATGCAGAAAAAATTGTCAAAGACACAGTCGTTTTGCATAATTTCATAAAAAGGCATGACAATACATACTGCCCACAAAACTACGTGGACCAATATAATGGAGACAATATGATTCCAGGATTATGGGGCTTAACCATCAGGACATCCAATAATGCACCTGTCCATGCTTTAAGCTCGAGAAATATCTTAATGTTTATATTTGCGAAATCCAGCTATAAATAAAATCTGATAAAAATACAATGGTTAAAAAGTTTACAGTGCAGCAGTGAAAAAAACACATGGACTTGACAGTATATGTTCGATTCTACTATCAAAGTGTAGTAAAACCCCATACTCGGTTTGCTTAATTTGGTGACCAATTTTAACAGGTAATTCCGACTTACTCGTAGCACTTAACTACGTTTAGGAATTATGTAGCAAAGAAACCAATGAATAAACGTTTTAAACATTTAATGCGAAAGTAAGCCGTTTTCGCTGCACTTTTTTGATTATATGCGAAAAAAATAATTTTTTGAAAGAAATATACGAAACAATTATTTTTTCCAGTAAAAAGGGATTTTTTTCATATAAACTGTTAATAAGTATAACAATTAATATATATATAAATTTGTATTATTATTTTTTAAAAATGTTAAGGCAATTAATTACATTTATTCAACGGATTATTATCTACATTATTGCCAAACATAGTTAAGCTCTATGAGCAAGTATGAATTACCTGTTTTACAAAAACTGAAGTCACCTTTTTTGCATAGTGCATTTTATAACTATGTTTATTAAATTATAAGTTTTGTTGAATAGGCACGGATGCTCATGTACCGCACAAATTAAACGTTCTTCCATCTAATATATAAAAAAAATTTAATTACAAAGTTAAACTTTTGATTTTTATCTATATTTTATTACAATATATATTTACTTACCATTCTGCCATTAAGCTGCTGCACTTTATAATAACAAATATCAGCTGTCAAACGTACAATGTATACGTCGAAAGTTGAAAACATTTTAACTTCGACGTACGAAAGCATTCGCCGTATGCGCCGTGTTCGCCGTAACGTGTTCATTCTGCCATCAGACATTGCGAATGCATGTAAAAAACTTTTCTGTCATTCGAAAAATTCGACTTATCGGACGCAACGTATTCATTGTGCCATCGGCTTAAGGAATATTTGTGAGCCATGGTACATTCATCCCAAATAATAATACCGCATTTTTGCAGAACTTTTGCCATACTGGAATGGTTTTTGATATTACATACGGCATTCTCATTCCTTTGTGCGTTTAACGGTGATTTGAGTGCTGAATGAGCTGTACGACCACCATGCAATAATGTTGCGGCTATTCCGGACGAAGCAATAGCCAATGCAATTTTCCTTACTTTTTGGTTAGAATGTTTACATATAAAAACTTTTGTGAATTTTGTAACTTACAAAATTTAAATAAATTTGACAACCCATAATTTTTTGAACGACAGCGCCATCTACCGGGTCCAAAAAAAAAATTTTTGGCATCATCTAACATACATATATGTATATTCTTAGTTTCAGTGAAATCGCACCGTAAATAAGAATATTCGAAATAACGTTACCCCAGCGCCACCTATCGGGTCCATTTATACATACAAAAATTTCTTATGACGAAACATACACACATTCTGAATTGAAGTCAAATCTCACTGAAAATAATAATTTTGTTTATAACTTAACCCCAACGTCAGCTAGAGGGTTAAAGCTAAAAAAAAAACACAGAAGAGCTCGAAGCGAACCTATGGTGAGAATCTTAGCTCGACAGCTCTTATGGTTCCGGAGATCATTCGTTACAAACAAATGCACCAACGTTTTTATATACATACATATATAAAATTCTCGTGTCGCGGTCTCTGTAATTGAACTCCTCCGAAACGGCTTGACTGATTCTCATCAAATTTTGTGCCGATATTGGGTAGGTCTCAGTAACAAGCAACAGGTATTTTTTTTTTTTGATATCTCAAGTGAGCGTGGCAGTTATGGCTATCATAGTACTCCAGATATCTGATTTTAAAAGTTCACTCTGTATGGGGGGTACCCCTCCCAGTGACCCTATTAAAAAAAAAATAAACGTTGTCCGATTCTCAGACCTACCCAATATGTGCACAAAATTTCATGAGAATCGGTCGAGCCGTTTCGGCGGAATTTTACCACAACCACCGCGACAGAAGAATTTTATATACTTGATTTACATAATAACAACAAATTTACATGATAGATATACATTAACAAGTCACATATTTTTGATATTGATTAATATACTTAATAAAGTTCTGATTTTTAAACATTTAAAGAACTTAGAAATTTAGTAATACTACCAAAATAGTTTAAAATTATGGTTTGTCCGCGTAGTTCGATTGTGTTAATTGTTGTTATATCTTACTTCATTTATTAACGTTACCTTCCATATACTTATATTAATATATTTTGTAATTTTAAACAACATATCTTAATCCATAGAAAGTGACGAAAAGTAAATTTCCTTTTCGGATTTTCCGGTAGATTTTTGAGCTGTATTCCTGGTACGCTAATTTGGAAGCGGTTTTACTGGCTGCCAGGTAGGATTTTTTTAAAATAATCTTGACAACTTTGGTAGGTTTGACAAGCATTTCACATTGGCTCCTCAAAGCCCTGACGGTCTTTTTTCTGACAATATGAAAAGCATGGTCGATACTTTCGTGATCGGGCGATACTGCTTTGGCACTTGAACAATTTCAATTTCTCTTTACACTATTAGCATACATTATCCACACAGAATAAATCCTAAAAGAGTCTTTGCTAAATTGACAATAATTGAAATATTGTATATTTGCAAATTGTTGCACCAATATTTGTTAACAATGTAACTTCTCTAGTATAACTTACAAAACGTAAAAAAACTATGTTCGTACAGAATTTGAAGAAACATTGCTTCAAATATTTGTTACAAAAATATGACAATAATATATAAGAATGCCCATATGATAATGAACTTACCCAATCGTAGAGTCCCCTTTAGTAAACTTTATATACGAAAGTTTTAAAACAAATGAAAGTTTCAAATATATTTGTAATTTTTTTAAATTTATTTTCTCAAAATGTCAAATAAATTGACAATTCGGTTGCTTTAAACACATCACTATGTGATTTGGTATTTTCAACAGATTTTGATTTTCCTTTTGGCTACAAATGCCAAAACAAGCAAAAAGATTGTAGTTCGTATGCCATATCAGAAAAATGATTTAAAATTCAAAATTAATTTTATTATATTAACCAATAATTTTCCACAATATCTAATTTTGCATATTCTGCCTGTTCTACTATAATTATTAGTTGTAATTCTCAATATTTTGGAATGAAGCATTTTATACTGATTTCAATATAGTTGCGTAAATTGAATTAGTTTCATTGAATTGTATAAAGAGATTGAAGGGTAAACTGAACTGATTTTGATATCGAAGGCACTTTTATTTTAAAAGAAATACATTTCTAATGTTGTAAGTACAGAAAATATATAGAATTTAAAAATGTTTAAGAATTACAATTCAAATTCTTATTGCGTAATTAAAATTCTCTAGAGGTAATCCAATTCTAACCAATTCTTTTTCTGTGTGCACGACGGTCATGTTGCGTTGAATCATCTTACTAATGGATAACAAATTTTCGCCAAGTTCAGGTACATATAATACATCATGAATAGTGACTTTTTGGCATCTTTTAAAACTTGAAACATTTATTTCAACTGTAGCTCTACCATCAGCTTTCAAAATGTTATTATTTGCAAACCGAAATTCAACATCATAGCTTTTCAAATTTTTAAAAACATTTCTTGAATGACACATACATATGTGTATATGCTCCATTGTCGATGAACCACAATTTTCTCAATAGTCCAACACGCATGTCCGAACCAGAATCTTGTAATAAATTCTTTAATTTTTCAAAAATTTCTTTGGATGATGTTGCCTCCTGCACGTACACTATAAATCTTTATGCAATGAAAGGATAAGACGGCATCTCGCTTGGTTCTCCTTTGCTGCATCATTGCACGTACCTACAACACAACCCCGTATGCCTTCTAACTCGAACTGAGCTTTTAACGTGAAACTCCATGTGGACCAATTATCAGATCTCATCAATTTCTCAATTTGAATAGCGTTGACACCATACATTTTTAAAACGCGTATAATTCCGAGATTACAATTTTACCGAACTTATTTTCAATTAAACGAAGGGCCCATCAAGGCAGCATGTTTTCGTTTGTCTCAATACGCAAAGAAAAAAATTTATTTTCTTTAAAAATATTTACAAACAATTTTGTCAATAAGATTATTCTATTTTCTATAATTTCTAAAATGGAATTTTTGCAATTAATTTTAACAGCTCTCACGTTATTATGTTTTACTTATTATGTACATCTGTTTTCTTCAATTGTTTCAGCCAAGCCAAAAATTTCTCAAGTTTATTAGTTGTTAGTTTAGACCTAAATATGAATTGATATCAATTTCAAATTCCTATGTGTCCTGGTTTAGCCGTTATGAAATGTTGCCTATAGGCAACATTGTGTTTAAAAAATTTCCCAGCATCATCTAGAAGTATGTTTTAATTTTTTCCTAATTTACTTATCCATAAACAATATATTTAAGCATCTAAATTAAAAGGCTTTTATATATCTTTATTATCTTTTTTTTTTTTTTATTATTTGTGCAACCAAATAAGATTAGCTCTCAAATTATCTCTGTCAATTCTTACAATAAAATATTTACAATGTTTGCACAACATATCAAGCTACTCTGGGAAAAAAACCGTAAGAGAAAAAAATAAAAATTACCGGACTTATAAGCTAAAATATACAATGCTGCTTATAGGCAACATCGGGTTAAACTGTACCAAATTGCGTAGGAATTGTGTGTTTTTTTTTGAAAACTGAATATCGGGTTTGAAGGTCTATATCTCCTAATCTGAAAATCTAATCTATAAGATGAGTTTATTCAATATATCATAAGCACACAAGAAATTTTTAATGTTTGCAACGGAATTTGTTTTAAGGGCACCACTGTCAGCCGTAACTCCTGCTGGTACCGTGTATTTCAAAAATAATTTTTCTAAAAAATGTTAATGAAATAAGTTACTTAGCAGTTTACATTTATTATTACTTCAAGTATTCGTTTTTAAGTCACAATTATTCAGTTGTCCTATAGATGACCTACCTTAAAATATTTGAGCTTGTTAATAAATAGCTAGCAGATTCCAGCACTCTAAATTCGAGTGCATTTTCTAGGAAATTTTATTTTTTCATTTAATAAAAACCGTAAAAGTATGCTTCCCAATTCAACTCACTTTAAATGAAGAAAACAAACTCAACAGAATAACACAAACACATTAAAAAATTTAACAAACACACGCATAGCATTGTATAATTTTATGTTTGTGTTAGTAGCAACTTTAAACGATCATAACTCCAAAAAAATATTCCAGACGATGAAAATCTGTAAATCTGGGTAACAGCTAAACAGAAATATCTTTCAAATTATAAATTTTTTGTCAAAATCGGGGTAAAGCTGTGAAACTTACATCGGTCACAAGAAATCCCTTGCCTATTAATATTATAGATTTGTGGATTGTTCAGATTTGCTTAAAGATATAAATTCCATGTATTTACCTGCAACGATATTTTCGCGAACTATTTAGCTCAGTTATTTCAGTTAAAATTTTTATTTGTAATTTAGATCTATCAATAGATTAAATAACTGTGTTCGTTTACCTGTTACGATTTATTTTTCTACCAAAGTATTCGAGTACTTCCAAATATTGTAAGATAAATTTAACAGAGAATTATTTTATCTTTTACTTTATTTTTACAAAAAAAAAGTGGAAAAATAAGTCTTCAATTATTCGAGAATATTAGTCTCCAAAAAAACTCGAAAGCTACGAATTTTATAAAACTCGGTTTTGAAAATAAGCCGGCTGCTCAGATAATTCCAAAACTAATTTTGATCAACTTAATTTTGAATTATTATCTGTGTAGATATCGATATTAAAATTCTGACGAAAAGTAACACTGGCTGTGTCCGAGTAACTGCTTTGACAGCAGTGGTTACAATTTTAATATATAACCAATCTAAAACAAATAAGTAATAAATATCAAAGATATAATCGCTGCCAGAAACCGGCCTGGTTAGAATGTTTTTTTTTTTTGGGGAAAATGTGATTCTACATTTCGCTTGCATGCTGGCAATAACAACAAATAGCTTTTTAATTTTTTAACTTTTGAACTGCTTAATCAACTATGATGAAAACAACAACAATGCACAGTTTTTGTTTTTTTTTTTTTACTTTTAAATGCTTTATTTTTCTAAAAACACTCCACTTAGAGCGTTGCTTAATATTCTTACTACAGTTTTTATGTCACCAATTTATTTTTCTACTCGGACGCTCCACTGGTTCTCACAATTGAAGTTTTCTAGCGCCTTGACAAGGAGTACAGATATAGAATTCAATACCATCAGCAGCAGATTTATTGAATTTCTTGATGAAATTCTCACGCATTGTGGCAATAACATTATCAACAACATTGCGTTGCAATAGTGTTACAGTGCAACCACCAAAGCCACCGCCAGTCATACGTGATCCCAAAACACCAGAACAATTAATGGCCGCATCGACAAGAACATCCAGTTCTATACATGATACTTGAAAATCATCACGTAGTGACATATGTGACTTTGTCATTAGTTCACCCATCTAGAGAAAGAGAAGAAAATAAAACAGAGGAAATGAAGTAGTGGCTAAAGTATGAGTTTAGTTCTATTGGTCAAATAATACAATAGAAACAAGTAAGAAAATTATAGTCGGTCTAGACCGACTATATGATACCCTATACCATGGTTTAGAGACCCTATCTTTCGGTCCAACTACTTCGATATAGAAAGTAAGCATAAACCAAATTTGAGTGCGATTTTTATTAATTTTTTTGGCTGCAGATATGAAAAAGTTCATATCGGATGCTATATCTATAAAGGGACTAGGTCCAAAAATGGACCGATCCTGATCATGTTTGGTAAAGTCTCTTGTATTTTGCAAAAATATGTACAAACAAAATTTGAGAAGAATCAGTGCAATATTTTTGTTTTTTAATAGATTTAAGTGAAGATCGGGAAGCAGCTCTATATGGGGTCAAAGGGATCATTTTTGGACTACTCATTAGTGGATGTAATGAACGCATACAAACCCAATTTGAGTAAGTTCTATATGACAATTTGGATCTTATGGCAATTTATGTCGATTTCATATGGGTAATTTGTATGGGGGCTAGGTCTGAACATGGACCGATTCTCACCAATTTCAATAGCGTTCATCCCATGGCCGATAAAAGCTTATATACCAAATTTCATCAAAATATATTTATATTTGCGACCTGCAGTTTGATTACAAGCTTTACATGGACACACAGACGGACGGACGGACGGACGGACGGACATTGTTAAATCAACTCAGAAAGTGATTCTGATTCGATCGGTATAATTAAAGATGGGTCTAGGTCAAATATTTTTGGTTGTTACAAACAGCAGCACAAAGTCATTATACCCAAACCACATAGTGGTATAGGGTATAAAAATGATACTGAACATGATACAAAAAAAATTATATTAGAACTTGAATAAAAACAGCATTTAACTGAAGTGGCTTTCATGTACCCTACAATTGTCGCAAGTAATATTTTTGGTTTCACTTTAGGGAAATGTTACAATTATAAGCAAAGTTTTTTTTAAAGGAATAAATATATAAAATAATGAAGTGGTAAAAAATCCCCCAAAAGTTTAAACAAAATCCATATATCTTCACTAGGGTGGCCCTTCATTATATGGAGGGAAAAAAAAGTGTTCGAATTTAAAGTTTCTCCCCTAGAAATATGCCAATAGAAAAAAAAAATAAGAAATTTAAAATATCAAGTTTTTTGTCAATCAAAAAAAATTTAGAGGTGCCTCAGCGCGACTGAAAATTCAAAGTGTTTATATGGGGAAAATATGGCTTTTTTCAGATTTTACGAAAACTTTGTTCTATAGCTTAACTTTTTCGACAAGTTGTTATATGAATCGATATCAGTACTAAATTATCTTTTCAAAAAACTATATAACTTCAAAATCGAAAATTCGCCAAGAAATAACAAATGCCCCAAATCACTTTTGTGCCAAAAAAAAAAAAAAAATACTTCAATTTTAACGACTTGATTAAAGCCACAATTTTTTTTGGTCCCTATACCTATAGGTAGTCAGATATGAAGTATTTTTTTATTAGGACGTTGTTAACCTATTGCGACATGAGACTCAACATGGAAAATTTTGTTGATAAAATTTTAAAAACTGCTTTTTAAGTTTTAAAAAATGTTCTTAAACAAAATTTCAAAAAATGGATCTGGCACTTTAAAGTTTTAATAAATGTGTGTTAGAAAATAACTGTGTGAATTTTTAAATAAATTCCTCAGCCAGCATTTTATTTACAAAAAATTTTATTTTGCGGATTTCGAGAACAATGAGTTTTACGGGGAAATATTCAGTAAATGTACTCTTTCTAAATACTATGTATCAAAAATTTATCAGTTTTCTACTTTTAAATGTTATATTTTATTTTAACAGCCTAATGTTTCTGAAAAAAATAATATTACCCCATTAACCCTTTTTGACTTGTTATGGGCAAAGATTAATTTTAAGATAGTCGCACACTGTCACGCATATTCACTCACAGACACGGAGTGACTTAAGCTACATTTCCCCTCATCCAATCAATCTGAAACTTGGTCCATATACACAGAAAACAGATTCATTGTGACTACCGAATTTATTGCCAACCGAATTGGGATAATGCAAATAACCGATTTTCGGGTTCATTATGATTACAATTATATTATCCTAACAGTAAATATTCTATCATAATAGAAAATTTGCTGATGATATTTAATTTCTGTTGATACAATCGAAAATACAGTTGTTCCACTTGTTGTGAGCAAAGATTAATTTTAAAATAGTCACGCAAAGTCACGCACAATCACGGAATGATTAAAAACTCATATTTATAAGGATAGAAAGAGTTTTAATAAAAACACTGTTTTTATTGGTTAGATTATTAGAAGTGGTAGATGAACTTTATTATTAAAAAACACTTTAAAAAACTAACATTTTAAACAAAAGTTACTTTCTTGTTGATGCCATTTACCTTAGTAATACTTAGTATGAGTGATAGTTTTATTAAATTAAATATTAATCATAAATACTCGAATTTAAGCGTGTTACACAATTACATGGGTTACGATGTACTCGACCAGCTTCAGAACCTTCGGTTGATCCTTAGATAAGGACATTAGAACTGGATCTTGTAGCATGGTGTCATTATTCGAACTTGTTTAAGATCGTTTACTTTAAATTTTCTTTCAGGACTAAATATTGATTGATTTCTAATCATTGATTTTTAACATTTTAACTTTAACTTCTAGTTTGTTCAAAATTATTCAAAGTGGTCAAAATATAAAAATTTGGCAGGCTAGGTCTGACCAGCGATCTGAGATTTTGATGACAATATTTAGTGGACACTCAAGAGGTTGACACACTCACGGACTGACGAACTGCCAATAAAAGCGACTTAGAAACTTAAAATAAGTCTATTGGTGTAATAGGGTAAACTTACTACTTAATATAACTGAATTAATCAAATTGGCAATTTGAAACAAAGTCAAAATAAGTTAAAAACAAAATAAGTGCAAAATTTATAATAAATTTTGATAATTTGGTGTTAGAGATAGAACATAATAGTATTTTAAATATGTCCCACATAAATATTACTTATTATTATTATTGTTATTGTTTCAAACGAAATAACAAAGTTTGCGCTACATCCAACATCTGTAGGTGGAAAGTAAGAAAAAACCAACTATAACATAAAATGAACATGGAAGTTAAGTAAGCACGTCTTTCGTTGTTATTAAAAAAGACAAAAAAAAATATCTGTGTATATATACATGTGTATGCGTTTGTATGTATAAAAATTTCTAACATACTGCTGATGGGATCCTAAGAGAATTAAATAAAATTTCCTGTAAAATTAAATACTTTTTAAAGTTTTACTATTTCTGCTTTTGATTTTTCTTGCTTATTTTCAACGCTTGTTTTTTGCTGAAAATATTTATTAAATTATAAAACACTGTGGTTTGCTGCTGTTCTTGGTTGAGTATTTTGTTTGTATTCTTATTTTTTTTTTTCTAAAACAGTTGCTAAACTCGGCATGTGGCTTTAATATTACGAAACATATAAATCTCAACTAGGACAGTGAATACACTATGGTGTCCAGGGAATAGAATGGGAGCCCTATGTTTTCCAACTCCCAATGATATACAAGTTACACATACATATGTATGTGGAAAATATACAAATATAGTTATGAGTTTTTTCTTTTTTGCTTTATTTGTATTTATATGAATGAATTTATTTCTGTTACTGCACGTAATAATTTTATGGTCTAAATGGCAAATAAAATATATTAAATTAGTTTTATATATATTTGTGTGTAAGGGTGTGTGTATGTGTTTAA
Organism: Cordilura impudica; assembly: GCA_963682025.1. NCBI lineage: Eukaryota > Metazoa > Arthropoda > Insecta > Diptera > Scathophagidae > Cordilura > Cordilura impudica. The sequence continues at coordinate 169,967,555 of OY821520.1, read as the reverse complement.
ACATTTTTCTATGAAGTATGTATGATATCATGCATGTTATTGTTGTTTTGGATTTGTTTAATTTAAATAACTATTTCTTTTAAAACTTTCGTTCTACTGGAATTTATTCTAGTGCTGCATGCGGTTGCACTTGTTTTTAATAACAAATTGCCTTTGTATTGATACTTAGAAAAAAAAGTTATTTTTTACAGAACACATTTTCTTCCTTTTATAAAATTTATAATTTTTAATTATAATTTGAATTGAAAATGTTTTCCCGCAACACTGGGGCATTGCTGCAGTTTTTAAATATTTTGTTTTCTATTGGTTAACTGCTCCTTAAACTCTTGCTGTTGGAAATCGAATTTAAAAGGTTTTTGAACTTTTTCCATTTCAAAGATGGCTGCAATAAATCTTGAGAATTTTTAGCGCACCTGAAATCGGACCCTTACGGGAAGTAATAATTTAAAGTAAGAAAAAATAATCCAACCCATCAAAAAAGTTTATATTAAAACTCTTTCTTTTCTTATACATATGAGTTTTGAATCTCTCCGTGACTGTGCGTGACTTTGTGTGACTATTTTAAAATTAATCCTTTTTCCAGACAAGTCTATCGATCAAGTTTCAGTTCGATCGGATAATCGAAAATGGGTTTTAAATCACTCTGTGACTGTGCGTGACTACAACAAAGTTAATATATAGTCACAACAAGACTAAGGGCCAAGTTTCAGATCAATCGAAAATGGGTTTTAAATCACTCTGTGACTGTGCGTGACTACAACAAAGTTAATATATAGTCACAACAAGACTAAGGGCCAAGTTTCAGATCAATTTTATGAGGGGGAATGGGGTCGCTAAATGGCAGACAGACAGACAGAGAGACAGAGTATGAGTTAAAAGAAATAGTTTAAAAATGTATATTTGTTATTCAGTTCTTCAAAGAGCTATACAGAAAATGTAGCAACAGTGAGAATTTTTTGCTTTATGAACATAGTCTTTGCCTTGGTGCACCACAAAACGAAAAAATCGCAATTGTTCCCAAAAACTTTTTGGGGCAAAAGAGAAGTTTTCAACTATGTCAAAGTAGTCTGTGTAATTCCATGGGTCATGTTAACATAGAGTTTCAGCATTTCCTTATATAATTTTAGTTCTTTACTTAATTTAATAGACTGAAGTATTCAAAGGCATACAGCTCATTTAATAATAATTTCATTTGTTTGTTATACCCTACACACCACTGTGCAGAGCGTATATGTATATCAGTTTGTCATTCCGTTTGTAACACATAAAAAATTAATTAGCTACCCCATAACGTATATATATTCATGACACTTATGACCACTCAAGTCGATATAGCGATGCCCATCTGTACGTCCGTTCGTCAGTCCGAATGTCTGTATGTCCATCTGTCCGTCTGTATGTTGTTTGGTTTCTCACAAAATAAGTCATTTACATAAGTAAATTTTTTATAATATTGTTTGCCATTATTTTAAGCAGTTTTGTTTTTAAACTGAGATAAATCAGGCATCATTGTGTAAAGAAATGGCCTAAAACATGCCGACAACTATAAAAATCGTATAAAATTCAGTGTGTTTGTTGGTATAATTTAAAATTAAGTTTGGCAAATTGTTTACTTTTTTAAATATTTTTTTTTTTTTTTTCATTGGTTATAAATAGTGTAATAAATCCTGAAATTAATGTAAACGTCAAATCAAGGTGCAGGGTATCAAAGACTTGGTATGTCCGAAAAATCGCCAAAACTGCAAATCGCGAATAACAAATTTCGTTAAAATAAAAAATCGCCAAAATCAAAAATAGCAAAAACCAAAATCGCTAAAGCTAAATCACTAAAATCTAAAATCGCTAAAACAAAAACCGACAAATCGAGTATTTAATAAAATCAAGTATTTAATAAAATTTGTTGCAGATATCTATAACTGCACAACTGGTGTACAGATAAAACTATTAATATTAAGTTTGTGAATCATGGGACTTTGGGACCAAAACTCGAATCGAAATTTTCTGCACTCTGTTTTCAAAGCCTTACAGAAATATAATTTTTAAATAATAAGAATATCACGACTTCAATAACTGAGTATTACAACTAGTAATTTAGGACTTAAAAACTATTGCGGAATTTTTGAGCAAATATTTCATTTCAATAATTTTCATATCAAACTTTAAAAATATACACTTGCTAAGCAAGAGCCTTATAACAATCGAAAATATTCTCTAAAATCGTTATCATAATACACAGGCTTTAATATGAAATATTTGTAGCAATTACTGGCGTTATGGAACAGCCACAACCAACGATGTAATTTACTAAATATACACAGAATTCGATTATAACAGTTTTGTAAAATTCAATTTAATCGAAATATCTTTGAGCTAAAAATTTTACAGTAGGACCTCCAATTTCACTTAGAAATTCAAATCCCGAGAAGGCAGAAAAAATTTAAAATTTCCGGCATCCGCTAATTAGCAATTTCTGTTCATTACAAGAAATAACTATAAATTAAAGGAAGGCCCTTAGCTGAATATAAAATAACTACAACGTTACGGTATATTAAAAAAAACTCGATACAATCCAAAACTGAAAATATGTGTGGCACCTTTGGTACGAATAGAAACAACTCTATATCATACAAAATATTTCACGTAATGAAATATACTCATTCGTGTCTTAGCAAACAATTCCGTAGTTTTGTTTTTTGGAAGTGTTCTTAAGGGCGCTATACACTTGTCAAATCTACATCAAGCATTATGGTGGTATTAGTGAAAATTTGTTTGTATGTGTGACACCGACAAAATCAAATTTTTTTGATTTTCCATCAAGCATCGTCGGTGTCACACATGCAAGCAAATTTTCACCAATAGTAGCATAATGCTTGACGGTAAATTTGACAAGAATATATTGCCCTTTAGACAACTAGTAAAAAATATAAAAAATACTATCGGTATCGTGAGTGCCATCTTTAATAAAGAGAATGAAAAAAAATTTGGGGTGAGAATATTATTTAAAAAATATTTAACAAATTTTCCGAAGTCCCGGGAAATTTTAATGGAATCCCCGGATATCAATAAGATTTTCTACTGCCGGCATCTGGTTTGGGAAGCCCTAGTAAGAAGCAAAACTGCAAACAAACTAGAATGTTTGCATTCGAGTATGTTTTATCATTTACATTTAATACATTTTAATACGATTTTTGCTCAAAAAAAAAAAAAAAATCATAAGGCAATAATAGCGTTATAAGCCCATCGATATACTTTGGACAAAACGATCATCATCACCCGATTTGTATACTAAAAAATATGCAATATTAAGTATTACTGTAATTACTTGCAGATTACCACAATCAGTAGACTACCAATAGCAAAACGTTTTATTACCAAAATGTGGCACGATGTCAATATATGTGGCAGTAAATATATTATGGTGGAGTTTATTATATTGTTTCGTTTTTTTTTTTTTTTATTTAATTAGCTCATACAAAATGAAAACAGAAGAAAGTTTGAAAAATAATTTTTAAAAATCAAATTGTTTCCTAATGTCTGAAATTGCCTTCTCCACTTGTACTTGCCATACATATTGAAGAAGAACTGGTTCTAGAAATATTAAAAAAGAAACAACGCTGTGTAAAATTTGGAGTTATGATCACAATAACTCGTATGGTTTCATATTAGTATGTATATTTAGGATTCTATATGAAAAAAACAAATCAAAATGTGGAACCCTAATCATCTCTTTAATGTTTTAAAAGCTCATATTAAATTTCTACACCAACAATGGATGTGCTTTAAAATGTTGGCCATACATAGCGGAGAATATCGGAAAAATGCTACGACCATAGTCGTGTTGCAACAACGTCATCTCCAACAGCAATATGGAATAAGTGAACTATTATCAACAACTGTACAGCCATCATTAGCGTTATTTTTTTTTTTTTTTTGCACTATGCATAATATGCGTTCAGCTAACATAATTTGGGCAATTCGCGAAATATGCACATTTTTATTCCAATTTGTTGGAGCAAATGAAAACGCGAAGGGCAAAAAGAAAAATTGTATTAAAAAAAAATTACACGGAAACGATTGAATTTGTTTAACGGCTTTAGAACTTCTGAAGGGGGAGAGAAATATGAAAAAATAATTGAAGGAACAGGAGTGTTGAAAAGAAAAAGATTTCAACTAATTTATGCAGAGCCTTTTTATAACCAACTAACAAAGCCGCCTGCTGTGAAGCACAAGCAACATTTGTTCTGCTAACGCAGAATTTCCAAAGCAAAAGAGACATGAGCTTCACATGGTGATGACGGTGGTGTGATGATTACATTTTTGGTGCAGCGCTTTATTCATTCTTGTTTGGTGCACAGATATTATTTAATAAATAAAGACAGCTTACAGAGCATGCCTATGGCATCCATGTGGAGCTAACATTGTAAAAACCTTTATTACAGTGGTCGAGAATACAACTTAAGGCAAAGTAAGGTAAGATATGGTCAGATAAGGTAATATAAGGTAAGTTAAGTCATGGTAAGGTAAGGTAGGGTAGGGTAGGGTTAAGGTAAGGTAAGTAAGTTAAGGTAAAGTAAGGTAAGGTAAGGCAAGAGAAGGTAAGGTAAGGTAAGAGAAGGTAAGGTAAGAGAAGGTAAGGTAAGAGAAGGTAAGGTAAGAGAGGGTAAGGTAATATAAGGTTACTTAAGGCAAGGTAAGTCAAGGTTAGGTAAGGAAGGAGGGGGAGGTAAGTGGTGGAAAGGCAAGGATAGGTTAGGTTAGCTTAGGTTAGGTAGGGTAAGGTAAGGTAAGAAAAGGTAAAGTAAGATAAGGTAAGATAAGAAAAGGTAAGGTAAGAAAAGATAAGGTAAGACAACTTAAGGTAAGAGAAGGTAAGGTGAGAGAAGGTTAAGTTAGTTTATGTAAGGTTAGTTAAGGCAAGGTAAGTCAAGGTGAGGTAAGGTAAGGTAAGGTAAGAAAAGGTAAGGTAAGAGAAGGTAAGGTAAGAAAAGGTAAGGTAAGAAAAGGTAAGGTAGGAGAAGGTAAGGTAAGAAAAGGTAAGGTTAGAGAAGGTAAGGTAAGAGAAGTTAAGGTAAGAGAAGGTAAGGTAAGCTAAGGATAGGTTAGGTTAGGTTTGGTTTGGTTTGGTTTGGTTTGGTTTGGTTAGGTTAGGTGAGGTAAGGTAAGGTAAGGTAAGGTAAGGTAAGGTAAGGTAAGGTAAGGTAAGGTAGGTAAGGTAGGTAAGGTAGGTAAGGTAGGTAAGGTAGGTAAGGTACGGTAAGTTTGGTCAAGGTAATGTATGGTAAGGTAAGCTAAGGTAGGGTAAAGTAAGGTACAGTAAGGTAAGATGAGAGTCCTAATCAATATTAATTCGAGCACCCAGCATTTTTTGACAATAAACCATTCCACATTACACATTTTATGAAATAATATTGACTCCACCACCAACGTTGTAATTTCTGAGATGTTGTGTTATGTTATTATCTTTCAAATATTTGCACATGCTATGCCAAAATGTTTTGAAAATTCTAAGTAGCCGATGGTACATTTGATTTTACTTAAATAATTTGACCACTCTTATTTGGTACAATGGATAAATTTCTAACCTTAAACAGTATAACACCACCTTTGCTATTTTAAACATCTTCTAAAACAGCGGTCGGCAAACACATACCATCTTATGTGGCTCTCTATATGTGGGAGGCAATCTCTATCTTACTCAATATACTTAGAGAAATATATAGTTAAAATCATAATCATATGGCATCATTTGAATAACTGATGCAATAGAGCGCGAAGTTTAAAAAAAAATAAACATTGTGTCGCAGGATGGAAGAGTGAGTAGTGCACTATATAAAAATTGTTAATACAAATTTAAATAATATCGTTTTATTATTTCAAAGTAATTTTTTCTTTCAGGAATCTGCCTTCTTTTTCGTTTTAATTGATTTTTAATAACCAAAAGTCGTTTTATCTTCCTTTTAATTCTGTTTTTATTATAAGTTAACAAAAAGTAGTCATTTTTAAAACCAAGATGTTCAATAATATTTGTTAATGTTTTTGTGTTGAATATGTTTTTTACCTTTTACAAAACGTTCTAAAAAGCAAACTCTGTGCAATTGTTGAGCAGTAACAAAGCATCTGCAAGAGCCAGTCATACATCAGCCACAAAACTTGGCATAACTGCCGCAGTGATGCACAAATTTACTGCATTTACGAACGTACCCCTCATGTTGTATAACACAATCAACATGATTCACATGGGCAACATTTTATGCTAACAAGATCCTCAACATATGCATCTATAAGACGATTTTTATTTTTATTTTTAATCAATTTTAAAGAGGAAAATATTTTGACCCAAACATCATATATAATTTAAGCATTTCATTCCTTGATTTCGAATATGAAGCTTCATGAATATTTTTCCTAAACTCAATACCATTTAGAAATAGTAGATTCTATGATTTTCAATATTACATAACAATTATATTTTCTATATGATAAAAAACTTCAAAACTCATATTGTCCTTTACTAGCAAAATTTGGAATATGTTAACATATTCATTTAATTTTCTCAAATTATATGGAAATATATTAAAAATTTCAGAAGTTCTTATTAAATTTACCTTCCTATACCCGCGCTAATTTTTGTAACACATATACCCGCATGCGTTCTAACATGCCGAAAGTTTGAATCCCAGTTCCCTATTTTTTTTCGAAATATGTGACATGCACTAAAATAAAGTTTGTAAAAAATCAGGCAGCTAACAGAAAACTCAATTTTCTAGCGTTTCTGGAAAAAAAGATATTTATAAAAAAGTGTTTTGTCGGGTCACAGACCAACGCGGGGTATAGGAAAATTAATCAAATTTTTTTCCTTTATGTTAAGGATTTTCCGATCTCACTGGTTGCGTTATAAGAGTTTTTAAATTATTTTAGACCACTTTGAAATTATGCCTCTCACAGTGCGCTTACGTTTTTTTTTTTTTTATTTTAGCTCCTAAAGCTCTTTTGTCACGAAATGTTATTCTGGAGACTAGATGAATCAATGTTTCCCCAATTTGAATTTCCCAATAATTAAAAATCGAATTTGTTCAGAAGCTGGCTTACCTCGTACCATTGTTTAAGAAGTAATCATAATTTAGGTGAAAGAACATAAAGAACACAATAAAACTGCAGGTCGCAAACATGAAAATATTTTGATAAAATTTAGTATGTACGCTTCTATTGACCATAACATGAATGCTGTTGCAATTGGTGAAAATTCAACAAATGAATCAAATTCAGCAAAGGAGTCTTATGAGATAAATTTAAACTACCATAATATCCAAATCATCATATAGATTTCAGTCAAATTGGGTTTGTGGATGTTTATTACATCCAATAATCTGTAGTCCAAAAATAAATCCTATAAGACATCTTTTAGTCATAGCCCACATATAAAGCTGCTTCCCCATCTTCATTTAAATTTAAGAAAAAATAAAAATGTTGCACAAATAAGTTATTTTATCAAATATGGTCCGGATTGGTCTATTTTGGACAAAAAAATATTACATCCGATATGAAATATTTCAAATCCGAACACAAAAAAATTAATAACAATGCCACTTAAATTTGGTTAATGCTTATTTTATATATTTATTTTGTTAGACGTAAGAGATGGGGTCTCTAAACGCATGTTATAGTGCACCGTATAGTCGCTGTAGACCGACTAAAATTTTCTTACTTCTTTCTGGTTGTCTTCTGTCATCTCTTTATTCTTATGCACATTAAAGAAATAGCATGTGGGTCCGATAACAGGGGAAATATGTAAATATCTAGTAATTAAAGATTTTTTTTATGGCACTTTTTTAAAATCAAACAGAAAGCATCATCTACATATGTATCACTTATCTATGTTTCAAACAACTGCAGGAGCTCTGCTTATATAAAAATATTTCTTATTATTTATTATTTCAACGGTTAGTTTTTAATTTTTCATTTTTCGATTTTAATTTTTTATTTTTTATTTTTCATTTTTTATTTTTCATTTCTTATTTTTCATTCTTCGATTTTAATTTTCATTTTTTGTTATTTATTTTTCATCTTTTATTTTTATTTTTGATTTTTCAATTTTTGTTTTATCTTTTTTTTTTATTTTTAATTTTAATTTTACGTTTTTTACATTTTATTTTTAATTTTTTACTATTAATTTTAATTATTTAATTTCTCATTTTTTATTTTCCATTTTAATTATTTAATTTTTAATTTTTTAATTTTCATTTTTCATTTCTCATTTTTATTTTTCATTTTTCATTTTTTTATTTTTTATTTTTTTTATTTTTCATAATTCATTTTCCATTTTTCAGTTTTCATTTTTATACACATGTGGTTTGGGTATAATGACTATGTGCTGCTGTTTCTAACTACCAAAAATATTTTACCTAGACCCTTTTATTATACCGATCGGATCGAAATCACTTTCTGAGTCGATCTAGCGTTGCCCGTCCGTCCGTCCGTCTGTGTGTCCATGTAAACTTTGTAAACAAACTACAGGTCTCAAATACAAATATATTTTGATGAAAGTTGGTATGTAAGCTACTACCAGCCATGTGATAAACGGTGTTGAAATTGGTGAAATTCGGTTCATGTTCAGAACTAGTCCCCATACATGACATCGACATAAATTGCGATAAGATCCAAATTATCTTATAGATCCCAGTCAAATTGGGTTTGTATGTGTTTATTATATCCATTATTTAGTAGTCCAAAAATAATCCCTACAGGACAATTTTTAGTCATAGGCCCCGTATAGAGCTGCTTCCCGTTCTTCACTTAAATCTATCAAAAACGAAAATATTGCACAAATTTTTCTCAAATTTGGTTTGTATATATTTTTCGAATATGTAAGTGACTTTATGTAAGTCCCATATAAATATAGCATCCGATATGAACTTTTTCATATCTGCAGCCAAAAAAAAAAATTAATAACAATGCCACTCAAATTTAGTTTATGCTTATTTTCTATATCGAATTAGGGTCTCTAAACCATGGTATAGGGTATCATATAGTCGGTCTAGACCGACTATAATTTCTTACTTGTTTATTTTTCATTTTTAATCATAATTTTTTCACCAATGCAGTCTTAAGTCACACCGATTTTGTCTTACGTCTTACGCTGTTTTTGTGATTGTATTGTGAAGTAGATTTTTACCCCAGAGCGCTTATCGATTTTTACACATCAAGAAGTGCAAATTGTAAAATTATGATAATCACATTGTTGAACACATTAATTTGTGTGTAATCACTTTTTTGGTATTAACAATTTGTGAGGAAAACAAACAAATATTTTTAAATTATTTCATAAGTAATTTCAGTTGTTTATTTAGCTATTATTTTTGTATTTTACAATAGAATAAGTATACAATTTTATTTTCTCAAATTCGAGCACATAAAAGGTTGGCTGGGTTTTATGTTTATTCCAAAACCTACAGCCAATGTTACCATTAGGTTTATTACAAATTTCTTACGATGCATCGAACGTTGACAATATGCGTTGCCAATGTTTTACACTTAAAGAAATTTATACTTATATTACGTTATGTTTGGACGCAACACACATTGTCCCACTGTTTATTTTACGATTATGTAGAAATAGAAATTTTAAGGCAAACAAGGTGTTCAGAACTTTGCTTAATTTTCTGTTAAATGGTTTTCATAAAATTTTCCAAAGGGCATATATGTTGTAAAGAAATATGGTGGAACTAGGCCGATATAAATGTCATTACATGTGGTGGAAATAGATGGATTCCATATACCACGTAAAATACAACAACAAATTCAACTGCAATCAGTAAATTTGATTTATACATTTTAAGGTTCCATTTGCAAACAAACTATGCATATATATGTGATTCTAAAATATTCAAGCACCCATCGCATATGCTTCGTTTCATCATATTTATGTTATGGTATTCAGTGGGTATCTCACACATAGTCAAACAGTCAGCAGGATTAGCTATTTAGTATGCATGCGTTTCGCTCCATCCCAGTACTTGTGCAGGCCTCTTTAAACATATACTATCTTTTTCCTTAAACCATTTTACCGCATTTTTGTTAAATTGTATGCGGTTCGTTTCTTTTCCATTTGTTATTCATTCATACAGTTATTGAAAGCCATTGATTCATGATAAAGAACAATTACGCTAATGATTGCATGCGGGTTTCTTTTTGAATAAAATGTACGTTCATGCATTCAAAATTTGAAAAAAAAAAAAAAAAACACTCATAAAGATGCTTACGACTTTTTCTTTGTAAAGAATACTCTATAAGCTAGTTATAAGTAATTTGTTTAGTTTTTATTAACACAGAAAAGGAAATTGTAATTCAAAGTTAAAGAGATAGACTCATTTCAATGCTTAATTGACTCTTAATAATATATGTGACTCTTAATAATATGTAAGCTGAAAACTTTTGCACAATATTGTATTTGAAATGTGGAATGATAATCTTCTCAATAGCAGAACTTACTCCTAAACCTGATTTTTTAACAACTCTTAGGTTCGTAGTCGTGTGATAGACTTACACTGTGGTGCAATATTATAACAACATGACCTTTTTGGAGATTTCCTACATGTGTATACAATAGTGAGAAAAAATCCTGTTATGCCATCTGAAAGAGCAATCAAAATTAAGAAAAAAATTTTTTTTTTCGGTTTGACAAACCTTATAAGGAAATAATTTTTCCTTTTTTTGACGCAGGACAAAACTAGTAGGACAATTATAGTTGGACCATGACTATGACTATGACTATAGTTATTTTTTGGACTACTGATTAGTATAATTAGTATATTTCATGCACCAAATTTTATTGATATACATATGTATATGTGATAATTTGGATCTTGCGCCAATCTTTGGCTAAAGAAGTACCGGTTTTTTATCAATTTCAATAGCGTCTAAAAAATGTATATACCAAATTTTATCAAAATTTATTCATATTTGATTACAAGGTTTACATGGACACACAGACAGATGGACTGATATCACTAAATCGATTTAGAAGAAGATTCTAGGTTGAACTGTATATTAAAAGGTGGATATAGGTCAAGAATTTTTGGTAGTAACAAACATAAGCACAAACTCATTATTCCCTGACTACAGAGTGGTACGAATTACATTTGTCCGTTGCTGGATTACATCCAGCCAATAATAAAAGACAGGCTAGGCTAGGCTAGGGAGTACCCAACAATAGAAGCGAATCCATCAACCATCAATACTCGCGACAGTAGTAACCGCAACATCGGCAACTAAAACAACAAATAGATATATCGCACCTGTACCTCTAAAGTGAGTTAACTCAAAATTTTTCAATTTTCACTTTTTGCAAGAAAACGATGCATAATGGTCATATCTGACCACTGTTAAAATCTTACATCGATTTTTCTAGTCTTTCGCAAAAAAAAATGTTGTAACCCTCTTTGTCTTATAAGAGCAGCTTCTTTAGAATCCACTAAAAAGACATATTTTAAGTTCCACCCAAAAAACTTGTTATTTTTGATGATCACTGAAAAAATCGGAAAAACAACTACTGTTGTATACTTATTATTCGCAATTCTTCATAACGAAACGACTGTTTTTAAATTTTATAGTAAATATTAAAAAAAAAACGTTTTTTGCCTCTACTGAAAATTTGTAAATTTTGAGTTGAATCACTTTAGAGGTACAGGTGCGATATAGTGTGCATATATAGCACATGTATAGTGTGCTAAATAAAAAATTAATGAAAATAATAAATACATTTATAAAGTGAGTGAAGTGTTCTTTTGAATAAAATTCAGTGAAAGGACCCTGGAAATACTGAATTTATCCCACCGTCAAACCCGCATCAACCGGAGGTTCCTTACAATTTTAACGTGCCCTTCTAATTAAGGACAAAAAAAATTCTGGAAAAAATAGCTCACGATTTTAGTCTTAATTACAACCTTATGAACAATTAATCGCGTACTACAGCAGTCTTCAGTAGTTCGCCGTCAAAAAATGAAGAATGCACCAAAATTATTGGTTCGGCACAAAAAAAGCACGTTTGCTTTTTGCTATAAGTAATATGAGTAGGGACTGGAATAAGTTATGTAACTTTTTGCAATCTGTAGTCAACATGTTTTTGAAAAAAAGTAGAGAGTACGGATGGTTAAAATTCATACTGGAGGGATTTGCGTAAGGAACTACGTTGGGTTTCCAAAGGAAATTTTGGTGGTGCACATTGTGTCGATGGTATGCTTCCCGAGTACCAAGAGCAATTCTGCAGAACACAGAACTCTTCTCCACATAAATCTCCAACAACTTTTTGAAGGAAATCTTGAAAAAAAAAAAACATATGATTTTCCATCAAGTTAATGCCGGTGCTCACACCAGTAACCGGACTCGCATGTGGTTGGTGTCATACAATACACCTCAACTGCAACGGCCAGCCTGTTCTCCTGATCAGTAATCCATTAAAAACCTATAGGTAATCATGTTACCCAAAATCTTATTGGTAATAAGCAATGCGACATTATTGAATGACTGCTACTCAAATGATATCCATTCCTTCTCTTGCTATGACTGTGGTTTCTAATGAATTGAAAAAACTTAAATTTTCCTGCAACAGTGGTCCAGAAAAAATTCCGTTGTATATTTTAATAAAATGTGCTGATGTTTTAGATGTACCATTAACACTCATGTTTAATACCTCAATTAAATATGGTTACTTTTATAATATGTGGAAGCATTCATTCATTATTCCACTATTCAAATCTGGTAACAAGGCTGATATTACTAATTCTCGTGGAATTATCAGCTTAGGGCTGCTCATATGAACTGTTGCAGTATCCGTCCAACTTATAATACATATAAATTTGATGAGGTTAAGTCCATTTTTTGTGGTTCGAATTTTGATGTGATTGGTATCTCTGAAACCTTGCTGAAGGATACTATTTCTAGCCGTACTGTTGGTATACCTGATTACAAATTCTGTGGGAATGATCATAGTAGTGGTCGTAGAGGTGGTAGTGTGAGTATTTATATTTCGAACTTGCTAAAATTTAAAGTTCTTTTTAAATATTCGTTGCTTAATCTTGAATCTCTTTTTATTGAACTGATTTTTGGATGCACTAAGGTCTTATTTGGAGTCGTTTACTTGTCCCCTCCACTCTGAGCTATTTCTCAATTATTCACATACTAGTTAATTGTGTGGCGCCTAGGCGCCCGTTTAAAAATTATGAACAAAACAAATAGTTTAAATTTAAATACACGAAAAATTTATAATAAATTACATTTCTTTTAATATAGCACTGTGGAACAAATTCAGGTTAGCAAAAGGTAGGTCGATTCTGAGAGTGAAAATAGAGGCTACGTTAGAATACCCGTATCGCGGCGTTTGTTTATGTTATTTCGATTTTTTTTTTAACCGGCCTTCGAACTTTGCAGTCAAATGACGATTTTCAGCATATTGTTTATATGGTTTTTTGGCTGTAACTGGTCGACTAATTGATAGTTTTTCAATCTGTAAAAGCCAAATTATTGCTAGAGAACTGCGCAATAATTAAAATTTTTTAAAAAATTGATTTAGAAAATTTCTGTGGTGCTAATGAAGCAAAATGTTGGAAAAATTATTTTTTGTTCATGCTTTTTGAAAATATTTTCCACAAAACTAAGTCCTTTCTGCTTTCTGTTTGATCTGTAATATGTTTCTCAGTTTCTTCAATAAATTTCATTTGAAAAGAAAATGGTCTTAGTCGATAAAAATCCCAAAACTATTAAATAAATAGCGAGATTTATGCATTGAGCTTTAAAAGTGTTTTATTATTGTTGAGTAGATTCAGGGGCACTAATCAAGTGAGCGGCGGTATACATTGATAGAATTTACTGTATAATCAGTAGTCTAAAAATAAATCCTGTGAAAACATTTTAAACCATAGTCTCTATATAAAGCTTATTTCCGGTCTTCACATAATTCTATAAAAAACAAGTAAGAAATTATAGTCGGTCTAGACCAACTTTACGATACCCTATACCATGGTTTGAAGACCTTATCTCTTCGGTCCAACTAATTAGATATAGAAAAAGAGCAGAAATCAAATTTGAGTGACATTGTTCTTAATTTTGTTGCATTCCGATATGAAAAGGTTCAATTCAGATGCTATATTTGTGTGGGGACTAGGTCGAAAAATGGACCGGACTTTTTTTTTTTATTAACCAAAACTCAGGGATGCCCCCTATAACTGCAGTGCGTTGTGTTGATTTCAGGAAAATAGGTTGTGGGAAAGACGAAAGAGGGAGTAGTGTTTGTGGATATTTGACTTAAATTTTATTAGATTATAACTGTCAGGAAAGTTCTCTGCGGGGAGCTCCTTCCACATTCGGCTAGTTCGACTGATAAACGAACTCCCTCTGTTATGTGTTGTGCGGTCAACTGGATAATAGAATACAAACGGATGCGATCTACTTTAGAAGCGGGTAGAGCGAACCGAAACTCGGCACTTGGAATAAGTTGCTAATGTCAGAAGAACATTTCCCATGGTAGTATCTATAGAATAGTGATACACAACCCACATTCCGACAATGTTCCAATGAGTCAATACAGTTGGATACCCTACAGTCTCTGATGGGCACCAACGCCCTCCTCTGTACACGGTCCAGTAGCTCCAAAATAGACTTTGAAACTCCTGCTGAGATATGGGAGTTTTATTACATTTTCAGTCGGATGTAAGTGGTATAGATTTTAAGGAAATCAGAGGGAGTGAAGTAATTTTTGCTCCGTTTTAGAAAACCAAGACACTTGATTGCTTCTTTCGACACTTGAAAAACATGCTCGTTCCAACGAACATCACATTGAATTCTTATGCCTAGAACATCAAGAGTATCCGACTCCTCAATATCTATACCACCCATATATATAGATGACATTGTTGAATCCATGGCCCTATGGGTCAACATACAACATCGAGTCTTCAGCGCATTAAAATCAGCCCTATTCACTTTGCCCCACTCGGAGATTGTTAGCAGTTCTTGATTGATAGTGTCATTCATTGTTCGCCTTTTGCCCCTAACATCCAAGGGGTTTGGCCTACAATTAATGGAAAATGAATGACAAATGCAGCTGTCATCTGCGAAAGAGAAAATAGAATTAAAAGTTTGACCAAGAAGGTCGTTCAGAAAGATAAGAAAAGCGAAGGAGAAAAAGCGCACCTACACCTACACAGACGGATGACAACTATTAAATTATACTAAAAATTTGGATTGGCAGATACAGGATTCAAATATTTAAAAAAAAAATTGCAGTGAGATTTTTTAGAGGACATCCAAATAACAACTTGACATCCAAACAACAACTTGAACTCACAGCAGCTTTTGCACAGTGTTTTACAAAAAATAAGACTAAATTAAAAAATTTCCTTTTACGACTTTCGTTTATATTTCTTTATTTCTGTTTCTTAAAGTTTCAGTGTGTTATAAGTTGAGAAACACTTGGGGTGTTTGATTTCTTTCGGCACAAACTCAGGTTTCTTTTTTTCAATTCTTATTTGCAGCTTTAGCTAAATGTGCCAAAAACTAATTTTTGCCCATCGGAGTTATTTTTGTATAACTTTCTGAAGAATATTTTTTTTATTATACATTTATGCATTGACAGCTGACCCACCTCTAATGAATACTGGATCACTGACAGCACATTCGCATCTTTTCAACTACAATAAAACTTTTCCTGGGTTCTTCGCAGTGCGACGTATGTTTTATTTAATAATATAAATATCATTCATACGTATACTTATATCTCTTCTACTCTACAAATAAAAAATAATGATACGGCCTGAATATGTTATGTTATTCAAAAAATGTATTTAAAATATTGCGAAAAGGACAATTCTGTGCTGCTGTTTTCGATAAATTTGGCGTACTTGATTTGCTGAAGCTATATGGTGAAGAATGATATCATCAATGGTTCCTGAGTTATAGCTCAAAAACTAAACAAATAAACATGAAGATAAGGAAAAAGAAGTAACAAAATTATAATCGGTATAGACCGACGATACGCTACCCTGTATCATGTGCTTAGATACGGTCTGATGACCAACTAATTGGATGTAGAAGATAAGCATCAACCCATGTCGAGTGTAGTTGGAATTAATGTTCTTGATTGCAGCTATGAAAAACTTCATATCAAAAGCTATATGTAGCTAATATTTTTTATATATCGCACCTGTACCGCTAAAGTGAGTCAACTCAAAATTTACAAATTTTCAGTAGAGGCAAAAAATGTTTTTTCTTAATATTTAGTCTAAAATTTAAAAACAGTTGTTTCATTGTAAAGAATTGCGAATACTAATTATACCACAGTAGCTGTTTTTGCGATTTTTTCAGTGATCATCAAAAATAACAAGTTTTTTGGGTGCAACTCAAAATATGTATTTTTAGTGGATTTTAAAGAAGATACTCTTTTAACACAAAGAAGGTTACAGCTGCGAAAGACTAGCAAAATGGACGTAGGATTTTTACACTGCCCAAATGTGACCACTGTGTATCGTTTTCTTGCAAAAAGTGAAAATTGAAAAATTTTGACTTGACTCACTTTAGAGGTACAGATGCGATATATTGTTAAAAATTTTAAATTTTACTTGTATATGTTTTAACATCATTGCTTATAACAATTACTCCTCCTTTACTTTAATCATATGGCTATATGTCTTGTTATATAGGAAATCAAAATAAATAAATAAAAGCTATATTTATATGGGAACTAGGTCACGAATGGATCAATCCTGAATATATTTGAGAAAAATATAAAAAAATCTGCGCAATAATTTTGTTTTTTAGTACATTTAAGTGAAGATGGGAAGCAGATTTTTATTGGAACTACATATAAAACTAATATAATAATATAAAATTATAGAAAAACAATACTTATTGCAAGTCGTAAGTGATTGCAGAAAATAATTTGAATCGCACACTAAATCATCCTTAAATAAATCAAAATTAATAGAAGTTATATTATATTTCATATTCTTTTAAATAAATTGTCTTCTATTAGCTTTGGATTATTTGTGGATCTTTTTATTTTATAAAAAAAAAATATAGATAGTTATTATACATAAAATAATTGTATAACAAAATTGGTTAAAAATATTTTTAATTTATATTCGCGAGCCATAAGCAGATAATTGCGCCAAATATATATCACAATGGATTATTTTAATACCGGGAGCACTGAAGCCTTAAATAAATAAAAAATAACCGAATTATTTTTCTTAAATTCGAAATAGTGGTTTCATCGAGTTGAATAGAAAAACTAGTTTTACGTAATTTTTATTTAAAAACATCTTAAAATCTAAAGCTGGCTTTGGCAATTAATGGGTTAACGTTCTCGGATTTATCCCCAATTTTAGGAATGGAAGTTCTACATATTTAGTAATTATATTCAATAGCACTTACAAAATATTTGAATTTTTTGAATAAATTGTTTTTTGTTGGCTTGGGGTCATATGTGACCCGAATTCCGAAAGGTTTAATGCGGTCAAAATATTTTTTCCGAAACTCTAGGCTAATAAGATAAAATATTGCACTTAATAGTAGAAAAGTGATGAATTTTTGATACAAACTATTAGAAATAGTACATTTACAGAATATTTTACAAAAATCCCATTTCTCTCGAAATCCGCAAAAATGAAATCCTTGTCAAAAAAATTCTGGTATAGGGATTTACCTAGAAATTCTCACAGTTAATTTCTAAAATGTGTTTAACAAGACGTTAAAGAGCTAGATCAATTTATGTTATCATATGTTATCTGAGTCATCTCTTAATTTGTTAAAAGTAAAATTAAAGTTAATTAAAAACTTATACACGAAAATATTATCACAATTTTAAACAAATACGTACAAGAACAGTTGACTAAAATAGATCCGAAAGACTCAAAAATGATGTTAGAAAAAATAAAGAAAAATTTTAAAAAGTTTAAACCTTCAGTTCTGCATAATTTAAAAATCCCAGAAAACCAAGAGTATTTATTAAGTAATGCAAATATAGAAGTTGGAGAGTTAGAGAAAGACAGTGAAAATAATTTCATAATTCACGAAAAAGAACAAATGCTAGATACTATCGGCAACTACTTTGAGTCAGTTCACTCCTACATACAAATAAATAATAATAACAATTTACATATAAAAGTTAATGATACTTTCAATAAATTTTTAGTAACGAATTTTTAGTAGAAAAAATTTCAAACAATTTAAATGAAACGCAAGCTGGAGATTATTTCATAACGAGAAAGAAAATATTATACATTTTCTCTAAACTAAGTGATAAACTGTCTTCAGGGATAGATAAGGTACCAAATATAATTTTAAAAAATTTAGCGGATATAATGATTTTTGAGTATTGTAATCTATTTAACAATATGTTAAATAACTCATATTTTCCCAAGAGCTGGAAAATCGCTAAAGTTTTTCTATTACCCAAAAAAGATAAAGATATGAGTAATCCGAAAAATCTTAGGGGTATAACTTTACTCCCCAATATTAGTAAAATTTTCTAAATGTGCATAAATAATAATATAAATAAATTTTGTAACAACAACAACCTGATTAGTGAAAAACAATTTGGATTTAAATACAAGCACTCGACTATAAATGGCATACATTTACTCACATCGAATATAAATTGGAACTGGAATAAAAAATTATGTACAGGAGCTTGTTTAATAGACATGGAAAAAGCTTTTGATAACATTTGGATAGCTGGTTTGATATACAAATTAATTGATTATAAATTTCCATTACATTTAATAATACTCATATATAATATGATAAGTGATAAAACATTTATGGTGTTTCACGAGAAATATAAAAGCAGAAAAATTTTTAAAATAACAGGGTACTGTCAATTCACCTATACTTTTCAATATATTCATTTTAGACCTACTTAGCAAAATTGAAAATATTATAGCTTTTGCAGATGATATTATAATATATCATGCTGACTGCACAATTGATAAAATTAAAAAAAAACTTACAAAACCTGTTCAATATCGTGGAACAATTTGCCTTGGATTGGAATATGAAAATAAATATAGAAAAATGTGAAAAAATATTATTTAGACCAACAGTAGATAAGTCCAACAGTAACATTAAAAAAACTGGAAATCATTTGGAATTAAGTCCAACATAAATAATTTTAATATACCAAACAAAGAAATTGTCATATACCTAGGCATATATTTAGATAAATTTCTATATTTTAACAACCACAAGCACGGAACGCATTCGTCTTATATAAAGCATTATTTTTCTCAAGATATATTAAATCAAGAGTAAAGATTATTATGTATCAGTCACTTATTAGACCAATTCTAACATATGGATGTCCTATTTGGTTTAATATTTCACCATCTTATATGGAAAAAATTCGGGTATTCGAAAGAAAATGTTTAAGGTCGTTCACTTCGTTATTTAGATCTCCAGAAAGTAATTTTTTAAAATATGTGTCGAATAAAAAGTTATATAATGAATCAGGTATAAAAAGAACTGATAATTATATAATTAATTTAATTAGATATAATATTTTGAGATGCACACCTTGCACAGAAAATAATTTAATAATGGCTCCGTACTTTTCAAATGAAGAATATATATCTGAAACATTACAAAAAGGGTTCGTCCCACCGGAGGCCTTTTTATATCTAGATAAAATAAATTTAATACAAAATGAAAATGGCATTCCAGTCTTGTATCATCATTTTAGACGGGCAAATATTAAAGCAGTCAATTGCAATAGTACAACACCGAATACTTTTAGATATCATTAAAGTATTGCTAATAGGGAACTTTACATTTTGCAAAGATCTAAACCCAAATTCTGGTGGTTACATCAGCAAAAATTTGCAATTCCTCGCCTTTTTAACCTTTAGACTTTAGTTTTTATTTTTTTTCCTAACATATAGGTAATGTTTTTTCAATATTTTCATTACAAATTAAAAAACTAAATATATCTTCTTCATTTGAAGTACATAAAGTATTTATTTTTTGTAAAAACCAAACTTATTATCATATTAATGATTCTAGAGAGCCCATATAAGGGACTTTGTATATATGTAAGTATATAAAACTATTATTGAGAACTAGTGTTTATTATAGTTTAAGTTTTGCTTCAATATTGTGAATAAATAAACGACTTAAAAAAAAAATCAATTTTTTCTAAATTTTGTTTAGGAAAATTTTTCAAAACTTGAAAAAGGAGTTTTCAAAATTTTATCAAAAAAATTTTCCGTTTTCGGTTTTAATGCTTAATAGGTTAACAAGGCGGTAATAAAACAATACTTCATATAAACAAAATGTTGGCTTTAATTAATTTCTTTAAGTTGAAAGAGACGCCATCAAATTTCATGATCTAGTTTTTTTTTTTTTTGTTTTGACACAAAAGTGGGCTGGGGCATTTGCTATTTCTTGGCGAGTTTTTTTTTTCTCGATTTTGAAGTTTTATAGCTTTTTGGAAAGATAATTGAATTCCGATTTCGAATTATATAACAGTTTCTCGAAAAAAACTGAAAAAAAGTCATATTTTCCCCATACAAACACACTCGAAATTTTCAATCGCGTTGAGCCACCTCTAAATGTTTTTTAATTGGCCCGAAACCTTGTATTTCTCAGTTTTTATGCTATTCGCATATTTCTAGGGGGTGCGACCGAGAGTTTGAACACTTTTTTTATTAAGGGCCACCCTAGTGTCCATGTAGATATTTTAATCAAAATACAAGTCGCAAATATGATTCTATTTTGATGACTTTTGTATAACTTTTGTTTCTTTTAGCATTGCACATTTTAATATACGCTTTCACGGCTTTTAACAGTGATGAACGTGGAAGAACCAAAGACTTGACAATGCAAATGGTCAGAATCTTGGCTAAGTACAAAAAAGGTTTTAAAATCGTACACATAAATGCTCAAAGCTTGAATAAAAAAGAAGAAGAATTTAAATTAGTTGTTGTGAACTCCGACATTGATGTTATTTGTGTTTTGGAGACATAGCTAGTAGCATCAACCCCTGAAAGTCTTATATGTCCTTCTGATTACAAGATTTTTAGATCTGATAGAGGAAGTCATGGTGGTGGTGTTGCGATATTTGTGAAAAATAGTACTTCTTGCAAAATTTGCTGCAAGTCGTCAAATAGTTCAATTGAGCAAGTAGTTGAGTATATTTTCATTGAAGTTTTATCATTTGGCAAAAAGCCATACATAAGTGGGTTGCGTTTATAGGCCAAATAAAAGAATACCTTTGACCGTTTTGTATTCTACGTTAAAGAA
This sequence comes from Cordilura impudica, assembly GCA_963682025.1. Taxonomy (NCBI): domain Eukaryota; kingdom Metazoa; phylum Arthropoda; class Insecta; order Diptera; family Scathophagidae; genus Cordilura; species Cordilura impudica. The sequence goes on along the minus strand of OY821520.1, from coordinate 169,946,267 downwards.
TCTCGCCTCAGAGTATGATGATTTAGTCACTACTGGTGATTTTAATTCAAATGTAATATGTTATCGCTTGGTCTTTTTCAAGTAAATACGATAAATCCAACACACCATACATCCACATCAAGCACGCTGATTGAACTTTTCTTTGTGTCTAACACCGCGAATATAATTCTGTATGATATCAGCTCCATGTTTTTGTAAACATGATTTGATCTTTCTATCATATAACTTTCAAGTTCAACAAGTTAATCAGTTTTTCAATTATCGTGACTTTAAACACTCAGATTTTAATCATTTATATGAATATTCATCTCACATTATTTGGATGTCTTCCGTTGATGAGCAATCATCATTTTTGGAGCACAATATTCAACACCTTATTGATTTAACTTTACCACTGAAACACAAGAGAACGATACATTGACAAAAACCCTAGTTTTCAAATGCTTTTAGGAATGGTATACACCAAAGGGATTTTGCATATGCCAGGTGGAGGAGATTTAAAACATCTGAGCTTAAATTACAATATTCCATTGCCAGAAAAAATGTTAACAAACATATAAGATATGCTAAAACCGAATATTATTCCAAACGGTTTAGCACTGTGATCAGTTCTCGACACACTTGGAATACTATTCGTGAAATAGGAATTGGCAAGCGAACAACAACATTGCTTGCCAAGTAGATGGAAATATGCTTAACGGAACGTTTACCAACGAACCTGTAATAAAAGCAAATTCGACTTTTTATAATTTTTCCTCAGACACCTTAAATACAAATAACGGGATAACCAACGAACATTTTTAATTTTCTTCCGTTACTCAAAATGACGTTATTTCAATGTGCTCTTTAATAAAATCAAATACAATGGGCAGTGATAATTTACACCCAAAATTTATAAGATTACTTCTACCCCTCATTTTGCCGTATGCTACTCATCTGTTTAATACTATTATAATGTCTTGTATGTACCCGCTAAACTGGAAACATGCAAAAATTGTGCCATTACCTAAGTCAAATGGAGAATTCAGATCAGACCTATAGCCATATTGTGTTTTCTATCGAAAGGTTTGGAAAAACTGTTGTATAAAGAAATGATTTCATATGTCAATACACATAATTTGCTTTGCACTACGTAATCTGGTTTTATTTTTTTTTTATTTTTTATTTTTTTTTATTTATTAGTATTAAAAATACTTTAAATATTCAAAAACATTACATAAATTCATATTACATTAGTTATAAGTTCTATATAAATAAACTGTATCTTACTACATTTGTACATTTTTTTCTAAATACATTGTAATTTCTTTCAAGTTTCATATTGTTTGGTAAATCCTTTATAAAAAAGGGATCTTTGCATATGTGTTGTCATGACCCTTTGGATTCGGAAATCTTCAGTATTTCTTTGTGCATACGGTTGTACTTCTCCAACATATTTAATTTGATCGCATAGATATTCTGGGGCATCACCTTGTTTCATTTTTTTAATAAAAATTAAAGTGTTGAATTTCAGTCTTTGATTTATATTTAACCATTTTAGTTCTCTAAGCATTTCGTTGATGTGTTTATATCGATTGCATTTTAGTATAACCCTCATTGCTTTGTTTTGTAGTTTTTGCATTCTTTCTACCTGACTATCATTACAGCAAGTATATATTGTTGTCGATCCGTATTCAAACTGTGGTTTAATTATTGTATTATAAATATTTATTGCAGTTGTTTTTGATATTTTATTTCGTATTCTTTTAAAAAATCCGATTTTTTTACAGGTATAGTCTATGTGTTCTTTAAATTTTAAGTCTTTATCTATTATAAATCCGAGATATTTTATGTGTTAAACCTTTTCTATTATTTTATCGTTAATTTTAAATATTGCTTCAGTGTTCATGTTTATTTCAATTATTTTTGTTTTATTTTCGTTTAGTTTTAGTTTATTCATTTTTAACCAGGTATTAATTTTATTGATGTCATGATACATATTTGCTCTGCAACTTTCATCATCATCTCCTTCCGTGTATATTAATGTATCATCTGCGTATAGGACCATTTCACTTCTATCTAATACCTTCGGCATATCATTAATATATATAATAAATAAGAGAGCTCCCAAAATTGAGCCTTGTGGTACACCGAAATCATTTGCAATTTCACTTGATAAAACATTATTAACTTTAGTTATCTGCTTCCTATTTTTCAAATACGACTCGAACCAATTTAATTCCGTACCTTGTATTCCATACATATAGAGTTTTTTCACTATAATTTGGCTGTCGATTGTTTCAAAGGCTCGTTTAAAATCTAAAAACAATTGCCATCACTTTCTTTATTTTTTCTATATTTTTCCATTTACTTATTACATAATTTACAGTCGTTTCACATGAGTATTTTTTACGGAATCCTGATTGGTACTTTGACAATATAGAGTTTTCTTCAATATATTTTTCTAATTGTTCTTTGACAACTTTTTCCAAAATTTTTTCACAGGTTTTTAATGTGTTTATTGGCCGGTATTCTTCGCATTTATTTGTTTTTGTCACTTTTTCAATTGGTGTTATCATAGTTACTTTCCAATTTTCAGGGAATTCACCTGTCTCTAGCGATTTATTTATAAATTTTAATATTGATTCTCCTGTTACGTTCCAGTTATCAAGAATGATTTTATTAGATATTTTATCACAGTCAGTTTTATTTTTCATATGTATAATTATATTCTTAAGTTCTAAAATGTTTATTGCACAGAATTTGAATTGTTGGTTTATCACAGTTATTTGGTTTTCATATTGCTCATATTCTATGGAATCTCTTATTAATTTAATACTATCTACAAAATAATTATTGAATTGACTAGCAATTTCTATATTATCCTTATATTCTACTTGGTTAAATATCACAGTTTTTATCACATTATGGTTTTTTTTAATTACTAGATCTTTGATCTCTCTCCACATTTGTTTTTGATCACCCGCATTGTTAATTTTATTATTAATGTATTTATTTTTTTCGTTTTCGATTTTCACTTTATATAAATTTCTTATTGTTTTGTAATTGGTCCATGCCTGAATTGTATTTTCCAATTTTGCTGTTTGGTATTTAATTATTTTGTCCTTTTTCATTAAACGTAATTTATTATTAAACCACCGATTTATATTGCTTTTTTCCCGTATAATTCTCTTATTAGTAAATTTTTGTATAGTTTCTTTAAAGCAATTATCAAATAAAGTTACATTTTCATTAATGTTTTCATTTTCATTGTATCCCATATTTTTACTTAACTCTGTGTTAAATGTCTCTTTGTTGTACTTAAAAATTTCTAATTCTTGGTTGTCTATGTAGGTATAATTATTTTTTTCAGTTTTAATTAAAATATTTATCATTTCATGATCCGCTATTTTATTTGTATTGCTGTTGTTTACTGATATATTACAATTATTTGTTATAACAAAGTCAATTATTGTTCTAGAATTTTTTGCTATTCTAGTATATTCACTAACTAATTGCCTAAGACCATTATCATTTAGTATACATTCAAGTTGATTTTTATGTGTCGAATTTTTAGACCGATCAATATTAAAATCTCCTGTTATTAAAATATCACAGTTATAATCACTTATTTCATCTAAAACTGCTTCAAAACTTTTACAAAACTCCGACTCTCCATAACTAGGCGATCTGTATATTGCAGCAATTATTATTTGATTGTCTTCACATGTGGCTTTACATACTAACATCCAGTATTTAGCACCTTCTATCTTTTCAATAATTTTAGATAGTTTCCATATCTTTTTAAAATAAATAATGGCTCCACCAGTTCTTGTAGAAGTAGAAAACGATAAAATATGATCATATCCTTGTAATATAATTTCATTTTCTTCTATGTCTTTTGTAATGTGGGTCTCCGAAAGTATAAATAAGTCCGGGTTTTCATTCGATGCAATGACTTCCACTTGATTATAATTATTTACCAATCTTTGTACATTTGTGTATAGAGCACGTATATTCTTTGATTGTTAAACTGATAAGCCAATTTTTCTCATTTTTAAATTCAATTTATTCTGATAAACGGGGCATTCTCTACTGTTTGTAAAATGGATTTCATCTAAATCCATATTTAGTTTATTGTTCATTTTCATGCAATTTATACATTTCATTATCTGCTCCGTATTTTTGCATTCTTTTGTTTTATGTTGTCCATGACATCTCAAGCATATTTTCTGATTTTTGCATTCTTTTGCGATATGGTTATATCCTCTACATTTAAGGCACTGCGTTACATCTGTTCCATCGTATACTCCACATCTTTCTCATCCTATATTTACTTTCCTTGCTTCTATCATTTTCGTATATGTTTCGTTATCAACTGTCATTTTTACATTATATATTGTTTTATTATTTCTTTTGATTTGATATTTTTCTATTATTTTGAGCTCTGCATTAGAGATACTTGGGTTCTGCTTTTTTAGTTTCTCAATTATTTCCTCCTCTTCATGTACAAAAGTCATATACGTAATTTTAACTCTTAGCTCAATTGGGTTGGGCATATCCTTCTGTTAACTCGTTTTCTATTGCACTTTTTATTTTTTCTCTTTCTTCACTATTCTCACTTTGGATTACAACCGTTCCATTTCTTCTATTTTCTACGCCTGTAATTTTTAAATTAACTGGATCAACTTTATCATTTAGTGCTTCCCTTGTTTTTTCTACCCCTTGTTCCTCCTTTGGTTTTACAATTAAGGGCACCTGTTTGTTAGCATCTGGTAGCACTGTTTTTTTAACCGACTCTGCATATGTTTGTTTTTTGTTGGTTTCTTTTAATACCTTCTTTATTTCGTTACACATACTTTTGTTTTTTTCTTCTATTGACTTGCACATTTCTTTATTGTTGTTTTCAAAATCATTTACATTAATATATAATTTTTTAACTTCTTCCACATTTTTTTCACATGATTTTTGAACAGTAACCATTTTTTTTAACCTTTCTTCGTATCTTTTTTCTATTGCCTCTAATAATTGTTTTATTACCCTCTCGTTTTGTTTTAATGATGATGAAAATTCGTGTTTATAATCTACCAGGTTTTGTTTGTTTTTATGTACATCTTCTTGTATATCTCTTAGGATCATATCGACATTGTGAATGTACTGGATACAATCCTCACATACAAAACGTAAAAAATTACTTTCTTGCAAAGTTTTTTGGGAATACTGATCGATACCGGAACGCATCATAGAACTGTGATATGTTTTTTTACACACCCCCTCACATTGAATACCCGTTTCCCCACGAATGGATGATTTGCATTTACTGCACTCAGCCATGACTGAGTGCTTTTATTGTTTATTATTATAAAAACGTTTGTTTTTATAAAAAACTTTATTTTCCACTAATTATACTTAGTATTTTTTATGGTTTTTAATAGTCCTGTCTATTTTTTTAAAACCAATTATTATTTTATTTTATTATTTTTATAGAGCTTTAGTTTTTACACTTCTTTACATATGGCGTCAGTGCCAAGCTGCGTTACGGCTCTTGTGAAAGTTAGTGAGAACATACGGCAAAGATAGAAAAATGGATATATAAACTTTTAAGTACTTCTAGGCCATTCTAAGTCCTTCGATACGGTAGACCATGATATACTCCTTGGAAAAATGAAACACTTTTTTAGATTTACGGATACATCAACCAAACTTATATCATCATTTCTTTCGAACCACACACAATCAGTATTTGTAAACGGTGTATGGTCAGATAGATTATCCCTTAATAGGGGAGTGCCTCACGTCTATATTTTAGGTACAATATTATTTTCATTGTTCGCAAATGATTTGCCATTACGCAGATGACGTGCAGCTCACTTTAAGTAGCCCAGTTCAAAATATTGCTTCCGGCATAACCCTTCTAAATGACGACTTAAACAGAACCTACCTTTGGGGTAATGCTAACGGACTCCGTTTGAATCCACAGAAATCTAAATGCATTGTTATGCGAGAAAAAAGTTTAAATCCCACCATTCCTGAAAACATTACTTTAAATGGTCAGAAAATTGAAATTGTCAATACGGTGAAAAATCTAGGGATAACTTTCAGTAGCAATTTGACATGGACTGATCATATAAATTCACTGGTTGGTAAAACTTATGCAAACCTACGAGCTGTCTGGTCCGCACAGTATTTCACCCCTTTAAGAATAAGGGCCTTAATTGGCAAGACGTATCTGATTCCTTTCCTGTTGTATGGGTGTGAGCTCTTTGGAAGCTATGATGCAGTTAGTAATAGGAAACTAAATGTCTTGTTTAATAATGTTATAAAATATGTGTATGGATTGAGAAGATTTGATCATATTTCCTCTGTTTCCAATAATCTTTACGGGTCTCTCTTGATAGTCTGTTGAAAATTCGTACTCTTACATTTTTGCATAAAGTAATAAACAGACAAACACCCAAATATATATTTGACAAAATCCGTTATTTCCAATTGTCAAGAAACCGAAATATTGTAATTCCAAGACATCAGTGCCTAGTATCTGAATGGCAGTTTCATGTACATGCCGCTCCTCTTTGGAACAATCTTGCACTAAGTCAAAATCAAAACAGCTATGCTGAAAGTTTCAAAACTTTTTTATTTGAGTTTTTAAATTGCCTATTTTTTTATCAATATTGTTATATTATACTAAATATGTTATGCTAATAAATAATTATATTGTAAAATGTTTTCTTTGTAACGCAATACGCAATATACGTATTATTATATAGATCTCGATCAAATCGGATTTGTGTATGTTTACTATATCTGTTTATCAATAGTTCAAAAATAAATCGTATAGGACAATTCTTAGTCATAATCCCCCCAATTTGAGGTTGATTCCTGGTCTTTGTTTAAACTATCAAAAAACAAAAATGATGCACAGATTTTTCTCATATTTGGTTTGTATATATTTATAAATTATATAAGTTACATTGCAAAATATGGTCAGCATCGATCCATTTTTCGACCTCTTCCCCATATGAATATAGCATCCGATATGAACTTTTTCATATTCGAAGGCAAAAAAATTAATAGCAATTCCAACCAAATTTGGTTCAAATTAATTTTCTATATCTAATTATCTGGAGATAGGGTCTCCAAAGGCACAGCATAGGGTATCGTAAAGTCGGTTTTTTTATATTTTTTTTCATAGTATAACAAATTACTTTTTCTAAAAAGTGTAGTTTTGTTTTCAAATTTACAACCAAAAACTAAGTGCAGTTGTATTTTCGAAAAAAAAAAAAGTGTTTTGTTACTGCGATTTGATACATTTCCATATCTAAGTGCCCATAATACGACATGCTGAAATGCATTTAGCCTATGTAGTTTCATTATTAAAAATTTTGTGAGTTACTGCAATAATCTCTTTTATGATTTATTTAATTAATGTCGAAAATACAAATTTAGAATTTGTGCTTAAATAAAAACAGCCGGTGGTTTTTACTAACCTTTAAGTTAATCCATGCATCTGTTACCCTCATATCTAAAGTTATCAAAATATGAAACTAACACTTGTTTTCCTAGTTTTTTGATGACTACTTCTTTGTAATGTCATGCATACTTACTGAGTTTAGCAATTAAATATTTAGTTAGGTTACCTTTTGAAATTCATGGTTTTTCAATGCATCAGCTGCCTCTTGTGTTCGCTTAATTTCCGTAATAACATGACGTGCCCGTTTTAACAAAACCTCTTCACATTTGGCATTTTGTTGTAAAGCTGTAATAGAAACAAAAATAGAAAAAAAAATGGTAATTCAAGTAAATTTCTGTCAATCCTCTTTTTCTTTCCAAAACATATGCAAATTACGGTATATGTATGTATACTATATATACTCACACATGGAACCAGTGTTTAGTTGGTATAACTGCAGAATTTTTATTTATATAAGTATTTTATTTGAAAGTTTAATTTTAATGAGCACTTTTGCTACAACATCCGTCTGCCATGCGCTTATTAGGTGAAAGGCACCAAAAACAAAAAAGTGACGACCGTTGTTCTTAACGTTTTGCATAACTTATCATATTTAGGTTTTCTAGCTGAAAGTTACGCATTAATTATACATATTTCAGAAAAACTGCATGAACTGGAAAAAGTCAAGTATATTATATGCAAATTGGGTGGCATTTTTTATTTGGCTGAATTTTTTTTTTTTTTTTTTTTGCTAAAATGTAGATTTTTGCTTAAAACGTGGATCTTTGGCAGAAGTTTTATCGGCTTTATCGATCATATGCCTAGCATACTCCTCAATATGAAATATTACCCAAATGTGACGAAGATTTAACAAATTACCAAGGACGGTTAGCGATTTGATCCTGTATGCGCTAATATTGGAATGTTATAATCCACTTACGACTTACACTAGCACAATAAACTTATTCATCCGGAACTTTGATTAATAAGGAGCGGACCACGATACAGCTAACTACAGCTAACTACCTAAACCAACACATATGAATGGCAACCTAATGATCACATACAGCTATTGCACTTAACTACTTAATTGCTACTTTGCACGAATGTCTACAACTTTTAGAATGGCTGACAATGTTTGTTAGTTTGATTTGTAAAAGGTGCCAGTGTATACAATTTTTTTTTTAAATGTGCATTCACACCTAATGATTTCCGAATCAAAAGTGAGGTTAATGATTTTTTTGTAAAGTGTGAGCAATTAAAAGAGTATAAATGGTGAACAATTTTTATAAAAAAAAAAAGTATTTATTTATAAACTTTAAACCATATTAAAGCAAAATTTTAAAATATTCGATTGCTCGCCAATAAATTTCATTTTGTTTGTCAACGTTTCCGCAATCACTTCTCAATGTTCTAGTGCTCGTAGCTAAATTAAAGTTATATTTCTGGTATGTAATGAATATTCGGCAATTTCCGGAAATAATAAATAATTATGTAGTACTTTAAATCGTTTTAGTTTCTTCATATTTATGTTTTATATTTATTTTAAACTGTTTTGTTGTTTTACTATCGAAATATCCGTTTTATTTTAAAGCCACAATAATTGTTTTGGCATTGTTCCAACTTGCAATAGCAGGATAATAAATTAAATATCTATATTCTAAACAGGTCTAACTACAAACACAACACCAACGCCAATGTCATTTCAATTATATATACATTATCTATACAAAAATCAAGTAAAAATGTTATAACCTGTCTATGCCGACTACACGATGCCCTAGAAATGTATCAGATCCCCAACAACACTAACAAGCTTGGAAAGTAAGCACAATCTAAATAATGTCTTCAGAAACAACTTCGATGTGTTCTTTGAAAAAATTCTAAATATATGAAAAAAAAATATATTTATTTCGAATATCTCTTCACCTTAAAAGAGAAGTCCAGCCACATTGGCCATATTGTAGCCGAATTCATAATGAATAAATCTTCCATCCAAAGAATAAGAACACAGGTTGAAAAAGAAAATGCCGAAAATATTAAAGCAGATTTTAAAAACTATCTTCCTGAAATGGTTACTATTAATTGGGATGGTAACTTATTTCCTGCAATAAATGCACAAAATGTTAGAGAAGAACGACTTCCAATTGTGATCACGTATAAAAATGAAAAGAAACTTATTGCAGTACCTAAATTACATCTTGCAAGTGGAAAACAGCAGGCCTTAGCTATATTAAATGCAATAAATGACTGGCAAGTTTCCGATAAATTTAAAATTGTGTGCTGTGACACCACACCTTCCAAGACGGGTGGGTCGCTTTAATATTGCATGTGCGCTACTGGAGCAAGCACTAGAAAATGAACCATTTTTATTTGGGTACAGGCATCATGTTTACTAATTGGCGTTAAAAACAGTGTTTGAAACCTAAATCCCTCATGTTATGGTTGGCGCTGATGTACCGCTCTTCAAAAAGTTGAAAAACCACTGGAACAATATCAACTATAATAATATTCAAAGTGGTACTTCCATTGCAAGCCAGCATTTTCAGCCATCGCAGATGGAACGACTTACTTTAAACCTTGGATAAAAAGCAATTGGACCACAAAAGATATCTAACAACACTTGTGTTTTATTAAAACTGCAGAAGGTGTTTTAAAAAAATTTTGTCAACATCTACATATATTACTTAACTGAAGAAGACGCCATTTTATCTCTTTTTTAATATTTTTTGTCATTTGAAAATAAACATCGATTTTCTCACCGAAGGCCCATCAACTTTGGAAGACAGTGCACCCTTTTTAAAAGCTAAATCAAAAGTTAAATACTTGAAAGCAGTTAATCACAGCGCTACAGCAGCTGTTAACCTCACGCAACAATTCCGTGGACTTCCAACAGTACAAGAAGAACAAAAGCAACACATATTGCAGTGTGTTCAAGAGCGCAGAAAAATGTATTCAAATTATTCACAAATTACTTTAAAAAGAAAATATGCTGCAACTGTTAATGAGAATTATAACTTATTTATTGAGTTTTTCCTTTTCTTGCCATAAAAATAAGCGAAACAAAAATTGTTGTACGATCATGTTAAAACGTATATATCACTTTTTAAGGCCCCGTAGCTTGGGGAAGACTTGGTCGCAATGGCGTAAAATTACACAGTAGCTATATTCAAACGAAAAAATAAAAATAAAAAATAAACGGGTGTCATTTCAGCGTATCCAATATTGAAACATAAAGTACATTCATTATATATATATTTGACCTTTATAAGAAGCGGAGCTGATATAGCGATGTCTGTGGAAATCACGATCATGCCCTCAACAGGTCTGCTATGTTGCATGTTTTTAATGAAAGCAACAAATTCGTTTTAATAGGACCACAGATTTTAGTGAAAATATAGAAAACCACTAAAAGAAATATAATATTTTTATGTTCTTTTTGTTATACTTGTAATTGTAAATCGAATATCGAATTAATCATTTTCGTCAATTTAATAATTAGTATAAGAAAATGGGTAGAAAAAACAAAAATTAAAAATCAATATATAAATAATTCGAGTATTATTAAAAAAGCTAACCCATAAAAACCAAAATTTGATTGTACTTCTTTGTGAACTAAATTTACCGTTATGTAATTAAATAATTGATACACTGAAAATGAAACATGTCTTGAAGGAAATCAAAAATTTCAAAAATAGTTCTTTATCTCCATTTGAATTTTCTTTTCGTTTTATTGCCTCTTACATTCATTCCGGGAATGATAATTTTCATTCATAGCATCACAACCATTTTTGGGGATTGGGGTCTTTCACAGAGGTGCACTTGTGCGGAAAACTATCTGTCGTCATCCACTTGGGGTTTCAAAATTCCCAAGCAGCTCACTATTTCCGGTCTTTTTGATCAAGTATTCCCCCGTCTGTCGATGGCTGATGGCTTCGATGAGTCTCAGGCAATTAGGAGACAAACAACGTGCAATGAGTTACTAAAGCTCAACTGTTTTTTTTTTGCCGGTTATCGGCTAACATGCCTAGAGGTTGCTGGTAGCCCCAGCGCTAGGATCGGATGTGAGCCCAATCAGTCACCCATCTTAAACACAGAAACCAACGGATCCCCCCTTTAGCTTAAAAAAAAAATGGCACGAATCGAAACGTGGAACGTGTGCACATACATAGATACATCTAAACTGGCCAAAGTATGCAGAGAATTTACCAAATACAACCTAATGCTTCTAGAATTGTATGAAACCAGAAGGTGGCAAAAAACCCACCCTAGTTCTTCGGCATGCTTTGCCCTGTATGGAAATCTACAATAGTATCGAATCGCACCAAGGTAAACTTATTTAACTCCTGCGTTAAATCTATACTTTTTTACGCCTGCGAAATTTGGAACACAATAACAAGCGAACACAATACGCGATCCAAGTGTGCGTTAACCGTATCAGCCCTGGCGGCAACAGACCAGCGACTAATTCAAGCCGAGATCCTTAACCGATAATGGAGCTGGATTGGGCACACGCTGCGCAAACCTCAAGGCGGCATTGCTAAAACTGCTATCGACTGGAACCCCAGGGCAATACTCGAAGAATAGAACGACCCGAGCCTCCCACACTTGGCGGCGTCAACTTGACTTCGAAGTCAACCAAAACGGCATGAACAGGAGAAAAATGAAAAATCGATCACCAAATCAATTCCAATGGAGAAACTATACTATATGGAGAATATATAGACAGCCATTATTCATTTCCTAGAACATTTGTATGGTTGCCAATTTAAAAAAATCGTTAAAATTTTGAAAAATCCTAATTATACTATAATTAAATTCTTTTAAACGAAAATTTGTTGGATTATTGTTTACTTTGCCACGAGTCTGCCAGCAAAGTTTCAGCCCAATTGGATCAGGGGAAAAGAGATCGGCAGAGAAACAGTCAAACAGACACTACGAGTTAAAATAAATGGAGAAAAAAACTTAGTTTTTTCTAAAGCTTTTAATTGTTCAATCAACTTAAAATTATTACGCCCGAATATCTGCTTTTTATTTGTAGTAGGTTCTAACCGATCAATTATCTCACTTGCGCATGATTGGAATATGGAGCCTACAATGCAGTTTTCCAGATAAAAATGAATTTTTTCTATGTAAACAACATCATCGTCTTTATAAAAAACAATAAATAAGAAGTTAAGATAAATATAGCTCAAAAGAATAAGTGGTATTTAAACTTAAAAGTTAATTGACTGCATTGAAATTCTAAAAGAAACCAATATTGGTCATGATATTGAGTTTGGGACATTTATAGAGGATATCAGACAGTCGGCATAATTAAATTTAACACTTTTACTTGTTTTTAATACAAGTGTTATTAGGGCTTTTTTGATTATAACAATATTGTTCTTTTTGTTACAGCCTTTGGTATTTCGTCAATAAAATCGTGATTTTTGGACATGTAAGACAGACATTTTGGTCAATGACGGCAGTCCGTTCATTTTCGAATTGTTTTAGTTGCTATGGGACCTTTGCAATTAAGATGATGATATCTATGATTTAAAGACATATTCAAAATATTTTTATATAAGCCTGTAGTTCGATTTTACTATATTAAAAAATAAACGTATGAACGGACAAATCTATAGTTAGGGGCATATTATGAATTGTTGCAATTATCAACTCATGCCTCACAGTGCTGTAGGGTAAAAAAAACAGAAGTAGTTACATTTCTATAAGCCAGTTAATACAGCAATCTGTGTCTATTTTGGCTACTTATATTTTTTTTCAACTTGTAACTAAAATATTTCTTTACCACATGAGTTCACATGTATGATATTCAATTTACTTATACAATTATATTCAAACAAAAAAATGCTTGCACGGAGATAGAACATTCCTTTGTTATTATTATCTTATTTTTTGTTTGTTTTTTTTTTTTTTTGATATTTTTTTTTGTATTCCTTAAGTAAGTACACTTTTTTGGGTTTACTGTTTGTGTGTAGCTGAATTTGTGGCAAAATAACTATTTTTCTAAAATATTATACAAAACATATACAAAGCTAGTAAGAACAGGTCCGGCAAGAGACAATATATAATAAGAGGGCCCATAATTAATAATGAAAATAAGCCAAAACGGGTAAGGATATATCCAACAAAAATGACTAACTGAAGACGGTATGTTTGGGATTCAGATGTGGTGAAAAGTAAGATTATCAACAATAAATTTTACAGGAACTTGTCATGGAGAGGAAGTTGCCTTTTATTGATCAATGACGTATATTATGCTAGTCTATTAAATGATATGATTAATCGCTTTTCCTGAAGAACCATTTTCACAAGTACTTTAACCAAATTCACCCTTTAATTCTCAACATAAATTTTTAATTCCTTTTTCAAAAATTACTTTTGTTTTCTCAATAGCACTCTCGCCTATTTTAGTAATAATTATTGGTTTCCCAATATTATTATTTTATTTTTATACTGAAAGTATACTCGCTATGTTGTAAGTGTAATTATCATATTACTCACTTAAACCATAACAATATTTGAAAACAACAAGAAATATAGTGTGATGGTCAATACGATAGAAACTTTTAACAAAATATATTTTTAACGACTTGGACCTTCAATACCAATAAATTTGATTATAAAATTAAAAACCCTTTTTATACCCTATACCACTATGTGGTTTGGGTATAATGACTTTGTGCTGCTGTTTGTAACTAACAAAAATATTTGACCTAGACCCATCCTTAATTATACCGATCGACTCAGAATCAGAATGTTCCGACCTAGACCCCATACAAATAAACCCTGAAATTGCCATTAGATCCGAATTATCATATAGATATCGGTCAAATTCATTTACCATTTATCAGTTGTCTAAAAATAAACCCCATACGGCAATTCTTTGTCATAGCCCCCATATAAACATGCCTCACGACTTTCACTTAAATTTATCAAAAACCAAAATATTGCACAGACTTTTCTCATATATATTTTTTCAAAATATAAGTGACTTTACCAAATATGGTCAGGATCGGTCCATTTTTTGACCTAGTCCCCATATAAATATAACATCCGATATGAACTTTTTCATATCTGCAACAAAAAAAACTAATAACAATGCCACTCAAATTTGGTTTATGATTATTTTCTAGATCCACTTAGTTGGGCCGAAGTGATAGGGTCTCTAAACGATGGTATAGGTTATCGTAGAGTCGGTCAAAACATTTGTATATTTCATTTACTTAACAAAACTTGAAAAGTACTAATTTTTGTGCTGTTGGCAAACAACTAATAACATTACTATACAAATAACACTGTGGAATAAAATGATGGTCATGGTCTTGGGGGGTGGATGATTCTTATACCGAACGATTGTTTTGGTTCATTATAGTAAAAGCCCCAAAGTGTTTGGTATTGTGGGGCAAAAAGCAAATTTTATGGCCGTTTATATATTGCATTTTTTCGCCAACAGTATTAAAATTCCAGTTCATGAGTTATTTAACAAGATTAGTGCTAGCCAGACGATCTATCTCTGCTATCAGCGGTTTCCTCACTGGACGATAACAAGAGTAACCTCAATTGATCGTCGGGAAACATCTCCAGCACATCGTTTTACTTTCATTTTGTTAATGACCTCAGCATTTTTGGCTATTGTTAAACTCTCTTATAAGTTATAGATTATTTCATAGAATATTTCTCACAAATAGTTTTTTACTCCATTTTTTATTGATATAAAGTTCGAAATTTATGCAGATTATATAGATCAAAATTAGAACTTATTTGTAAAAATAAAACTTGAATTAATATAAAAGATTCATTTTAAAACAAATTAATATTATATTAATATATTAATAATATTATATTAATATATTAATAATATTAATTGCAATGAGGGGGAATGGGGTTTCCCCATGGCAGACAGACAGGTAGATCAAAATTAGGGATACAGAATTCGTTTTAGAGGTATGGTTCCTTGGGTAAAGTTTCTTATTTTGATCCCTAGAATATGATTTTCTTTGTCATTCGAGCGATTTTTTTGCCTCCCTACAAATCGACCCACCCTAATGTATATCCATAATAACCGCATGTTAGAAATAAATTGGTACATTATTTTATTTATATAAAATTCTGCAATAATTTTTTTTTTTTTTTTGGGAAAACACATTTTTTTCCATTAACAAGCAGAGTGTCACTTCATTTTGCTCAGTGTTGCTATGCCACAATTTTTGTTCATTGCAATGGTTATTTCTATTTTAACATGAATGTCAACATTTTCAATTAGACATCAAACACAGCAATGTTAAGAGCATACACAGGGCTGGTCCTTTATTTCATATGTTTTTCCATTATTCTTTTTCAAATATGACAACAAGTTTCGCATATTAACTTTTTTTTTTTTTTTACAAAATAGAGTTACCGAGTTCACTAATGAGCTTTTTGCTTTCGAAACAGTTCTACATAGTTATATAAAATTATTATTCTGCTTTACCAGAAAAATATCTGATTGCGATTACATACAATTTTAAAAAATTGTTTATAATTTCTAATTGTTTATAATTACTAAAGCATTATTATTGACATAAATACAAAATGGCACCTTTTAAATTTTCCATTCAAATTTATGAAAATATCAATTCTAAAAATTGGAATTCAGATTTCCAATTATAAATTAGAAAATATCAATTGAATTTCAGAAAATCATATGAAAATTAAAAAAAATTTTCTTAACAAATAACCATTAAAAAAACATATTTTCTTAAAGAAGTAGGTACATTTTCTTAAAAATCTACCCTTTTTTAAAAAGAACATTTTCTTAAAAAGTTCTTTTTTTAAAGTTCTCTTTTTTAAAAAAGTAAGTTTTGAAAATGATAACTTTCTTCTTAAAGTAAATGTTCTTAGAAAGTTACCTTTTCTCTAACAAGGATCATTTATATAAAATAACTTTTTTTTAATAATTTTTTTTTAAAGTAAATTCTTTTAAAGTACTTTAAAAAAAACACATTTATTTTGAAATACGGCATAATTTTTAACTCTCAAAACATTAAAAAGTATTATTCCTTATAACGCATTAAGCAATGAATTGTTCAATGCGTTACAGTTGTATGAAATGTTTACTGTTTATGGGCGTGTTGCGCCCACTGCTCCGATCACACCCATTTTTTGTTCGACTAATTACGTAAATGACTTATAGGCTCACTTTAATATTACTCCAGATATATGACAATTAATGACTACTTTGTACGGGAAGTGCCAAGCCCATTGGTGTCATCCCGCCTATTTTGTTCTCCGACTACTCAGATTAAGATCTGATGAGCTCGTGCAAAGTGTCAAAGCTTTCCCTTTTCTAGTACACCAGTTACATGATATTATATATTTACTTTGTATGGGCGGTGCCAACCCAACTGCTCCAATCACGCCCATTTTTTGTTCTCACATGAATAATTTACTTGGTTGGCAATAAATTATAAAACCACTTCCAATCTACTTTCTGTGTGTAGTTTTTAATGACTCATAATGAACACTAAGAAAGAGGGGACACATCCAAAGAATCTTCATTCTTTATATATGCTGACAATTGGCATTTTATATATTTTATATATAGGAGCAATACTTATTTAAAAAAAAGACTCGTTACAGACACCAAATATTGAAAGAAAATTCAAATTTCTTTTAACTTAAATCTTAACCCATTATTCTAGGGCCTTTATTACAATTACTGTTTCTTCCTTTCTGTAC
The DNA here is from genome assembly GCA_963682025.1 of Cordilura impudica. Classification (NCBI taxonomy): domain Eukaryota; kingdom Metazoa; phylum Arthropoda; class Insecta; order Diptera; family Scathophagidae; genus Cordilura; species Cordilura impudica. The sequence continues at coordinate 169,929,112 of OY821520.1, read as the reverse complement.
CGAATTAAGAACTTATATTATTTTTGGCTTTGACTGCATTTGTATGCTTGAAATGAAAACAAGTTAAAAAAAAATATAAAAGAGATCAAGATTTCATTTTTTGATAGACTTTTTCATTCAATTTTCTGTATTATTTTTTCCTAGTTTCATACCAATATTATTAACTAAGGGTTGCTTGGGTGATTTTCTACTTTTTCTGAATAAAAAAAAATGAAAGAAAATTGCATTGGCTTTTATTATGTGTCAACACACTCTTTAGTGTTTATTGTTACAGTAACCATAGACGCAAAGAAAATTTAGAAATGATTTTCCGTTTTTGATATTTTTATACTTGGTTAAATTGCATTTAGTATAAATGTTTTTCTATTCTGTCTTCTAAAAAGTTTTTCATATTTTGTTGTATGAATCTATTTTTCAAACAGACATGAACGTAAAAAGAGGCACAATACGTGAAGAAAAAATGAAGCCAAAATCCACAGAAATAGCAAAATTCGGTAAAACTAGTCGGGCGAAACTATATAAGCATTAAGTGATATCAATTCTATAGCAAATACGCCTTAAATCATAACTAAAAAAGTAAAGAATTCAAAAATTTTAAAACAAAAGTGTTTACGGTGGACATAAAATAAAATTTTTCAATATCCAAACTCACAGTAAGTACTCAATATCCAGTGACTAGAGATATTTTTATGTGTTATCAAATGTACTTATACTTTAATAAGTACATTTATTAAAACTAGCAGATACCAGCCCTCGAAATTCGAGTGCAAGTTCTAGGAAATTTTATTTTTTCATTAAATAAAGACCTTAAAAGTATGCTAATCAATTATAGCCAGTTCACAAATCAAGACAAAAAACTAAACTCATTTTTATTACAAACACATTAACAAATTTAATTAACACACACACACAGCATTGTTTAATTTTATGTATGTGTTACTAGCAACTTTAAATGCAATTTACTCAAAATAAAGGAAAAAATTTTAAAATCTGTAATTCTGGAAAACGGATAAAAAGAAATACCTTTCATATAATATACGTTTGGTTTGGTCAAAATCGGGATAAAAGAAAGAAATCGCCTAGCCTATTAACATTATAGATTATATAAAGATAGAGTGCAAATATTTGTACCCTGTGGTACATAAACATATATTTAAATATGTATCGCGAAATATTCTGAAACTGTGAATGAATTTAAAAAGCTCACAGACGAAGTGTATTGGCAGACTTCTCTGACCGGTACTTCGGTTGATGCAACCAAATTGATGTTGACACATCCAAAATTCGGTTACCGGAGCCGAATTCCTTAATCAATTGGGTTGCTTCAACATAATTTCATATTGAGTACGGCTGGCATAATCGATTTTAATATTAATTTGGATTGCCATAACAATACAACAAGTAAAAAAAATTATAGACTATAGACTATACGATACCCTATACCATGCATTTAGAGAAGCCATCTCTTACGTCCAACTAGTTTAATATAGAAAATAAGCATGAACCAAATTTGAGTGGCATTGTTATTAATTTTTTTGCCTTTGGATATGAAAAAATTTACATCGAACGCTATATTTATATGTAGACTAGGTCGAAAAATGGGCCAATCCTGACCATATTTGGTAAGGTCACTTACAATACTTGAGAACAATATTTGAGAAAAGTCTAAAAAACAATTTTGTTTTTTGATAGATTTTAGGGAAGATCGGGAATCAACTTCTAATGGGGGCTATGACTAAGAATTGTCCTATAGGATTTATTATTGGACTACTGATAAACGATAGTAATTAACATACACAAACCCAATTTTATCGAAATCTATATGATAATTTGGAACTTACGGCAATGTAAGCCGATCTCATAGGGTTCATTTGTATGGCGGCTAGGTCTAAACATGAACCGATTTTCACCAACTTAAATACTGTTCATTCTAAGACAGATAGAAGCTTTTATACCAAATTTCATCAAAACATATTCATATTTGCGGTAAAATAAAAGATGGGTCTATGTCAAATATTTTTGGTAGTTACAAACAGCAGCACCAAGTCATTATACCCACACCACATAGTTGTATAGGGTATATATATGTTTAATGTCCGTGCTGAGGGCGATGAAATTTTATGATGTACGATAAAATGCATGCTGAATATCTGGAAAGTTATGAGGTTTGCTTGTCACCATACAAATGACCCCTATGAAATCTACTTAAATTGCCATAAGATCCAAATTATCTTATAGATCTCGGTCAAATTGGGTTTGTATGCGTTTATTATATCCATTTATCAGTTGTCCAAAAAGAAACCGCATATGGCAATTAGTTGTCATAGCCCCCATATAAAGCTGCTTCCCGATTTTCACTTAAATCTATGAAAAAACAAAATATTGCACAGATTTTTCTCAAATTTGGTTTGTATATATTTTTCAAAATATAAGTGATTTTGTCAAATATGGTCAGGATCGGTCCATTTTTCGACCTAGTCCCCATATAAATATAGCATCCAATATGAACTTTTTCATATCTGAAGCCAAAAAATTAATAACAATGTCACTCAAATTTGGTTTATGCTTATTTTCTATATCCAGTTAGTTGGACCGAAGAGATAGGATCTCTAAACCATGGTATAGGGTATCGTATTTTCCTACTTGTTTTCTAATGCAAAATTGTGATTATTCTTATTGAAAATAAATTTGTTGTACATCATACAATTTCGATTACACACAATTATGTTAAGAAAATATTTAGAACAAAGCGAAATCCGAAAAAAAGTAAACGTAAAAAGGAAAAGAAAAATTAATTCACTTGAAACAATACTTTGATAAAATTTTAAATTTTTTTTCTATAATTTCAGTTATCACAAAAATAAAGTATAAGTAATGGATAGTGACAGCGGAAAACGATTTTTCGTCGGACGATGAAGTCTTGGATGATCTCTTCATTATTGAGGGGAATGCCATTCGAGACTTCTTACCAACTCAAATGAGAAACCAAGTTTTAATATTTCCGATGCAGAAACAACTGCAAGCGGTATAAGTGTATCTCCTCAAACAAGGCCCAAAAACGTCAGAAACATACTAAATCATGAAAAATAAATAAGTTAAAAGTTAATAAGTTATTAGAAAATTAAAAGTTTTAGAACAGCATCGAGAAAAAGAGAAAATGTATGTGAGCAAAAAAGGAGTGGAAAGACCAGAGGCAAATATGCGGATACCATGCAAAGTAGACTGCATTCGCGGTTGCATAGACAAAGAATGATTTGCATTAACTATTTTGTGTATTGAATGCAGGTAAGCGAAAGAAAAAAACAATTTTCGTAAGAAGAAAACTTTTAAAATACCTTTGTAGTATGCAAAATATTTTTTCTTAGTACTTCGAGAGAAAAGTGTATTATTTTATATGTTTTTTGAATGACTCTGAGCACGGATTCCCAAATAAACGTAGGAAACACCATGATTAATCGAAAATATTGCAAGAGAAAATTGTGGAAGAAGAAACTCACATATACAGATTACCGACAATTTATCCGCACTATTTCCGTTCAAGAACATCTCGCAAATATTTAGAGAGACATATCTATACTAATATAATAAAGAGGTAATGTGTGTTTGTTTGTTTGTTTGGTTGTAGGAGGTAATCTCCGTAACTACCCATCTGATCTTCCTGAAATTTTCACATTTTATTATTATATACATATATTGAGTACTATGATAGGGAGAGCTTTGCAAATTTGTGTCAGATCACCTATTGTTAATATTAGTAGCTGCGCCGGAAATGGGCGGGATCGGATAAGTGGGCGTGGTACCTCCCATACAAGTAATAGTTCAATATTATATATCTCGAGTAATGTGATAGAGAGAGCTTTTCAAATTTTACTGATGTCACCTATTATTAATGTGAGTAGTCGGATGCAAAATGGGCAGTATCGGACCAATAGGCGTGGCACCTGCCATACAAAGTAAATATAAAGTGCCATATATCTGGAGTACTGTAATAGTGAGAGCCTTGGGACTTTGTGTGAGCCCATAAGTTATTCATTAGTTAGAGATAAAATGGGCGTCATCGGAGCAGTGGGCGTGGCACCGCCCATACAAAGTAAATATATGGTATCATATAACTGATGTGCTAAAAAAGGAAGCTTTGACACTTTGCACGAGACTATCAGATCTTAGTATGAGTAGTCGAACAAAAAATTGCCGGGTTCACACCAATGGGCGTGGCAGTCCCCATGCAATGTAAATATTTAATGTCATATATCTGGAGTACTGTAAAAGAGAGAGCTTTGTAGCTTTGCGTGAGCCCATAGGTTCTTTATGTGATTAATCAGACAAAAAAATGGTCGGAGCAGTGGGCGTAGTACCGCCCATCCAAAGTAGATATCTAATATCATATAACTGGCGTACTATAAAAGGGAAAGAATCAACATTTTGCATGAGTCCATCAGTAGATATCTAATATCATATAACTGGCGTACTATAAAAGGGAAAGACTCAACATTTTGCATGAGCCCATCAGATGTTAATGTGAGTAGTCCAATAAAAATTGGGCGGGATGGGATTAGTGGGCGTGGCACCTCTTATGTAAAAAACATGAAGCACTACGAAAGCAACAGTCTTTTGACAAGTTCATTAGTTAGCAATGTGATTTGTCGTGGAGAATATATTGCCAAAATCAAAAATCGCCAAACCCAAAAATCGCGAAAAATGAAAATCGCCCAAGAACAAAAATCTTCAAAATCAAAAATGGGCAAAATTAAAAATCGCTAAATCTAAGCTCAAGGCCAATAGTTAAGTGTTGCCAGATCTCATATGGATAATCCATCTTCTTCTCATGGGCAGCTACATGTACCTTGCTCCAGGGTAGAAACGCCGAATCTGATAATTGTTTTACCGAATGAAAAAACAAAAAACATTGTATATCAGCATCAGCAAGCATTGAAAAAAAAAATCTATACTAATAATCTATACTAACATAATAAAGAGGTAATATTTGTTTGTTTGTTTGTTTGTAGGAGGTATTCTCCGTAACTACTCATCTGATCTTCCTGAAATTTTCACAGTCTTACTGCGGATATGGGAGTGCTACAGGCTGTAATTTTTTTTATCTATTTTTAGTGGGCGTGGCACCTCCCATACAAAGTAAATTTTTAATATCATATATGTTAAGTACTATGATAGAGAAAGCTTTGCAAATTTGTCGCAGGTCATCTATTATTAACGTGAGTAGTCAGACAAAAAAATGGGCGGGATTAGATAAATGCGCGTCAAACGCGTGGACAAACTTAATATTAAATGTGATATATCTGAATTACTGTATTAGTGATAGCCTTGGGACTTTGCGTGAGCCCTTTCATAACGATTCGGAACGGGGGGGAGGGGGAGGGTGTAGCAAAGCACACCGGGTTACATCTAGTAAACATAAAAAAGATGAATGATTTGTATAAGTAAACGTATAGAAATACATTTAGTATGAAAATTCATTAAGCATTTCATAAGCCGAAAAAGGTCAATGTGATAGATATGTTTACGCAAAAGTCATTGATACGTTACTTACTGAAAATAAAAAGGCAGAATACTAAAAGCACTGTATCACTGTTCGCCTGTAGAAAATAAATCATTTGAAGCATTTTTGGATGGGACATGCTCTGCCCGAACAATGTTAGTATATGTGTTATAAGTTGGTTGTTGTTTAATAACAACATAATTATTTCGTGTACCTTGAGTACTATCTCCTTATTACCTTGAGGGGTGATAATTTGGAGTTTTGATCAAGAGTAGCGATCCTTTATTACTATAAATGATTTCCTGCAAGGAAAAGTATTTTCAGTGGATTTGTGAGCTACAGTTAAAAGTTGTTGAATTGCAAGATGACATTTCATGTGGACTAGCACATTTTGCAGAGTATGATTTGATGTTGCAGTTGTTGATACATGGCCAAATATTTGGCAGTTATGACATTGAGTTTTTTTATTTGGCCGCTTTGCTTGGTAATTCCATTTCACGCGTATATAATTTATACAGTTTATTTGTTTCTAAGATCAATTAGACTAAGTTAGACAATGTAATGTATGACTTCGCCATTGTCTTCTGTGTTACGGTAGACAAATTTGACATCCAAACTGTCTAGATCAACTTTCACTAGATTTAGTTTTAATTTTATAGGATCCATTTTATCCAAACCTGATAAGACTGCTTTAAAAGGTTTTTTGTTTTTTGGGGTGTAAGAGAAATGTTTGATTTTATGAACCTTAAAATATTTATTTTATAGTGATGTCAAAGTCAAACTGGATTTCACAAAACAATTTGTGTCCGATAAAAATTTTCCTAATTGAATATTTAATGATATTGCTGTCCTTACAAGACTTGTGAATATCATTCAGAGTTCAGAAAAAAACACACACTGAATAAAAAACTCGTACATATATGTAAACAAATATAGCTCAGACCGACAAACACGTATTTTTATTTTCATATCAATTATGTGTGTTTCTAAATTTTGTACGGTGCCTAACACATCATAACTCTGTTTCGCTTTAATATTTCGTTATCTACACGAACATTTTTGTACCACGCATTTTTTGATTCGAACACACATAAACCACACAGATTCGTGTGTAGCCTTATTTTAAGTTCGTGTTCTGGTACGTGTACTGCGAAAAATTAAAACATCAACCGAATTTATTCAAATGTTATTGACCCTTTTGTATGACTTACGTTAAAATTGTATACAATTGTCATATATTTTCAAATTTTATTGACCCTTTTTTATAATATACGTTGAAATTGTTTACAATTGTTTTATTGACTGGTTTTCATTTTAATAAAAAATGTTTATAAAAGACTTAAAACACAAACACTATTTAGCATCACAAAAGTTACACTTGTTGATTGTTAGGTTTTTTTACATTACCCGCCCCTATTTTCGCAACCAATTAGTGTCAATAGAATTAATTGTGAAATTATAATGACCATTTTTTTTATCGTGTACTAAACAATTGCTTTTTTCCCTGTTTGTGTTTTAAATTCGTAACAAACGACTTAAATCAAAAACGCAATTTAGCATTATAAAAATTACACTTGTGTAACTTTCTTCAGAAAAGAATTCTATGAAGCCTATTAGAAAAAAATTTTAAATCCTTTTCTAAAATTACATACTGTTTTTATTGTTTCGGTTTTTGCAATGTTTTGCATACATTAGCACAAATCCCCCTCTGTTATTTTGCCAACCAATGAGTGTTAATAAAAAATAATATTTACAATCCTTTTTTTAAATTAAGGCTTCATGCGACTAGGTGGAATTCTATCTGTGATATGATTATTTTCCGTCAATTGAATATTTGTGGAAAGTTTTGCTATTGCATTTAAGCCATGTACAATACACATGCAAAAAGAGCAATATATTATTGGAGATTTTTTCGCGACTGGTTGAAATGTGCGTAAGATTTAGAAGATATCGAGCCATAACCGCCAATATATCTTAACCAACAAAAAGAAAACTTTACAGGAGAAGGTTTTTTTAATTATCTTCTTTTTTATTGTAAGTATTTCCGTGAAATTGAGTATATTTTAATTGTTTTGTCAGATATATGTGATGCAAGTAGTTTTATTTATATATCTACAACATAACGGTTGTTAATGTCACTTAAGATTTTTTCGCTGTCATACTGGCAACCTACTGATTACAATTGTGGTGGTTAAGATAAAATAATCTAAAAAAAAAAAAAAATTTTTGTTTTCATCTTTTATTTTTTCAAAATTTATTTGTCTACAAATATTAAATTTAATGTTTTAAAAATTAATTCAAAGGTTTTGATGACCATGTAACATAAAATAAACTAAAAAATTGACTTCAGATAAGAGTTTTAAACTTTAAGGTGAATTGTTTTGGAAAAATATAATAAATCATAAATTAAAAATTTATAATAATAAAAAACACATTAATTATTGTCTTCTTGGTCGGTTTCAGGTAGTGAATCTTTGACAGATTGATCACATTTCAGATTCAAAAATTCATTTTGGAATTTTTTGGGTATAGTGTCTTTATTGCAAAGCGTTTTTAAGTCGTTGTATTTTATTGTAGAAATTTTTAAAATATTATCATATATTACGATAGGTACCTTGGCTATAACTTCAGAGTTCCTTCTAGATCGTCCAATCGAGTTTAGATCAAATTCTTTTATTTCAGAATGATCAAAATATCCATATTTTAGTTTTATAATCGAGTTATTTTTTTCAAATGAAGCAGAACGTAAATTTGGAAACGATATTTTCACTGAGTTGGGAAACATCGCTTGCGAAAATGTCTTCCAATCTTTGAAATCAGAATGATTCATTACAATGCAACTATAACCTGATGGATTAGTTCGTGCATTGGATATTATTGTATACCATTCACTTGAGGCCCAAACAGTTCTATTGCGAATAAATAATTCTATAGTGCTATGAATGGAGTCAACGGGCATCATAGTACGGCCAGAGTATTTATGTTGGTAATATAATTTGAATTTTCAAGAAAATAAGTTCAGGTGGCTAGAATAGCTCTATTTCGATTTTGACCTGCGCAGCTGTCACAGTAAAGACTGATTGAAGAGTGAGTTTTTCTTTCGTCCACAAGTTTTAAATATTGAAAGACAATAGTTGATATTTCATTGCATCCACGTTTTCCATCACTTTCTCCCCACAAAAAGCAATAACCATTTCTGGTGTCACTTTCATAAACGCTTTCATTATAGTATGCATATTTTCGTGAATAGATTAATGTTATGCTTTCTCCATGAGGCGTACTTAAAACCTTTTGAAGATCAAAGCTAGCACACAAAAATGACGAATTCGCTTTACATTGTTTCTGCTCCTCCAAATATATTTCCTTACATTTGTCTTTATCTCTCATATGTTTCTGATACTCTTCTGTTGATTCCATTTCTTTTTTCGATTCACTATCTAAGTTGTTAAAATTATTACATATTTCACATTTGTCTTTTTTGGGCAAGTGGAATCCAATATGAAAGTTGTTTTTAAAAACGCTGCGAAAAACTCTTAACGACAACTGAGAAGATTCATTGTTTATAGTTTTCAAATGCTCAATATAGCACTGATACACTCCTTTTATATTGCGATATAACTTATTGCTTTTATTGCGACAGTAATGAGAGGGAACAGCTGGTAATTGTTCAACGAAAGATTTTAGAAGGGTTACTTTGGCTTCGTCAGACCTATTGTGTGGAGCGGATTTCTTTTTATTCTCAATAAAGGTGTTTAAATACTGTGTGTTATTTCTTACAGATTTTAACATCATTTGAGAAATGTGCAGCGTTTTCAACAAAAACTGCTGGCACACTTTGTAGCTAGTATTCTTAGAAGTAATGAAATAATTGTAGCTATACTGTCTTTTATTACTATCTCCACTTCTTCTTCGAATGCTCACTCGCTTGATACATGAAGCCAACCAGTCTTTCTGTCTAATTTTGTTGCCAAATCCCCAAAAATGTTCATTTATTTGTAACCGATCTGATTCGGTGAGCTTATCGCCACATGAGTTTCCACATTTTTTATTTTTACAGGGATTAGGCTGAACATTAGTATCACGGTTTTTCAGTTTTTGCAGCCTCTTAGGTAATAACTTTTGCTTTTTATAACCTCTTTTTCCTACACACGTTTCTTCTTCAACTTCATTCGTAAATTCTGCAGTATTTGTATTACCATGAAATTCATTAGAAGAATCATCAGAATCGCTGTATGGAACGAGGGCATTTTGAGTTGAATACTAAAACCGAAATTGTATATAGCACCAAAAACAATACCAAACCAAAAACTCACACTTACCTTTGACATATTGCTCGAACAATTCTAAAACACGAATTTAATATTTATTTGTAATATTATTGTGATATTACTGTAATCACTTTTAATGTTTTGTTAAAGAGAATTTTATCTCAACCGACACTTCGCTGTTATGAAAAATGTAAACAACAAGCAATGTGTACTTAAGCTAAAATTGTTTTTGCTGTAAATTCATAACGGTATTTCATACACCGATGAATTTTTGACAGATGATGCAAATAAATGTAAATTATCGATTTTCATCAAAAAACGAAAATCGGTTTTTATGTCGGTTAAGATATTTTGGCGGTTATGGCTCGATATGATGCAAACAAACTCCAATGCCTAGGCTTTACATAAAACAATGGGAATAAGAAATCGTAAGCTTCTTGAACACGACGCGTTCGTTGTGGCATCGTTTAATTTTCAAGGAACTCCACTACTTACCAACGACCAAAAACAAACTAATTTTTATATTCCAAAAAAACTTAAATATATATGTATTTTTCTTAGGATCACTTAATAAAAACATATGAAATCATTAATCATATATCGCATTCGACATATTTGCAAGGCGAAAATTAAAACATTTCATTTTCCGAATATTCAAGCAAGTCAAATGCCACATATTCTAAACTAGCACAACATATCAAGCAACTTTTAAATACAGCTAATTTAACAGCAACAAATCAAAATCTTCACATAAAAACAGAACTTCTTGCTATGTATGAAAAACAAATAGAATCGTTAGAAATTGACGTATTGGAGTATTAGAAAACATTTTCTCAACACAATTTTAAATTAAGTCAGCTTGCCAAAGTAGTACTTGCTGTACCTGTAACATTTCTGTCGTACGCGCATTTAGTGCACTTGCTACAGTATTGACTAAGTTAAGTTCTAAGCTCTCAAAAAAGTCATTTTCTAATATTTTAATAACAAAATTAAACGTTGAATTGCTCGAATGCACAGCCTTTAAAACAGAAAATAGTGAATAACAACAGTTTAATTTTAACCACAAAGAAAAATTTTTATGTTTCATTTATGAATTATTTTCTTTGTTCTTATTATTTTTTATTTTTATTATATTTTTTTATTTTTATTATTTTTTTATTTTTATTAATGTTTTATTAATATATTTTTCAAAATATTTCTATAACTGCTAATGAATTATTTTAGATTTTTTTAAATAAATTTGGTTGAAACAATTTCGTCGTTTATATCTGGGTGTATCAGATCGCGAATTGATGTTTTAATTTTTCGCTGTACAAGATCCAGAACACGAACTTAAAATATAACTGAAATCGAATCTGTTTATTGTTCATGTTCTGTTTTTTCGCTGTTCACGTACCATAACACGAACTTAAAATAAAGCTTTATAGGAATATGTGTGCTTTACGTGTGTTCGAAAAAAAACAAGTAAAAAAATTATAGTCGGTCTAGACCGACTATACGATACCCTATACCATGCGTTTAGAAACCCTATCTCTTAGACCCAACTAACTGGACAGTGAAAATAAGCAAAAACCAAATTTGAGTTTGATTTTTATTAATTTTTTTGGCTGCAGATATGAAAAAGTTCATATGGGATGCTATATCTATAAACGGACTAGGTCCAAAAATGGACCGATCCTGATCATGTTTGGTAAAGTCTCTTGTATTTTGCAAAAATATGTAGAAACAAAATTTGAGAAGAATCAGTGCAATATTTTTGTTTTTTAATAGATTTAAGTGAAGATCGGGAAGCAGCTCCATATGGGGTCAAAGGGATCATTTTTTGACTACTCATTAGTGGATGTAATGAACGCATACAAACCCAATTTGAGTAAGATCTATATGACAATTTGGATCTTATGGCAATTTATGTCGATTTCATATGGGTAATTTGTATGGGGGCTAGGTCTGAACATGGACCGATTCTCACCAATTTCAATAGCGACAAAAGCTTATATACCAAATTTCATCAAAATATATTCATATTTGCGACCTGCAGTTTGATTACAAGCTTTACATGGACACACAGACGGACGGACGGACGGACGGACGGACGGACATTGTTAAATCAACTCAGAAAGTGATTCTGATTCGATCGGTATAATTAAAGATGGGTCTAGGTCAAATATTTTTGGTTGTTACAAACAGCAGCACAAAGTCATTATACCCAAACCACATAGTGGTATAGGGTATAAAAATACGTGGTAGAAAAATGTTTGTGTATATAACGAAATATTAAAACGATCCTGATGTGTTCGGCACCTTACAAAATTTTGAAACACACATAATTGATATGAAAATAAAAATATGTGTTGACTGCTTTAGAACAGAACATTGTGTGTTTCATGTGTGTATTTTCTGAAATTTGATATCATCTGTTGCACTTTTTAAAATTGTTATAGGCAGTATATAAACTTTTTGTAGTACTGTCGTGGAAGCATCCTTATTAGTTTCTTGTTGTTCAGCATCATTTATTGCTTGTTTAGGAGAGCTGGCACCATTATCATCATCAGATCATCTTTCCCTTTTCGAACCCATGTTCGAATGGGAGAGTAAAGCAATTACCTCTTAATGTGTAATGAAAAAAGTCACTCCGAAATAATTCAGAAAAGAAAACAAAATTGCAACAATTTTATTTTTGAAAAATAGAAAATTTTACTGTTGTTGTATTACAAAAAGATTAAATAACTGAACTTTTTTATATGTAATGCGTAATCTTGTCTTGTCAGATCAAACAATCAAGAGAGACTTTGAAATTATAATTACAGTAAATTTGACCTAGGATAATAAAAACAAAATATTCCGATTATATTCAGTTCAAAAATGGAAAGAATTCATGGCGCTATTTTGAAGATATTTGATGTTACACATTTAAAACCTTCTCCCGAAAAATTAACTTTTGTTACATACGACATCCGTATTTTGAGGTAGTGATTTGGCACAGATGCCACCTATGCTATCTTTTCATTGTCTATGACAATGAATTTTACTCATAACACGATGCAATATTTTGTTTTATTGTGCTAATCGAGCCATTATGGATTCTAGTGCCCATACCATAAAAACATCTGGTGTGAACTTAAATATATTCTTTTGGCCCTCACATTTAGTTGAAGATTATTTTCAATGTTCATTAATTACTTCATCCACTTTAGTTGGGAACTGGAAATTTCTGGTTTTGACACGCAATCCTAAAACGATTTTTTTACAGCTACTCATGACGAGAAGGATCGACTCTAGAATTCTGATTTGTTTTAATCCAAATTGGTTGCTCCTTATTTTTCTTAACTGAATTACAATGTATGCAGTGCTAGTTTTCCTTTATTTTGTTCTTGTCTGTTGAGTGAAATGCAAGCGTATGTGTTTGAAATTTCTTTTTTATTTCTAGTTTAGTGGCTAGATAATCACGGGATAATGGATTTTTTTTTTTTGTGGCAATTCCTTCTTGTTTTCTTATGATTATAAGATTTTTTCAGTTTTATATATATTTGTGTATGTGATATTTGGTTTTCATTTAAGTTTCATAAATTCTGATTTCTATCGCAATACAGTTGTTATTGGATTTGCAGAGGTTAAATACCTAAAGCTTTAAGTTGCTTCATTTAAAATAACGAAAATATCTTCCAACGCCAAATGAAAAAAAGAAATAGCAAAACTTGACAAAGCAATCAAATATTCATCCATTCACATTTACAAAATGAACATCATTATGAACGACTGACTAACTGTTAATGACAATGATTTTCATCTTTATGTTTACTTCCATCTCTCTCCGTTTATTTTTCTCAACGTCATTGTAGTCTTACCACAATATCCGCAGGTGATGAATCTACCGGATACAATGTTTTATAGTCAAATATAACATAGAAGTACTACTAGTTTTGCTACTGATGACGTCGATAGCGTTAAAAGGCAAATGAGAATCACCAAAACAACAAAACTGCAGTGGTTTCTTTTGCTATGAAATTTTCTAAAGTACCAAAATTTTGTAGCCACATGGAAATGAAGTGAAGTTGAAAAAAAAAACATTTCTAACAGTCATCTTAGTTGTGTAGTGATAAAAAACCGTTAAAAAATCCTATCAAATACCTTTGTCATGACGACTATACGAAAAAAACGGCACTTGATTTGTCATCATTCGTTTCGCAATGGCCGCATAAATTCTCTCTTTTTTTTAAAAAAGGAAAATTTAAAACTGTGCAGTAACTTTCAAATTCTAAAAAAATACCCAAACATTGAAAAACAACTTTTTTTTTGAATATTTATTCGGAATTGATGGATGTAACAATTTTTTTGTTTCAAGTTTTAACAAATTGTGTAAATTTGTAAATTATCAAAGTCCTACGCAATTTAAATATTTAAGTACAAACACAATTTTGTTTATATAAATAATTGAAGGGCTTGACATATTTTGAAATATTATAATCAATGTTCCATTAATGAGAAAAATGATGTAAAGTCACAATATTAATCAAAATTTAAAACTGCGTCATTGCGGTATGTTTTGGAGTTTAATAGAGTTTAGAAAATAGTTTAGTTATAAACCTTTATGTCAATGTGTATTTGCACTTAGATGGTACATTTATCAAATCATACCCCTTCACAATAAATATGTGGCAGGTTTTACTGAAACTCCTTGGACTAAAAAATAGACAATATGTATATAAATTTCTATACCTATGTGGTCAGAGTATAATGGGTTTGTGCTGCTGTTTGCAGCTTTTTCATACCGAACACTTTCTTAGTCGAATTAGCGATGTTCGTCCGTCCGCCTGTCTGTCTGGCCGTCTACCTTTGCGTTCATGTAAAGCTTATAATAAGACTGCAGGTCGCATATATGAATAAATTTGGATTAAATTTAGAAATAAGTTTTCATTGACCATAGGCTGAACGCTAATGAAATTGGTAAAAATATGTGCATGTTCAGACGTAGTGCTCATACAAATGACTCCTATGAAATCGGCTTAAATTGCCGTAAGATCCACATTATCATATAGATCTCGGTCAAATTGGGTTTGTGTGTGTTCATTACTCCCATTAATCAGCAGTCCAAAAATAAACCCTATAAGGCAATTCTTAATCTCAGCCCCCATATACAGCTACTTCCCGATATTCACTTAAATCTATCAAAAAACAAAAATATTACACAGATTTTCCTCATATTTGGTATTTATATATATTTGCGAAAATTACGTGACCTTACCAAATATGGTCAGGATCGGTTTACTGTTTAACCTAGTCCCCATATAAATAAGGCATCCGATATGAACTTTTTCATATTCGAAGGCAATAAAATTAATAACAGTGCCACTAAAATTTGGTAAATGCTAATTTTCTGTATCCAATTAGTTAGGCCTTAGAGATAGGTTCTCTAAACGCATAATATAGGGTGTCATATAGTCGGTTTAAGCTGGCTATAATTTTCTCCTTTGTAGTTGAAATTCTCAGAACTAAACATTGAATAATTTTACCCTATACCTGACTCTGGTCAGCGTATAATGAGTTTGTGCTGCCAAACATATCTGATTTAGACATACAATTTTGTGTACTCAACAATTAACTTTCCCAATCCATTTAGCAAAGGCCTTCCTCCTCCTATATTTCCATCTAAATCTTGTAAAGAAAATAGACAATGGAAATAAAAATTAAAAAGAATTTGATTTATAAGCTTTGCTGTAAGTCAATACAATTCCCATTAAAATTGTTGATAATCGGTAAACGTAACTGTCCCCCACGAGTTAGACTTAAATAATCCTAGGTACATATTGATATACGTCCCTATGTTCCTCTTCGGAATTAAAGGATTACATATATATACATATTGATATGGTAATATAAAGGCGAAATTTTGATTGTGTCTGTTTATTACAACCAGAAGTCTGTATGACGATTTTCAATCATAGCTTACATAAAAAATAGTTTGCCGATATTCACCTATGATCGGACCATTTAAAGATCGTATCTCCAAATAACACTCACATTCAGTGTGAACCTTGGCATATCTAAGGGTACACTATAGTTGGTCTAGCCCGACTACATTTCTGTTGCATGTTTTATTTACTTTTTGTACTTTGAATAAAGAAAAAACATTGGCACAATTGTTTAAAAAAATTGATCTATATTCTGCATGACAGGTTATACAGCTGTTTCAAGAAAAGTCACCAACCCACATCAGTAACCAAAAGCAGTAGATAATAGGTTGTTTGGTAAAAAGTTAAATTCATATATATTTGCTGAAAACAACCGAATAAGAATTCAAGCAAAATTTGTACTATTTAAGCATCTTCCTCTTCTCTTCTTCTTTGAAACAAATGTGCCAATGTTTTTGCTTTATTCAAAGTAAAAATATTTGATCTTGAGGCTGAATAATTTCAAACTCAATCATTAAAATGATAAAGATCGAAAATAAGATTTTTTTATTTTTATAAAAAATAATAAAATTAACAAGTAAGAAAATTATAGCCGGTCTAGACCGACTATACGATACCTTATACAATGCTTTTAGAGACCCTATCTCTCAGGTCCAACTAACTGGATATAGAAAATAAGCATAAATCAAATTTGAGTGGAATTTTTATTAATTTTTTTGACTGAAGATATGAAAAAGTTCATATCAGATGCTATATCTATATGGGGACTAGGCACAAAAATGGACCGATCCTGACCATGTTTGTTACAGTCTCTTGTATTTTGCAAAAATATATACAAACAAAATTTGAGAAGCATCAGTGCAATATTTTTGTTTTTAGATAGATTTATGTAGGTGAAGATCGGGAAGCAGCTCTATATGGGGCCTATGACTAAAATTTATCCCATAGGGATCATTTTTGGACTACTGATTAATGGATGTAATAAACACATACAAACCCAATTTGACTAAGATTTATATGAAAATTTGGATCTTATGGCAATTTATGTTGATTTCATAGGGTCATTTGTATGGGGGCTAGGTCTGAACATAGACCGATTCTCACCAATTTCAACAGAGTTTATCCTATGGCCGATGAAGGTTTCTGTACCAAATTTCATCAAAATATATTCATTTTTGAGACCTGCAGTTTGATTACAAGCTTTACATGGACACACAGACGGACGGATGGACGGACATCGTTAAATCGAGTCAGATAGTGATTCTGATTCGATCGGTATAATAAAAGATGGTTCTGTGTCAAATATTTTTGGTAGTTACAAACAGCAGCACAAAGTCATTATACCCAAACTACATAGTGGTATAGGGTATAAAAATACGGAGGTCACGCCGTTAGCGCTAAATGTAAGTTTAGCAAAAACAAATTGTTTTTCTTGTTTTTTCAAGACAAACATGTATATTGTAGTATGCAATGTGTACTCGTATACAATCATATTTGTTTCAAATTTGTTCGATATTTTTGTTTGTTATATTGGAAGAGGCTTAAATAGTATAACTTTTTGCTTGAATTCTCATTTGGTTGTTTTCAGCAAATAATAAAAAAAAAGAAGAGATTATTTTTTAAGAAAAATTACTGAAAAAAAAAATCTTTTGTTAGATTTATCGTCATTTTTCAGACATATTGCAATTACTACTGTAATTAATATGCAATTTTTTAATTTTGTTTAAATGGTGCGTGGTAAAGAAGAAAGCATATATTTCAAAAATTCATAACTGCACTGTATTCTTAATCGGACCGGTTTCTGGCATTTCAGCCTTCATCAGCGATTTATTGAACATTGTGATAATTGTTATGTTTTAATTGAATAGATTGTTTCTATATGAAAATTTTTTTTTTTCTACTTAGGGCGGCCGTGAGGTTTTGAACCATGAACCTTCACATACACTCG
Source organism: Cordilura impudica (assembly GCA_963682025.1). NCBI lineage: Eukaryota > Metazoa > Arthropoda > Insecta > Diptera > Scathophagidae > Cordilura > Cordilura impudica. The sequence continues at coordinate 169,911,490 of OY821520.1, read as the reverse complement.
TACTTGTACTTTTTGGTCAGCGCTTTAACACACTCACCTAAAGTCAGGCCTACGAGCAGTGTGGTTAGTTTTCAGTTTTCGTACCATACAGCTTTACTTTGTATTAATTTCAGAAGATCTTTTTTTAAGAGAATGTATTTTATTAAGAAAAGGTACTATATTAACAAAAAGTACTATTTAAGAAGAGGCACTTTTTAGAGAAACGGTATTATTTTAAGGACGGTAGTTTTTTAAAACAAAATTTACATTTTTAAGACAAGATATTTTTTGTGCAAAGTGCTTTTTTAGGAATATAACTTTTTTTAGAAAAAGTGTTTTTCTTAAAAATTAATTTTTTCAGAGAAGTTACTTTTTAGGAAAAGTCCCTTTTTTCAGAAAATATGCTTTCTCAGAAAAGGTACTTATTTCAGAAAAAGTACTTTTTTCAGAACAGGCAATTTTTCAGAAAAGGTAATTTTTCAGAAAATTTCAAAAAATGCGCTTTTTTATAAAAGGTCCTTTTTTGAGAAAACGTTCTTATTTAAGAAAATGTGTATTTTTAAATAAGTTCTTTTTGAAGGTAAGTAACTTTTCTATGAAAAGTACTTTATAAAAAAATGTGCTTTTTTGGGAAATTGTACTCTTTTCAGAAGAGATTCATTTTTCAGAAGAGATACTGTTTTGAGAACACATATACCCGCACGCTGTCTAACAGACAGAAAGTTTGAATCTCTTTTCCATAGGTTTTCGAAATAAAAATTTAACAGAGAAATATTTTTTATAAAACCTGAAGATATAGTAACTAAGAATTACATTTATTTTCATTAGTTTTATTGATTTTCAGTCTTTTACAAAAAATCTATGGTTTTTTCTTAAATACTATAAAAACAAAACAAAAACACTTTTTTCTTCAAAAAAAATAAACATTAACTTTGACAAACTTAAAAACACTTCTTGTGCAATACAGATATCATAAGTTGACTTAGCTTTCAGCCTAAAAATTAAAATCAGGAAATACCTGCGTCAATCAAACAGACCGAAATGTGAGGGAATACACAGCACGTACTTTTCATACAAACACATGGCTTGGACCAAAATAAAGCTTGTAAAAAATCCAGCAGCTAACAGAAAACTCAATTTTCTAGCTTTTCTGGAAAAAAATATCTATTAAAAAGTGTTTTGTTGGTCACACAGACCAATGCGCGGATATAGGAAGGTTAAAGAAAATGTATTTGTATTTGCATTTGTATTTATTGAAATTGTAACCACTGCAGTAAGATATAATATCTTTTAGATTTAGCACTGGAAAAACTTATAATGGCATATACAATTTTCATAACATATTATAATATAAAAATATAAATAAGTATAATTAAAAACCATAACAACAATATATAAATGTATGTAAAAATATCTATATATAATGAGAGAAAAAATAAAAAAAAAATAATAATAAACATTCAACATTTAATAATTTAAAAAATAAAGAATAATAATAATATCAGGAAAATTTAAAAATTATAATCCTTCAAAATAATTAAAAATTGATTTCTTAAATTGTATTACGTTGCTAATATTTTGTATATAATGGGGTAATTGGTTCCAGAGACGGATTGTATAAATAAAAAATTGGCGCTCTGAGAACAGATATTGGTGACGAATTTGAATTATCGTTTTACGTCTATTGTCTTGTATAAACAATTTTATGCAAAAATAAAAGACTTCTGCATTTTAAAAGATTGTCAAATGGTATTCCAAAAAGTTTTTTCGAAAAGTGAGACACCCTATCATATATTTTTAAACTAAAAACATATCTTGTAATGTTATTGTATGTAGTTGTTAATTTACGTTTATCGGATGAATCACAACCAGCAAATAATTCACAACCATATAAAAGCGTAGGTATCAAATACGTTTTAGCTAAAAGCATCCTGATCTTTAGTGGTGTAAAATATTGGTTCATCGATAACGTCCTTAGCATACCATATGTTCTACTTGTTGCAATGTTAATTTGGTCTAACTACGAAAGTTTTTCATTAAAAATAATGCCCAAATTCTTTGCCGATGCCACCATATCAATGTCAGAAGATCCAAGTCATATAATTAAACTGTTTATGGATCCTACAGCTCTTCTATATATAGGAATGCATTTTGATTTTAAAGAATTTAAGCGTAATCCATTAGCAGTTGCCTATTTGTAGACTTTTGATAGGTCAGAGTTTATCTTTGAAATGCAATCGTCAATTACAGAAAATTTGCAGCCAATAAAAAGCTGAACGTCATCTGCGTACATTTGTATGTTCATGAAACTCAAATGCATTGGTAAGTCGTTGGAGTATAAGGTATATAGTAGCGGTCCAAGGTCCTCTTGTGACCGGTAGCCATGTTGAATAATGCGAGTCATTAAAAACAGCTTGATGTCTTCCATTCAAATAAGTTGAAATTAATAATCGAGGAAGATGAAAAATGGAAAAAGGAACTTAGCTTTGAACAAAGTGTTCCATGATGAACTGCTTTAAAGGCTTTTGAATGGTCTAGAAGTATTAAAAACGTGACCTGATCATCGTCAATATTACTCCGAATGTCTTCAATAACATCTGCAAGAGCAGTTATGCAACTATGTTTCGGCCTAAAGCCAGGTTGGCGACTAGTAATTAAACCTCTGTCAAGAACATGATGCACTATTTGTTTATGGATTAGTTTTTCAATAACTTTTGAGAAATAAGGCAAGATTGCAATCGGCCGATAATCATATCTAGCCTTCGGAACAGGAACTATTTTGGCGAATTTCCAACTTGTAGGGAATGTGCTTGTTGTTATTATAGAGTTAAAAAGTAAGTTATATATATTAACAAGAAAGGCAATATTAACTTTATAAATTTTGGATGCATATCGTCGTAACCGACAGAGTTAGATTTTATGGACAGAAAACCTTGAAAAACATCTAATTGACTGAAGCAATGAAAGTTAAATAGATTTTCATCAATTGAGGTAGTCTAATTATTATAGAACGAAAAATTGACATCAGCCATTTCTATATTAACAAATTATTCATTGAGTTCCTCAATGTTCAAGTTATCACTATTACGATCAGCTTGTTTATAACTCCAATTTTTCTTATTTCTTTCCACGGATTATTGCCACCGACAGCAATATTAAATTTGTTTTCATAATAGGTAGATTTGTCCTGCCTTATCTTGGACACAATTGCTCTTCTCTTCCTGCGATATGTTTCATGTAGTTCAGGTGTTTTCCACCTAGCATATGCAACGTTGCGTTCCTCTATTAAGCCTCATTTGAAAACCAAGGTCTGTCTTTAGAGGACATTTTCCTTGTTATAATAGGAACATGTTCATTGTAAAGAAAGAGAATATTGTCCTGTAGAAATTGACATTGGACATCAATATTTAGCATGTAAAAAATTCGTTCCCATCTAATCATTCTTAATTCAGACTGTAGATCATTTATATTCAAATTATTAAAATCTCGGTAAGAAAAAGTGTAAGTTTTACTAATTGGCCGGACGTTGTAGCTCAAAAAAATTAGATCATGCTTCGAAAACATAGGTGCTGATAATTGGTCGTAATGTAGTATATTCTGTTTGTCATTTACAAGGAAGACATCCAATAATGTTTCACTCGTGTTTGTAAAATGCGTGGGTGTGGAAGAATTTACCGGTGTTATATTAATGGATTTCATTGGATCGATAAGGTTGGTCTCCACAAGAATATTACTATTGAAATCTCCGGCTATGATAATATCAGTGTATTTAACTGTGAGATTTACAAGTTCTTCAACAGGGTGTCCATTCTAATTTCTTTTTTAGGTCTATAAACAGCCCCTAGAAACATCTTTCTACAATGGCACGTTATATCTAAGAAAATGTACTCCATATCATGTTCAGCATTTGATTTAAAAATAACCTTTCGATTGATACCTTTCCTGAGGAATATGGCAACTCCGCCACCACGACCTGTCCTCTAAGCACGAGCTCCTCTATCAGCGCGAAACAACTGGTAGCCATTAATATTAAATGTATTGTCATGTATATCCGTATTAAACCACGTTTCAGAAACACATATTGCATCTATAACAGAATTTTCAAATATATAACAAAATTCGTCTAGTTTGTGACCTAGACTTTGGGCATTAATATGGCAAATATTAAAACCATCGCGATATTTGGCCAAGACACGAACCATACTACTCAAACACACTCTGGAACCTAATAGTCCATTATGTTGTCGGCTTATAACCATATTGATTTAATGCATCGCAATACAATTTGTACAAATTGTTCGAAATTTTTATTTCTATGCAATTGGCAAAAGGATTTATATTTAAGAAAGTTTTTTGAAAATTATTTATATATTTTAGTGAATTTAAATTTAAGAAAGCTTTTAGAAAATTATTTGAATATTTTAGTGAATTTTTATATAATATTGTTTTTAACTTAAGTCTTACAGTTACCGCAGAATTGAGATATTGATCTGGCAACTCTATATTAGCAATGGTAGGAACATTATTGAGCAATATCTGATTCACGAAAAAAAGCATCTAGTCGTCTATACGTACTGGTTCATCACTGTTAAGCCGCTTGATATGAACGATTCCTCGAATTGTATATGTGGTTTTTATACGCTTATTATTTCTCAACCCAATAGCAGTTTTAAAAATGTTATAATTTGAAGGAGTTAAATTTTCGTTATTAAAAAATAGTTGATCGTTTTCATAACCAATGTGCCGTAGGCAAAACCTACTTTTGTGAAAACGTTTGAAATCCGCACATTTCCTCAGAAAAAAAATTTTTTACATACGGCGTAGTAAGTCTTATTAATATTGGGGGATCAGGGATATTACGAAAGTTTTTAAAGTTTACTTTGAAGAAAATATCATTTATTCAGAATTGGACTTTTTTCGAACAGGAACTTTTTAAGAAATTGTCATTTTCTTAGATATAGATACTTTTAAGAAAAATTTTCTTAAGACAAATAACTTTTGCCAGAAAATGGTATTTTTCAAAATGTTCTTTGTACTTTTTTATGAAAAGTTATTATTTAAGAAATTATTATTTTTTAAGAAAAGTTACGGGGTGTTTATTCGAATTTGTTTTTTATTAATATGTCGTGACTATTTTTCTAAGAAGGAACAGTGTCTCAAATACTAAAAATGTTGATCTTTCTCATACGGAAAATTCTCTCAGATAAGAAAAACTAATACTTTCAAACTTCTTTCTTTGACTCAAAACTTTTTATACTCTATAACACTATGAGGTTAGGGTATAATAACTTTGTACTGATGTTTGTAACTACCCAAAATATTTGGTCCGTCCGTCCGTCCGTCTGTGTGTCCATGTAAACCTTGTTTTGATATAATTTAGCATATATGCTTCTATCGGCCATAGGATTGAAATTGGCGAAAATCGGTTCAGAACTAGTCCCCATACAAATGGCCACTATGAGAACGCCTAAGGCCGAGGCCACGCAATGAGCGGCAAAGCGGCGAGCGGCAGAGCGATGAGCAGTAAAACATGAAATACTACTGAAGTGGCCACACAATGAGCGGCATGTGAGCGGCATTTCTGAGCGTCTAAGTGGCGCCGCTCAGGAATAGAACTTGTTCTAATTTTTAGTTGTTTTCTGAGCGGCAAAGAATAAAAATGGCAAAAAATGGCTTTTATTTGTTTTGTCAATATGTAGCGCGGTTCAATAACTTCTTTTTAACGATAATCGAATCGTTAGAAAAAGAAAACAACAAAATTACCGATTTTGGTTTTCAGTAAAATTTTTAAACGATATTCGCTATTGTTAAAGTCAGCTGTTCTTGTTATCTTAACGACAACCATTTTTGTGTTGTTTTTAATCGATAAAAAGTTAAAAAGGATGAAATTTAGTCATGACATAAATAAAAATCATAAAATAGTAAAAATATTTTGCTTTTATTATAAAAACATTTTATATAAATAGTAAATAGTAACACTGATAATGGCATTTTGACAACTAACCGCTCAGAAAGGACGCTCAGTAATAAGCCACTTGCCGCTCAAACTCGCCGCTCTGCCGCTTGCTGCTCTTTGCGTGGCCTCAGCCTAAAATTGCCATAGTATCCAAACAGTCATATATAGCTCGGTCAAATTGGGTTTGTGTATGTTTATTACATCCATTTATCAGTAGTCTAAAAATAATACCTATAGGATAATTCTTAGTTATAGCCCCCATACGAAGTTGATTCACTTAAATCTTTCAAAAACCAAACATATAGCACAGTTTTTTTTTTTCAAATTTTGTGTGTATATGTTTCACAAAAAATAAGTGGCCATACCAAATATGGTTAGGATCGGTCTATTTTTTAACCTAGTCCCGATATAAATATAGCATCTGATGTGAACTTTTTCATATCCGAATGCAACAAAATTAATCACAATATCACTCAAATTTGGTTTATGCTTATTTTCTATATCTAGTTAGTTGGACCCAAGAGATAGGGTCTCTAAACGCATGGTATGTGGTATCGTATAGTCGCTCTAGATCGACTATAATTTTTTACTTGTTTTTATCTCGAATTTTTCTTAGTAGGTTTAAAATTCCTAAAAATATATGGAGATTTTTTTTTTTTGTTAATTTTTCGTAAGTATTTTAGCAGCACTTTGTTTAGTTCAGAAGGTAGATTTTGCTGATTTCTTGTTTCCAATATATAAGCTTTAAACATGAGATTAGTAACGTGACTAAAAATAGAACACGTTTTCGACTGCATCTAAGTAAATGCAAAAATCTGCGAATTGTAAAATAATTTTTTAAAGCGATTCTTTTTTACATAAAATGCAATAATGTGGCTTCTAGTTGGGATGTTGAAATATTTGCATTCGTTGTTTCTATAACCTTCAGGGCCATTTTTATAACCAATAGGTAAATTTGGGATGTTATTGGACAGATTATTAGTTTTTCATTATTCTAAGCTAAACGTGACCGATAAGTATAAGGGAATATAATGTTGCCTTTAACTTTTGACGTAAGGTTTATGTATGCAATGTTGCCACATTTTCTGATCTATGAAGAAGAGGAAGAAATTAAAATTATTTGCTTTTTTTGTAAATATTTCATTGCTTGGCGTCATCGTTTTAAATTTTTTAATATGCTTTGGTGTATGTATCACACGACACCGAAAAAACAAGTTTCATTTGATTCTTAGTTTGTTTGTAGACAAATAAATAAAAGCATATTGTTACTAGATAATTCTGTAACCCAACTCATTTGGTCAAAAATAATCGATTTTTTCTTTGGTGTTGCCACATTATCAAAAATATTAATATTATTTTGCTTGGAATTTGTTAGAACGAAAAACGATTAAAAGTCACTTTAGCTAAAGTAACTTTTTACTTACATTTACTTTAACCCTTCTGCGCTCCTTGGGTTAATTTTACCCAATTTTGGTTTTAAAACGCCTAATTTTTTCCTTTAATTATAAGATATGAACGTGAAATTTTAATTTATCCATTACAGGGACGAGAATTATGCTTTTAAAATCAAAAAAAAAATAAAATTTAAATTTTTCCTCCCCACCATATTTCAAAACACGATTTACACAGACTTAATATCCTTTGAGTCAATATGACCCAACAAGCGATATTGCAAGTTTAATTCCACTTTACCATTGTTTTTATCCTGTTGAATATAATTGAATTGAGTTCATCTTCATTTACAATCATCGATCAATCATTTTTTCAGTCAAATAATCATTAAAATAGTTTTCACTGAATATTTTTGCATTCAAAATTTTATTATTCTCGAACTGTGGATGGGATTTGGAGGATCCCGCAAATGTATCTCTTGAAATTTGTTTTATGATGATATGGTAACGCTTTGACACTTGAACTTTGTACACAAAAGAGTTCAGTCAAATTGCAATTCGGTGATTCCCCGTTTTGTATATGAAAAAAAAGATATTTCGCTATGATGATGCTAGAACTTTTGTCTCAGTAGAATATTTTTTTTTAATCAGTTCAGTTTAATTTTTGGTGATCAGCGTGCATATATATAATTTTTTTTTGGTGTAATTCATCATAATTGAGGATTTTTACATAATTGCACAAAGGAAGAGTAAATATTATGAAATACAATTTCTAATACATGATTGTTCCACAATGAAATTGTTTCAGATACTTACTGATCTTCAGTTGCAACATATAATGAATGACGAAGATGATGGCATTTTTGATGGTAGTGATGAAGACGAAATTTTTTCACCCTACAGCGATCCAGAAGACGAATCATATTCATCATCAAATAATAGCGTTGAAAGCGTGGAGGTGGAAGATGCAGTAGGAAAAGATCACATAACTTCAGTTACGTATTGGTCTAAGGACAAAATATTTCAAACAGCCAGGTTACCAAGAAAAATCAATTTTATTGAATAAGCTTGGACCTACCAAAAGAGCAACATCTATGGTTACAGATATAAAGTTTTCGTTTGATTTGTTTATATCACCAAATAATAAAAAAAAATTTCAGATAAAAAAGGTGTAGAATTACATGGAAATAATTGGCAAAGTATTGATATGATAGAGCTTGATGCATATCTTGGATTAAAAATAATGGCAGGAGCTTATAAATCTGATGGAGAAAATCTCACTAGCTTGTGGAATGAAAAACGGAAGACCTATCAAAGCCCGCCAAATATGGCATAAAAATTTGGGCAATTTGCCTGGAAAGTGTACACATGCAAAGCAAGAAATACACAGATAGGAAAAAATCAAGGTGAGAATTTTTTTATTTCGTATTAGATTTGTTATATTTCCATTTTTAATATATTTTTATATGTGATAATTTTTTTACTACAGAAAATCTTGCCATTCAACTGCTTTATCGGAATATTACATTAGTTTTCACTGTCCGTAAAAATAAATCTTTTTTGTCAACAAAAATTCTGAATACAAAAAAAGCCCGTATTGCACTCTGATTTTTTGTTTTCAAATGATATAACTAAATATATATAGCGTTCTCCTCTGAAACCTGAAATAAGATATCATTACAACCAAACGAAAGCTGAAGTTAATGCGTTTGACCAACTAGTTGCTAATTTCACATGTAAGCGCATGATTAGGCGATGGCCTGTTGCATTATTTTCAAATATGATAGATGTATCAGCATATACCTCCTACGTCATATGGACTGATATCAATCCTGCCTGGATTACAATAAAAACTTCAGACGCAGGCTTTATCTAGTACTAAATGAGCATATTATGCGCAGAGAGATTTTGCCACATGGACTATCAGCAAGAAATCTTGTTAAAAATAATCAAGAACCAAATGATCTCACAGGTGCCTCACAATGTTCTAAACAAAATAGTACAAATACACCATTGTCCAGTAATTTACCAAGTAAACGACAGGAGTGTTTGTTTTGTCAACATGGAAGGATTTCAAATAAGTATTCCACTAAATGTGATTCTTGTAAAAAATTTATTTGCAAAGAGCACATGGTCACATTGTGTATAAATTGACACACAAATTCTTAAATTTTTATACATTGGTATTAGAAATATAATTATTATTTTATTATTTAAAAAAAAAAGTCAGAATTTAATTTTATTTTATATATATTTTTTTTTTAATAATTGGTCAGGAAGGGCTTATTTAAATAAAAAAAAAAAAAAAAAAAACAACAAAACAAATAAATTTCCTATAGTGAAATGAAATTTTGTTTACATTTTAATGTTGGGTCATATTGACCCAAAGAATCATAGGAAGGGCACATATCCAAGGGATGCAGAGGGGTTAAAGACAATAATGGCCCTTAATATTAGTTAGCACGCGACACTTATAATGCGAAAAATTTTCCTGTCATGTTTGTAATAAAGATCAGTTCAATTAATTTCTACTCAAAATTGCATTAACTACCAAAAACTTCGTATTTATTATTTTGCTTTATATATACAGTGTCGGTCATACATATTTGAAAAAGATTGTCTTCCTACTCTTTTGACATGGAGAGTGTAATAAAAACATAGAGCAATTAAAGTTATTCGTTCTTTTGAATTATTAAAATAAGCAACTATCAAAAGAAAAAGCAAATATCAAATTGCATGTGACAAAACATTTTGGACATAACAGATTATGATATATCCTATACCATGACGATATCCTATACCATTCGCTTTGAGACCCTATCTCTTAGATCCAACTATTTGTATATATACATTGTTATTAATTTTTTGGCTGCAGATATGAAGAAGTTCATTTCGGATGCTATATTTGTATGGGGGCTAGGTTGAAAAATGGATTAATCCCGACCGTATTTGGTAAAGAAACTTATATTTTGCATAAACATTTACAAACCAAATTTGAGAAAATTCTGCGCAATAGTTTTGTTTTTTGATACATTTAAGTGAATATCGGGAAGCAGCTTTATATGGGGCCTATGACTAAGAGTTGTCTCATAGGGATCATTTTTGGACTACCCAATTTGACTAACATTTATATGATAATTTGGATCTTATGGCAATTTAAGTCGATTTCATAGGGATCATTTGTATAGGGGCTAGGTCTGAACATGGACCGATTCTCACCAATTTCAACAGCGTTCATCCTATGGCCGAAAAAAGCTTATGTGCCAAATTTCATCAATATATATTCATATTTGCGAACTGCAGTTTGATTACAAGCTTTACATGGACACACAGACGGACGGACGGACGGACATCGTTAAATCGAATCAAATAATGATTCTGACTCGATCGGTACAATAAAAGATGGATCTAGGTCAAATATTTTTGGTAGTTACAAACAGCAGCACAAAGTCATTATACCCAAACCACATAGTGGTATAGGGTATAATAACGTAGTAAGAGAATTACAAGGTGGAATGAGCCAAATAAAATAAGTTTAAAAACACAAAAACTGTTGAAACAATTTATAGGCGAAGGCTACCACAATCTGCAACAACCAGAGAGTAGTGGAGTCTCTTAATCTGAAATTAATCTTGCTCAATATGGAGCTGTTGAAGGGAGTATCGAAAATTATAGAGCTGCCAAAATCGTTTATATCGCATAAAAATCGAAAAGCTCGCATAAATTTTACACTGGAGCATATTAACTGGACTGTAGAGCAGTGGAACAGTGTGTTGATTTCCGATGAATCCAAATTTAACTTTGTGGATTGTGGATACCAATAAAACCACAATATTATATTGGTATTGTCAAACATGAAGAAGGACATGTTATGGTTTGCGGTTGCTTTTCAGGTGAAAGTTTGCGACCTTTGCATTAAATCGACGGCATAATGGGCATAAATACACACAGAAAAAGTATTGGTTGGAATTGGGTTACAACTGGAAAAATTTTATAAAGTAATTAGAGCTTATATTGTAATTTTTGAATATTTAAAAATAAAATAGATATTCAATTACAACTATCGTATAATCACAATTCATTTAAAATTAAGATATTTACAACAACAGTATTTGTTACGTTTACCAATCAATGTCTATGTAAATTTCTAAATTAATTTAATTGAGGCAACCTAATAAAACCAGCAATAACATGCTTTAGTGTAAATATTGGCGAGTGCAACTACTAGTTCCATTATAACAACATTTTTCAAATCAAAAATGTTTTAACAGATATTTTAACAAACAATTGGTTACTGTACTATATATAAAATTGTAATAAAAGGAACCCAAATTTTTACCCCCTGTTGGTATTTCTAACCGAAAGGAAATTCTATTAATCAATTTCTGTTGAAAATACCAAAAAATAAATAAATAAAAAAATAATATAATTAGCCAGACCGAATTGTTGCTTATATATTTTATTTCTCAAATAAATTAAAATAAAAAAATAATAAATATATTTTGGTAATTTAATTTTGTAATTTATAATCAAAACGTGTCAAAAAGTGCTAAGTTATTATTAAAAATGGATGATCGAAGAGTATAAAAGAAATACCCGTTATTATTGAACCTGAAGTTGTCCAGTCCAGTCCTCATGGCATTTGTTTTGGTTATAGTTTAGAAAACTTATCTGCGAATCAAGAGCGTACTATCCTTAACTGCATCAAAGTTACACATTTACGGATACTCAGAACTGATACTGAAAATTCCTTCAACGACTGTATTAGCGTAACAAATGTTTGTGAGGACATACACACAGAAAAAGAATTTTTTGGAAATAGGTTAACATTAAAAAAAATTGTTTATGTTTCTAGATATGTTATTGTAATTCTAATATATTTTAAAATGCAATAGATTTTCCTTATAAAATACCTCTTAATCATAATTCTTATAAAATGAAAATAGATACAACAGCAAAATAAGTTCCTTTCACCAATGAAAGTTTTTATGCAAGTTGTTAAACTAATTCAATTGAGGCAACTGCACTAAAGCCAGTATAACATGTATTAACCCTTAATATTGGTGATAACAATAACATATTCTAACATAACGAAATATTTTAAACTAAAAATGAGTTTACAGTCATTGTAGCAAATTCTATGTTAATGTGATAGAAACAAATGTGTATTTATAACAATTTTTCGTTCACCATAAAGTGGGATACTAAATTTTTAACTATTTGGTATTTACAACCGAAAGGAAATCAAATTCTGTTATTAATATCAAAAAATTTAAAAATATGTTAAACTCAACCGAATTTTCGAATTAATTTGTCATTTTTTTAAAAAATATGATAGCAGATAAAAGAAATTTGAAATTAAATAAAATAAACAAAAAAAATATTTTTTTTTTGTTAATTTTATATTGTGTATAATCGTATGGTACATACATAGATACAAAGGACATTAATCTTTATTTTTGTAAAAATTATTTTATGCAGATTTAGTTCAAATTCTAAATAAGCTTCTGCAAATTTTGTTGCATTCTCTAGAAGTAAAATTGTTAATGGATAGTTTTTATAAAAAAGCAAGTAAAAAACAACAATAATGGTAGTAACTTTTTAATTCTATACGAAATCTTACTATTTTAGGAAAATTTGCGACGATGAATAGACATACTGCAATTTTTTTTTAACATCAAATTCAAATTGCTTTCTACCCAGTTCTATGAAGCCATCGTAGAGGCCAGTATCTTGTTATTTGGGGGACAACAAAGCAAAATGTGGTATAACCGTGATAATAATTTTGATGCCATTATTGTTTAGCATTGGCAAATTGATCGGAATTAATGGGAACATTATACAACTATCTCTGCAACTACCTCAACTGAATAATGGCGTTTACCTTAGTACACACTGCAAACGTTTTGCAAGTAGAATAAAGCAGACAAAATAAATGTCTTTTACTGACGGTGACAGGATCGTCCATTCTAACCGTATTTGTATACAGTAAAAACGGTAATCTATCGAACATGGTGTGCGGCCGTATTTTTACTATATAGGTATTTATATTTCACAAGTTCTTTTTTATTTATGACATTTCCATCAAATATCAGAAGAATATAATGCGAGGATACAACATGCAGCTATAGACAATTATCAAACGGAGAAAATTAGTATAAGAGCCTAAATGAAAACGGGAACATTAATGCATTAATTAACACATGCATTAGCGCTTATTTATTCCCTATTCTTATGCGGTACTAAATTCTTTTATCATGTAATGTAATCTTTTCTTTTAATTAATTTTAATTTCATATTTAGAAATAAACTAATAAAAAATAAGAGCATTAAAAATTTATGTTCTTTTATATTTCAGGGGAATATATTGCGCTTTTAAAATAGGTTATCTGATAAATGGTTGTTACGACCAATAAATAAAATCTAAATTCCATTTCATCAACTATATTTTGCGATTAATACAATCGAATTTATTTCGAAATTCAATTGCTTCAGTACTTAATACGTTAATTTTGAAAATATAATTCAGTAATCACAATAGTATAATGTGATAGTACATGGGACTATCAAAATTCGGTTGACAACAAATACGGTTGCCACTACAAATCCATTCTCTGTGTGTATATAACCTGAAACCTTGTTATCGAGTTGTGTTCAGCACACCCAGTTGTAAGTAGGTATGATTCGCAATGTTCTACGAACGAATAAAATCAGATTTTTGTGTTATACTAGGTACATGAACAGTTCCAAGATATATAGAATAATCTGACCAGCTCCAAGATGTATTCAAGAAGCTTATCACTATTTCTTTTTTTCAGATAGAATGTCACGAAGGAAGTGGTTGGTGCAAAGCCGATTATCATAGCGAGAAGATTATCATTCGATTGTGTAAGTACTGAGTTTCTGCCAATATTTGTATTACGAAATGTACTTGACCTTTCATAATTTCAACCGACGACAGAAAATCACTTTTTCTTCACTTGCAATAAAACTATCGTTCGCTAAAACAATTATGCTAATTAAATAACATTTTATGATACAGCCAATAAATATGTTAAAAAAGTGCATGCGATGGCCTAGATCAAATGTAACCATACGTTCTAAATAAACTTCTTATGCGTTCGAATTGAGTTTGAAATGATTTGAAATCGATCGAAAACAAACAAATGTAGAACCCTTTTCAGTCATAGTATCCACAGTCTCCTTAGATGTATAAAATATTTGATGTGATATGTATTATCTAATTTAGTAAATGTCTTTAAAATATATAAATAATGTTATCTAATAGATGGATACAGCTTCAGTAATAATATTAATTTAATAGTAATAATATTTACTCCTTTAGAGATCTTAGCAGCCAAAATACAAATGAGGATAATATATAACTTTAAACTTGAATTCAAAACCGTTTATATAGTGGACCCAGGATAACTATCGATTTTTTCTTAAATTATGACATATGTTTTATTAATGTAAAATGTATAAATTATTTAAAAATAAATACTGAAAATAAAGAATTATAAGTTGTGATTTTTATAATTTATATGTATAAGTAAAAATCCAGATTAATGGTTGTGACAACCAATAATTAAAATTAAGCATTCCACTGTATCACTAAATATCATAATTCACACAATCGATTTTAAATATAATGTCAATTGCTTTTACCATTGTATGGTAATATGTGTCATGTAATTCAGTGATCACAACAGAATATTGCGATAGTACCTGGGACTGCAAAATTTCGGTTAGCAACAAATTCGGTTGCAACAACGAATCTGTTTTTTGTGTGTATCTGTTGCAATAGACAATGCTTCCGCATGCAAATGAGAACACGCCTAATCCATGGATATTTCAACATAACATTGACCCGAAATATACTTTCAAACTATTTAAAAGTTACTAGGAAGAGGAAGGTGTGATATTTATGCCGTGGACTGCTCAGTCTCCCGACTTTAATTCCATTGAAAACCTATGGGAAATTGTAAACAAAAAAGTCAATGGTGAGTCGGTATAAAGGGATCCAAACAAGCCATTTGGAAAATTGAGAGCCTTATTAGTACTATACTAGAAGTTCTGAAAAAAGTGGTTACTCAAAACAATATTAATATTTAATCCTATATATTTTGACATTTAAAAATATGAATTTTGTTAATTTTATTAATGTTTAAGTATGAAATATTGAAATAAATTTATATTTTTATTAAAACCTGACAATAATTTTTATGTTAGAGTGCATTTGTTGGTTCAAAAAGTTAAGTTTATTGCCATATTAAGAAAATGATGTTTCTCCAATATGTTTGGAATGACACTGTACACATATTTTAGATAATAAAAATCAGATTACATGTAAGGGAAAGTGAGCAAATTTTAACTATATTTGAACTATAAATTATAAAAAGGATATGCCATTAAAAGTAAGTAAGAGCAAAAATAACACAATAACAACAGAGATAACCTGCAAATACATTATATCATAAAAATTTAGATATTTTTTTTAAATGTTAGAAAAAATAAGTTGTTTATTAAAACTTTAATTCTCGGTCCCGGTAGACCTTTCTAGAAATATTTTCAATAAGGAAATCATTCAATTAAAAGTTTGCACCTTGAAAGCGCTTTAACTGCAAAGCCCAATGTAAAACTATCGGTTCCAATCGCGTATAGTTCAGAAAAGAAAGAAACATATGTTTCACTAGAAAATATTTGAAAAAATATTTTTGTTAACTACGCTATACATACGTATGTGATGTACACTTTTTATAGTTACCATTCGGGTAAAGACGGTATTTTTCAATGAGAAATTGTTTTTATTTTTTTTTTTTTATTAAGTGTTTCATTAATATGTGCTTAAAAATATTTTTTAATTGTCTTCAGATTTATTTTTTCAGTTAGTTAGGGTCAGAAATTTGGAGTTATTGAGGAGTGATTTAATTTTAATTAAGTGAAAAAGTTAATATTTTTGAAGATTTGATTCGATAGATTTAGTGCAACTTGATTATTTACATAATGTATCATTAAAAAATTTTTTAAGCCCCAGCTACAATTTTGCTGAAGTATGAAATGAGAAATCATTAATGTCTCTTGAGTTATAGCTAAATAAATAAATAAATATAAGAGGTTATAAAAAAAAGTTCGGCCTCAGAACGCAAAAAAAACCCTTTGGAGAATTTACTATATTGGGCTATTGCTTTCACCCTGACTTGAAACTTTTCACCCTCCCCCAGAATGGCAGTTGCACTCTATTATAAGTCTTTTTAGAAATTTTCATTGTACAAAAAAAAAAAAAAAAAAAACAAGTAAGAGTGTTAAATTCGGCTGTGCCGAATTTTTGATAGCCTCCACCCAATATTAGGTACGGCTACCACTTTGAAACTGTTGCCGATACTGAAACATTAAATCCGAATACCTATTAAATTTAAAGTAAATTGGTTTCCTTGTTGGCCAATTTCTATTATAAAAGACAATGATGGTATTTGATAAATATGATTGTTTTTTCTTCCAATAGAGTAGAAAACCAGTAAGTACTTCATAGAACACCAGCGAAATTCATTATTTAACGCAGCCGGCATCATAATAATGCCCAAAGTTTGATCCCCATAAGCCTGTTTTGAGACCCTAGACCCTAATACAAAAAAACAAAAATAATGAAAACTTAAATTTTTAAAATTTTTCATTTTAATTTTTCATTTTTCATTTTTTATTTTTCGTTTTTCATTTATCACTTTTTATTTTTTGTTTTCCATTCTTCAATTTTCATTTTTCAGTTTTAATTTTTCATTTTCCATTTTTCATTTTTGGTTTTTCATTTTTCTTTTTCCATTTTTCAATTTTCATTTTTCAGTTTTCATTTTTCATTTTCCATTTTTCATTTTTGGTTTTTCATTTTTTAATTTTCATTTTTCATTTTTCATTTTCCATTTTCCATTTTTAATTTTTCAGTTTTCATTTTCCATGTTTAATTTTCTAATTTTTCATTTTACTTTTTTCAATTTTCATTTCTCATCTTTCATTTTCCATTTTTCAGTTTTCGTTTTAAGGGATTATATTTTTTCTTTTATATTGACGATTTTTTTTTTATTATATCGTGATAGCAATAAAAAAAAATGTGGCAATACTACTAACATAGCATAATTTTTTGTGGCTTTTTTTGTAACTGTGTATGTTGTTGTACAAGAAGTATGATCAACAACTAAAATATTACAACAAACACACTGGGTATTTAATTTTTTTTAAGAGGTGTATACAAAGTTTTGGCTAGCTCTCAGCATAAGGTTATCCGATTTTCCCCATTTTAAACACCAACCTGCTCCAAATAACGGCAAATAATATTCTTGTAATCTTACGAAGGCAAATAGTTAATTTTGTGAATGAGCGTGTTTTCAACAGACAAACAGACAGACAGACAGACATCGCTAGATAGATTTCTCCTTTTATAAGGTTCAAGAATATATATAGCTTATGGGGTCTCCGTAATTTATTTCTATGAGTTACAAATGGATTGACAAACTGATGTATACCCTCTTGCACAGTGGTGTGAGGGTGTAAAAATCTTAAAAATTGTTTCAGTACTACACAAAAAAAATATTTAAAAAATTGGTATATAAACATTGGCTCACTAAAGAGTTTGGTTGCCTATCATATTTGTTTACAAAAAGATTTTACAACCTATTCTATTCCAATCATATTTTAAGGCCTTTTTCACTTTCGAAGTGTTTTCATAACGAATACCACGTTGCAACGTGTTGTCGTTCCTTGTTGTTGTTTTCATAAAAATCCGATATAATGTAAATTTTTATTTACAATCATCATATTCATCCAGTTTTACTTATAATGCCTCAATGAATATAATTCCACTTTAATTTTATTTGTTATTGTATTACAAAGTTTGTTATATCCGTCATGTAGATTAAATTTTCTTCCCCTTGATTTGTAATGTGATACTTGCAAAACATGAAAAAAAAATATCTTCAAAATGTTTTTTAAGCGCTAATATCGTTTTAATTTTTAATGATACCTTGAGAATGTTCACTGTCAAACGTCAGATGTTTATGATTTTGTTACTTGGCAAACAAACAGCATCATCCAGTCAAGCATCCAACCGTTCATTCATACATAAATGAATACTAAAGATGTTGCTGGAATGTATTTGCCGCGTGTTCTAATACTGGCCTTAGGCTTGTAAGCTGATTTGTTGATTTATGTGCCGCAAACATTAACGAAAATGGAGAACAACAACACCCATCTATCCAGTCAACATATGTACGTAAATAAATAAGTAATATTCCGAATTGTGTTAAAATAAAATGTCATGCCTAGTCTTCGGCGGAAATTAAGTACTGAAGTGTTAAAAGAAATTGAAATTACAAATTATATTAGCATTATTTGATTTTATAAAATCTTTTAAAAGGGACACGTTAAAATTATGCTCTAAGTAAAAAATAATGCTTTAAATCTAAGCTTACGTATTAAATTTTATCAAAACAGATTTATGTTATCGTTTTTTGCTTATAAGATTTATAAGGACACAGAAAAACGAACGGGCGGATATCGTTAAATAGACTCTGAAAGTACAGTTTTGCAGTATTTGCAGAACAAACTCAAGATAATCATTATAATGCTGCATAGACTTTTTGTTATTTAGATCAACAGAAAATCATTTTTAGAGTCTCTTCACATATTCGCATATAGCTTAAGACAATGGAAAGACGGACTGTAATACATATATGTACATGCAGAGGATTTGTAATACCAAAATGCGGAATTGAAGATATTGAAGTAAGTCGCACAAAACATTCAAAGAAGTTCAAGAAATAGTTCCAGATTTAAACACTTACAGTCTTCCATTAACGTTTTCAACTGAAAGGAACATCACTACAATGAGTTAAATGATGCTTTGAAAATCTTTCTTATAACTTCAATTCATTAGTTCTTGATTAACATTTATCAGTAAAAGCCATTTTTTTTACAGGCTTATTCTGGAAGAACTATTTTTGTTTCAAATTACTATCACCAGATTTGACATCCTTTTTGTTAGAAATGGCAATCCGTCATAGTTTTATTTTTCCAAAACTCAAACTAGTACTCCGTGAAAGGTACTTCGATTCAGTGGAAGCTATGCTTCGATTATTGGATGGTTCATACTTTAGAGCAAGTCTGAGGAGCCGGACTACTTTTGGCTTAGCTCCAGTTCCGACTTGAGAGCTAATTTTTGGTATTAAATATATAACTCTAGCTCTACCTCCGAATCCTGTATTTGAACCAAATTAACACCTCAATTTCAGAAACAAAATAAAGAACCATACTCGTAGAGAGTATTTTTTTTTTATTAAATCAATTTCTGTGGCCTCGTACCGACCTTCAAAGACTCTAAATGGATTATCAAAAACCTTCTGGGCCATAAAAATTTACATTCCTTTTTCAGAAACTGCAAAAATCAGGAAAATATTTTTGTTAAAAAGTTCTAAAAATGGAAAAATATTTTCATATATATGTTTCATCATTCCTTAGTGACAGACATGACATTCAGTGATCTTCCTAATCCAATATTATACAGTAAAAAATTATTGCTATATTGAATCACTGGCATCAATTTCCGTAACAGAGTTACCACTGTTTTTATAAATATGTCTCTACATGTCTATATGCAATTAGCAGTGGGGTCAGATTTGGAGTCGGAGCTTAAAAATTTAAGAGGATTGAATCGGAGTCGTTGTTGGAACTCTTTTTGACGACACTACGATAGTCCTGTTCTGTACCATTAGTTTCGAGAAAATGTTTTAAATCCAACTTAACTGAGATAATAAGTAAATACAATCATTCAACTTTTGCGTTGACGGGTTTTTGTTACCACAAGTACTTTTCAGTACAAAATGAATTACAGTTGTTTTCTAGACAGATTACTGTACTTTACTAATTTAACTACATGATATGTTTTTGAACGGTATTTTCCAAATAACAATTTTACTTTAATTTAAATTTTCTCAAACTGTCGCTTAAATACAATTTTATTTAAATTCAAACTATGAACACTCCTTCCCACTTAAATAGCACGTCTAGAAATATATTTTCCAAGCTGAGTATCAATCGAACCAGAGACCTCAGATGCTTATTTTTTTCAATTTAAGTATTTTCGATGTGTAAATATCTGTACGCTCAGGGAGATAAAAATCTATTTCATATTACAATCACAAACACAGCGTAAGAAATAAGAAGTAAGAAGTAAGACCAAAACGGTGTGGGGTATGAGTGTATTGATGAAAAGATTATGATATAAAATTATTTCAGCTAATTCAACAACCGTCTTCAAAACAACCTTAAACATTTCACAATATAAACGTATTACAGATAATTCAACAACCCCACAAATGTAACGCTCTTACAAATATAAAAATTATTTGAGCTAATTCAACAACCCTCAATAATAACAACCAGTTGAAATAATTAGGGAATTCCTAAGGTGTACTAAAGCTTTATGTTGTAAACTTTCAACAATTTTATCCTTTGACTACAGTTTTATGTTATCTACTATAAAATTAATTTTTTTTCTCTAAATCTTTTCATGACGTATCATTTATATTATCTACAAATACTCTTAAGTTGTGTAAAGACCATAAACAATTAAGAAAAAAAAATTTAATATTTTATTAATATATATTAACAGACTCCAGCCCCCGAAATTCGAGCGTAAATTCTAGGAAATTTTATTTTTTCATTAAATAAAGACACTAAAAGTATTCTAATGAATTATAACCAATTCACAAATCAACACAAAAAACAAACTCATTATATTACAGACACATTAACAAATTTAATACACACACACATGGCATTGTATAATTTTATGTATGTGTCAGTAGCAATTTTAAATGCAATTTACTCAAAACAAAGAAAATAAATTTAAAATCTGTAAATCTGCAAATTGTCTAAAAAGAAATACCTTTCAAATAAATACCTTTCAAATAATATACGTTTGGTCAAAATCGGGATAAAACTGTAGAACAAAACATCAATCTCAAGAAATCGCCTAGCCTATTAATATTATAGATATGTAATATACTTGAGCACCCGAATATGGGATTATATATACCAAAGTGTAAATATACACTATTAGTTTATTTTTATTTTTATTATGTTAATTATGCTTAAATAAACGTTATTTATATATATGGGGGATTTCATGTCAATTGGACCAACTTTTGAAACCGATGTATTCCGATCGGGATGAAATTTGCACCAAGGTTAGTCCTATTGAATAGTAGTTTAGACACAATTTTTCAAAAACATCGGTCCAGATCTCTCTGAGTTAGAGGGGATCAAAATTTGACATTTTGGCCAAACAGGTGTTTCTTCTCATCCATGTAACTTATTACCTATTGTTCTCAGAAAATTTTCTCCCAAATAGTTTAGATAGATATTTCTTCAATATTTCGGAAAAAAATACTTAAAAAAAAAAATTTTTTAGACTTTTTTTTTTTGCTAAATTAAAGCATTTCTTGCCTTTTTTTTTCAAAAAGTGCACTTTTTTTTTTTTCATAACAAAGCTTAGGATTTTTCCTTTCAGAGCCTTTTAGTTGCTTAGTGGGATGGGAGTGGGATATCTATCAAAATAAATGTTTTGTAACTCAAGACAACGGTTTTTCAATTTTTCACAAATGCACTATTTTCATTTTTTTCCTATTTGTGTGTAAAACCTTACAAATAAAACTTATACTGAGAAACTAGACAATTTTAACTTTCCGAAGGTATATAACATACCTAACTAAAATTTTATACCCTCGATACTGTAATACCCAGAATATGTTAACCTCTGGAAAGAAATCGCTTTTTTTCTATAGAAATGTTGAAAAATTATTATTTTTTTATTTATTTTTAATAATAATTAAATTAATGTATAATAATAATATTTAAAATAAAAAGATAAATAATTTATTAAAATTATATCTTAATTGCATTAGATCCATTTATATCATAACTATTTTTATACTTAATTTATTGTAGCTGATGAAGTATTTAAGTCTTGTAAATTTTTAAATACCCAGTCTTTCATCCAGCTTTTTGTCGCCTTTATTTACTGCGTTTTTTTGTCAATCCTTTCTTGGCGTAACTAGGTTCAGCTGTTGATTTCGCTGCTGGTTTATTTGTTGTCTTTGGAAAGAAATCGCATTAAATAGAGGCAGAAAACTTTTTCAACTTGAGTCTTCCATCGACGAGCGGTATAAAAGCATGGTATTGAGCGGTGCCATCGATTGTTACCGCAGCATAGAATCTGCTCCTCAGTGTTTTCAATGTTTCCTGATGATCCTCTTTGCTACTAAAAACTATTTTAGTTTCTTTACAATAACTCTTTGCCCAATGGAATAAAGCAGTCGCATCTAAGATGCGATCTTGATGAGAGCACTGGAGGCTATACTTCGCTGCATTTCTTTTAAGGTTTGCTCCAATACCATCACATGCTCCTTTACCATGAGCAGTAGGATGAAAATGCCACTCAGCTGGCATTCCAAAATCTTTTTCATGGGCCATAAGATTTGCCAATCTACTTTTGTTTTTAAAATGTTGACGAGCTCCGTCCGAAACGTAGTATACCTTCGCTACTGTAAATTTAGATTTTAGAAATTTTAGTATTCTCTTCTGGTACTCATAAACTGCAACGCTATCATGTTTTAAATCGTAGGATATGATTGACATACTTTTGTGTTCCAGTTTTTCATCTTTCATGTAGTAAATAACTACTGTGAATATAGTTGCTTGGTCGTTATTGAAGTGGAATGCTTGTATGGCATCCTGAAGAACATATTTATAGTTTTCTGCGAAATCATATGAAATAACGAATTCACCAGACTTCAAAGATATCTTCAAATCCTTGAAGAATGACCATTGCTCTTTGACTAAAAAGTCATGGTTTCTCAAGTTTAGCAATCCTGTACACATTTCTTCCACAAAATCATCCACATTTAAAATGATTGTTTTCAATGTGCATCTGTCAGTCTGAATCCAAGAATCAAATTTGACCTCCTCTATATATTCTCGATCTAAAGAGTTTATTAAACTTTCTTTGATGATTGTGTTTTTCGGGCAATTGGTACATTCACCTAAGTGGCAAGAAGTTGTTGCATTAGGACACATAGCCAATTTAAGGCAATCGCGGTAATCGTGTAAATCTTCTGCCGAATCATCTGCTAAATACTTTAAGTTGATTTCCTTCCACATCAGTTTAACATTTTCATGGTAACTGCAAACGCATACTGTGTGAGTTCCGCTGCTTTCTGCCAAAACGCAATGTTTTGTCCTCATTTGGGTAAATTTCGTGAAGCCAATTTTAACATCCTCGTGTTCAGATTGAAATATTGCAAAAAATTCTTCAAGGTTACAGAGAACCATTCTCTTCTGTTATGTTATGAAGGTATGTTACATACCTTCGGAAAGGTTAATTTGTCTAGTTTCTCAGTATAAGTTTTATTTGTAAGGTTTTTCACACAAATAGGAAAAACTTCAAAATAGTGCATTTGTGAAAAATTGTAAAACCGTTGTCTTGAGTTACAAAACATTTATTTTGATAGATATCCCACTCCCGTCCCACTAAGCGACCAAAAAGCTCTTAAAGGAAAAATCCTAAGCTTTCTTATGAAAAAATAAAAAAAAAAAAATGCACTTTTTGAAAAAAAGGCAAAAAATGCTTTAATTTAGCAAAAAAAAAAGTCTAAAATTTTTTTTTTTAAAGTATTTTTTTCCGAAATATTGAAGAAATATCTATCTAAACTATTTGGGAGAAAATTTTGTGAGAACAATTGGTAATAAGTTACATGGATGAGAAGAAACACCTGTTTGGCCAAAATGTCAAATTTTGATCCCCTCTAACTCAGAGAGATCTGGACCGATCTTATTGAAAAAATGTGTCTAAACTACTATCCAATAGGACTAACCTTGGTGCAAATTTCATCCCGATCGGAAGACATCGGTTTCAAAAGTTGGTGCATTTGATATGAAACCCCCCATATATAAACAAGTAAGAAAATTATAGTCGGTCTAGACCGACTATACGATACCCTATACCATGCGTTTAGAAACCCTATCTCTTAGGCCCAACTAACTGGACATAGAAAATAAGCAAAAACCAAATTTGAGTGGGATTTTTATTAATTTTTTTGGCTGCAGATATGAAAAAGTTCATATCGGATGCTATATCTATATGGGGACTAGGTCCAAAAATGACCGATCCTGATCATGTTTGGAAAAGTCTCTTGTATTTTGCAAAAATATATACAAACCAAATCTGAGAAGAATCAGTGCAATATTTTTGTTTTTTAATAGATTTAAGTGAAGATCGGGAAGCAGCCCTATATGGGGTCAAAGGGATCATTTTTGGACTACACATTAGTGGATGTAATGAACGCATACAGACCCAATTTGAATAAGATCTGTATGACAATTTGGATCTTATGGCAATTTATGTCGATTTCATATGGGTAATTTGTATGGGGGCTAGGTCTGAACATGGACCGATTCTCACTGATTTCAATAGCGTTCATCCCATGGCCGATAAAAGCTTACATACCAAATTTCATTAAAATATATTCATATTTGCGACCTGCAGTTTGATTACAAGCTTTACATGGACACACAGACGGACGGACGGACATTGTTAAATCAACTCAGAAAGTGATTCTGATTCGATCGGTATAATTAAAGATGGGTCTAGGTCAAATATTTTTGTTTGTTACAAACAGCAGCACAAAGTCATTATACCCAAACCACATAGTGGTATAGGGTATAAAAAAGCTATATGTTGTAAAGAAATACAAGACGTCATATATATGTGAAGAACCTGTCGTATATTCATATACTAAAATCTGAAAAAAATCAAATAAAACTAAAATAATTGTTCCTTTACTCAAAAATTTACCTGAATATAATAACTTCCTTCCATCTTTTATTTATTTCTACCATTTTTGCCACAATATTTACATGAAATGTACAAAAAATATTTGGAATAAACAGCAAAAGCTGATTAAATAGTAAAAAAAAGAACAGCCGATCACATAGTAAAAACATACCCGCTAACGCTGTATTGTCGTACAATTTTTTTGTATGGAAAATGTCAACAACAATTATATAACTGTTGCATAATTTTACCATATACGACACATACAACAGTTAGAGCACCCTTGTGAATACCAAGGCTCTTACGAAATATTTTACTTCTAATTATTTGTAATAAATTTTATTTGAAAATTTGTGTTTGTATTTAATTATTTTAATAATAATTATTTTAATGATTTTTGGGAAATTTTTTTGTTAAAAAAACTGCACAATTTGGAGGTATGCCCTTATCAAATAAATAGTAATGTTACATTTGGAAACGGGTTCTCACTATTAGGCATGTCTAATTTAAATTTTAATTGCGAAGGCCAATACTTTTGTATTTAGCCTTGTTGATTTTGACTTTTTGACATTTTTTTCAGAAGAACAATCCCCACAAGAATTCTTATTTGCTTTAATACAAAAAATAACATTAATAAACGAAACCAGCATAACATATTTTCTGAAGAATTAAAATACAAACTTTTGTTTCTTAATAAATCAGTTTTGCGCTTTTTCTCATATCTACTGTTAAAAAGATAAAAATATATTTTTCTCCAAAATAAAAAAGCATTTCATTCACTAAATGTCACCACTTAAGTCAATTCATTATCATAATTCAAACGATTGTAAATGCTCAACAAAGCAAGTCAATTGCATAATGCAGAAAAAATCGTAATATTGCCTGATACGCATTTTAAAATTCATACTCATCACAAAGCATTACAAACATCGGCTCAATCAGCATCATCTCATCTAACGTAGAAAATACCCAAGAGTGTATATTTTAAATATGTTCAACATATGTATGTTTGAATGACCCTTTTGTGTAAAATGGTCTAAACTCAAACATGCACGAAAGGGAGAATTAATTTTTCGAATCATGCCATTTCTTGTTTGGTTGTCACCCGAGTGTAATAACATAAGCATTAATTACCTGACAAGTTGCTTTCTGTTGCATCTCTATAGCTCTTCAGTCCCATTAAGTTGAGTGCCTCCAAGCATTGTTTGCGCCTTGTTGGATATTCACTGTCGGATAACTCATGTCGCACATCTGAATTGCAAACTAAAACCACGAGATCCTCTTCACCGGCAACAAATGGAATTTGGAATGTTTCCAAAGAACTACAACAACGACAAAAACACATTACATAGAGACATACAGACATTTGCATATTCGTATTCGTAAACATAAACAATAGATAAAGGACAAAGTTAGAAAGAAAGGATTCAAAACAATATTATTATAGAAAGTATTTGGATTTCAATTTTCCTCATATGTGCCTAAAGATTACAATGGTGGGCAAAATTTATGTTCTTTTGAAAGATATCTATAAGTTTTTGTACTGAAATTAATTATGTCGCCTTCAAAGAAATACCATCTTAAATCCTGAAAAACATTTTAAAGAAAAGTTATCTCACATCTTAAGGTAAATGGTAATAAATCTGCTTGTAAAAAGTAAACTATTTCATATTTTTTTTTTCAGTCTTTGAAAATCATCAACGCAACATACGCTGTCATATAGTGATGTAGGTATAAAAATGTTGTTGTATAACACTGTGGAACAAATTCAGGTTAGCAAAAGTTAGTTCGATTCTGAGAGTGAGGGGTGAAAATAGAGGCTAAATTAGATGACCCGTATCGCGGCCTTTGTTTATGTTACTTCGATTTTTTTTTTAATCGACCTTCGAACTTTGCAGTCAAATGCCGATTTTCAGCATATTGTTTATATGGTTTTTTTGGCTATAACTCGTCGACTAATTGATATTTTTTCAATCTGTAGAAACCAAATTATTGCTAGACACCTGTGAAGCAATTAAAATTTTTTTAAAAATTGATTTAGAAAATTTTTGTGGTGCTTCTGAAGCAAAATGTTGGAAAAATTATTTTTTTTCATGCTTTTTGAAAATATTTTACACAAAACTAAGTCTTTTTTGCTTTCTGGTTGATCTATAATATGCTTCTCAATTTCTTCAATAAATTTCATTTGAAATGAAAATGGTCTTAGTCGATAATTTGCGTTAGAAATCCCAAAACCATTAAATAAGTAGCGATTTAGGTAGAAGTAATTAAAAAGGGAAGTTCCAAGAATTAGGAATTAGTAAAACAACTTTTTTGTTTTCAACCACCCCACAGGTAGCGACTTTATTTTTAGTTCGTACAAGCGAACTAATTTCAAAAATGAAGATTCAGTTAAGGCTCGAAACTCGCTCGGTCGTGATAAAATTCGCTATTAATTTTTTTGGAACTTATTTCATTTTGTGAGAGATTTAAGTTAAGTGCATCGGTTTCATAAAAATAACAAAAAAAAAAAACATTGTTTAATATATATTGTATTAAAAATGTCTGAACCAAAATGTAAGATGGACCATTTTTGTAATGTTTGTGGACCTTTCATAGCAAGCGATGAAAAATGTGGCAATGCGAGTGATTTTTTTTGGAAGCCTATAAACAATATTTCTCGCGAGAGTTTATCACTGACGTAAACTATGCCCCTAAAGAAGTTTGCTTTAATTGCTATTCAACTCTTATGCAATGGAAAAGTGAAAAGAAGAAGGCTATGCCTTTTGGTATACCAATGATGTGGTTAGACAACAGCCCGCATCAAGAAGAAAATTGCTATGGATATATCAACTACCATAAAACTTTGAATAGAAGGAGAGCAAAGAATAAAACTTATATAGCAGTGCCAAGTGTCCAATTACCATTAACGCACTCAGAATTCGTTCCAGTACCAACATACCGACGTATTGATCTTCAAACAGATATCAGCACTACAACTGCCGTTGCTACATCCATGGATTTCTTCTCGGAATACGACCCTGGTGAAGGTACATCCTATGAAACATCACAGGACCCAATCCTAGTCGCACAAAACCAATTGGATGGAATTGTTGAAAATTTGTGTTTGACTAAGAGAAAATCAGAACTACTGGCATCATTTTTGAAAGGAAAAAATTTTCTGGCGAAAGGTACCAAAGTAACAGCATATCGAAAACGGCAAAAAGAGCTAGAAAAGTTCTTCAATGCGAATGATGCAAAATATTTCGCTTATTGCTACGATATTGAAAAGTTAATGGAGACGATAGGGTTAACCAATAAAATAGATGATTGGTGTTTAATCATAGATAGTTCACAAATCAGCTTAAAAGTTGTGCTTTTGCACAAGACAAATAGAATGCCTTCTGTTCCGATTGCATATAGCACTGACACTAGTGAAAATTTCGATAATTTGAAACACATTCTGGAAGTAGTCAAATATAACGAACACCAGTGGCGCACTTGCTGCGACCTCAAAATAGTTTCATTGATTACAGGCTTAACAGCATCTGGCCGTCCAAAATATCCGTGTTTTTTTTGAGCGATTGGGACTCACGATATGGAGAAGGTATTAAAGGAAGAAACCAGTAAATAGCATAACTGGAATAGTAGCATTGGACGGAAATGGCCTAAAGACAATAGGCTACACGAAACTCTTGTTCCTGAAATGAAAGTTTTGTTGCCGTTGCTCCACATTAAACTTGGCATTGCTAAAAATTTTTTGAAATGTATCGCAAAAAGACCAGCAGTATTCAACAGCTTAAAAGACATTTTCCCAAGACTAAGTAACGCCAAAATTCAGGATGGGGTTGTTAATGGTCCCGACATACCGAAACTAATGAGTCGTCAAGATTTTGACCAAGTTCTGACAGACCGAGAATTAAATGCATGGCTCGCATTGAAAGCAGTCATCAAAGGACTTTTGGGTAAATAAGGCAAAGACAACTACAGGCAATCTGTTGCAAACATATTGGCAGCTTTCGATGAAATTAGGTTTAGTATGTCGTACAAAATTCATCTCTTGCATCAGCATCTTGATCAACTCGCTCAACAGTTGCCAACTGAATCTGATGAGCAAGGCGAATGTTATCACCAAACTGCGCTTCCATTTGATATAAGGTAACTATATAGTGTGATACTTTGAATTCCTAGAGTTTTCTAATATCTTTGTCAGAGTACACAATTTAAACATGTTGACGATTTAAAACTATTTTCGTTTCAGGTACAGAGGAAAGAAATCTCCAGATGCAATACTCGCTGAAATTTGTTGGTGGTAAAAAACACCTTTGAAGAAGAGGAAGAAGGTGAAGACAAAGATAAAATTCGAGAATATCTGTTGGACGAAATTATCGACCTTTCTGATGATGATGATGATAACCAAGATATTAGAGAAAGCAGTGATGTTGATCCACAGCCGCCTGCTAAACGGCAACTGGCCAAATCATTAATTTAATTTATTTAATTTTTTTACTTAAAACTTTTCATAACTAACATTTCAAAAATATATTTTTTTCCCATATTTTAATAAAATCTTTTTCAATGTTTCTTCAAAAGCAAAACTGAACAAAATTGGTACATAAAAAATTAGAAGTAAATTAATATTAAGCTGGAAAACGCAAGTTTTGTATTATGATTGTTTTTTTTTTTTTTAATGAAATTTATTGAAGAAACTGAGTAGCATATTATAGATCAAACAGAAAGCAAAAAAGACTTAGTTTTGTGGAAAATATTTTCAAAAAGCATGAAAAAAATGATTTTTCCAACATTTTGCTTCATAAGCACCACAAAAATTTTCTAAATCAATTTTTTTAAAAATTTTAGTTGTTGCACATGTCTCTAGCAATAATTTTGCTTTTACAGGTTGAAAAAATATCAACTATTTGACGAGTTATAGCCAAAAAACCATATAAACAATATGCTGAAAATCGGCATTTAACTGCAAAGTTCGAAGGTCGATAAAAAAAAATTCGAACTAACATAAACAAACGCCGCGATTCGGGTCTTCAAATTTAGCCTCTATTTTCACCCCTCACTCTCAAAACCGACCTAACTTTTGCTAACCTGAATTTGTTCCACAGTGTAATCTTCGAAATTTTTAAAAATATTTCTTACAGTAGCGACCCTAAAAAACGCAAAGTTGAGTCATGTGATGTTGTATCGTATTGCTTTGCATATCACTTGTTTTGTTTAATTCTCTACAACTAAGGAAAACTTAATGTTGTTTCTCTTTCCAAATTTCATTATAGGTTAAATCTCCATTTTGTGAAAAAAAAAATTCTCCTGAAAAGACTTCTGTTTTGGTAATATGAAAAAGGCTGCAGATATGAAAAAGTTAATATAGAATGCTATGTTTATATGGGGCCATGGTCGAAACATGGACCGATCTTGACCATATTTGGTAGTCACTTTCAAAAAATATATACAAACCAAATTTGAGAAAAATCTGTTCAATATTTTTGTTTTTTGATAGATTTAAGTGAAGATCGGGAAGCAGCTCTATATGGGGCCTATGACTAAGAATTGTCCTATAGTGATTATTTTTGGACTACTGATTAAGACTGACTGAGATCTATATGATAATTTGGATCTTATGGCGATTTATGTCGATTTCATAGGGGTCATTTGTATGGGGACTATGTCTGAACATTGACCGAATTTTACCAATTTCAACACCGTTCATCCTATAGCCGATGAAAGCTTATATACATAATTTGGTCAGAATTTCTTCGTATTTGCGACATGTAATTTGATTACAAAGTTTACATGAACACACAGACGGACAGACGGACCGACGGACGGACGGACATCGCTAAATCGACTTAGAAAGTGATTCTCAGAAAGTGATTATGAGTCGATCGCTATAATAAAAGATGGGTCTAGGTCAAATCTTTTTGGTAGTTACAAACAGCAGCACAAAGTCGTTATACCGAAACCACATAGTGGTATAGGGTATAAATATACATATATAAAAAGTTGGTCATACAAAATTGTTTTATTCCGATTTTCGAGTTTAGCAGGCCACAATACATAAAAGAAATAATAATTCAACTGCTTCCAACTTCGGTTTCTGTCTGTGTAGTCAAACATTCCCCGGGGTAAATTAGACAAAGTTCCCTAGCTAAAGAAAAAAAATTGTATGCAAAATGATTGCATTCATATTTCCAATTGTGCCTATAAAAATAATATAAAATTTTATTTTAAAATTTTAATGTTTATATTGGAACGAATAACTGGAGACATAAAGGAATATTGCCTGGTTGCCTTCAGCGGTGCTTAGAACTAACGGTACTTAGTTATGATTATGTGGATACAATGTAAGTTATAGATGCGAAATTTACTTAGTCTAAATCGTGGTCTATGATTTCTTTCAGAAAGTTCTCGAATTAGTTGCGGTATTTTGGTAAATATTTTTAATGTTTTTCTTAAGATAAGCTTAATTTTGAAATGGCGAAAAATAAATTTCTGAACGACGTGGAAGAAAATGGCCTATCTGATAGAGATGTTGGACGTCAAATGAATAGATCTGAAAAGGTGATAAGAAATTGTTGAAAATTTGGTGATAAATACGGAGCTGCTCCTACAAATTGTAAAAGAAATACAAAGGTAACACGTCCTCAAACTAAAATAATTGAGGAAGAATCCACCAAAAATAAGTTAGCCTCATCACATATCATCTTAAAATTGCAGCTTCCAATAGGAAAACGCATGATTCAACAGATATTACACATGGGCGAAAATTTTAAATGGAAAAAACTACAAAAAAAACCACATGCCGAGGACTGAAGATTGGCCGATTTTTCCTCCACGAATGGGTCGCAATTTTAGAGGAGGTTCCGTCATGAAATGGGGAGCTTTTTCGTATCACGGAAAGCTTAAATTATGCTTTGTTCCGACCAAGATGAATTCGGAAAAGTATATCAATATGTTGGATGATGTCTTAGTCGAGTACTTGGAAGAGAATGGTGACATATGTTTTATATCCCAACAAGATAAGGCCGGTATACACGTTTCAAATAAGTCCAAGGATTTTTTTGCATCTTGCTCAATGCCATTTCTTGACTGGCCAGCTAGAAGCCCTGATTCAATGTAATAGGGAATGCTTGGGGCGTTATGGCTAGAGCTGTGCTCAACGATTCAAGAACTTAAAACCTAAATTTTACAAGCCTGAGCTTGGAATTTCGATTTATCAATGGCTATATCCCATATATAAAAATTTTTAACATCATATATCTGGAGCTTTATGATAGCAAGAGTCCTGAAACTATGTAGAAATACATAAGTTGGTAATGTGTGAATGCGGGCTGCAAATGGGCGGATCAAACAAGTGGGCGGGGCACTTCAAATACATGATGATTACATATCATCATATATCTACAGTACTATGGTGGCCAGAATCTTGAAACTTTCTGCACGTCAATCTGTTGTTAATATGAGTAGGCGTACCAAAAATGGCCAGGATTGGGTAAGTGGTCGTGGCACCTCCCATACAAAAAAATTATCTGGAGCACTATAAAACCGACAGTCTGGAAACTACGTGTGAGTTCAGGAGTGTGAGAAATTACGAAAAAAATGGGCGGGATAAAATCAGTGGGCGTGGCACCTCCCATACATGGTAAATACATATCATCATAACTAACAACAAAAATATTCACTAGAAATAAGTTATTTGGCAAAATAAAGTTTGCCGGTTCAGCTAGTAAATATATGAATGTTTTTTCAAAATTTTTGCTATCCTTTTTAATATTACTTAAAGCCAAATCTATTATAAAATATCGTTATAATGTTTAAGTAGAAAAGAATACAAATCACAAACTTTCTATCAAAAATGTTAAACCAACTCACATGTAAATATTATATTAATAAGGAATTGAATTGAATTGAAAAAAAAAAAAAATTAATGCAACAATCTTATCAAAAACTTATCTTTGCCCGCTACTGTATCGCATAATTTTATGTGTGCACTATGAAATTAAAGGAAATATGTAAATTGAATATAATGAAGAACAACAAAAAGAAAGACAATAGAGTAGAATATTTGAAAGGCAATAATAAATTTCAAATACTCGTATATATGGCAGACATATTTTCTATAAACATACACACATCTGTTTAAATGTGTTTGTGTGTCCTTATTTATTAGCTACAGGATATAGCTTGTTTAAGCCGGAAATAGGAATTGTAAAACAATTTATATTGTAGCATAAATAACATTTCTATTCCATTCTTTGCTGGCAAAGAAAAAAACTCTAAAGTTTGTATAAATTTACATCATATTAGTTGAAAATATGTTTCATATTTCTCAAAAGAGACTTGTTTAGTTTTGCGAATCTAACAGTTTTCAAGGGAAAAGCTTTGCTATTGTCTTAAATTTTAGTTGTCCCAGTCTCCGTATAACAAAAATAATAGAAAACCTGAAATTATCTAGAAATTATTGTTTGAGTTAATATTCTCTTGGAAATTCCATAATTTGTTGAATTCAGTTTTCTTTGTTGTTTTTTTTTTTTCAAAAATCATTTAAACATCCCTTTTGTTTAAGTTTGTTTCACCTGTGTTCATATGATAATATGTTATAGTTTTTTTTTTTCAATTGTGTATATTTGTCCTTTAAAGTTTGCTCTGCTTGTGTTTTGTAGTTTTAGTTTTATTTAACTAGTTTTGGGGAAAAAAAATCTATGCTTAAATTTTAGGTAAACTGTAAGTTTTTTTATTACGCTTTTATTTCATTTTTCTTTTTATTCAAAACATTTGAAAAAACTAAATATAGTCAATTTAGCGGTTTACCTTATCGTAATGTTTTTACAGCAACAAAAGTATTCCAACTGTGTGTGTGTATATGCGTGTCTAAAGAAAAAGTTTCCAATTTGCTATTTGTGTATAACTGTATATTTTGCATTAGTGTTAACAAGTGAATGAAGAAGTTATGTGAAGTGTTAATATTAGGTGAAATTGTTTACACCCTATAAGACTCTTAGCATGTGCTGCTGTTTGTAAATATAAAAAAGTCTTATTGTGTCTGCCTAGCTCATTTAGTCTCTGCAAACAGTCCGATACTAACTTAGAGTTTAGCACATAGGAGCCTAGCGCTCGAATAGCAGCTTGACTATCTTATAATATGGTTATGTCCCGTCTTTTGTACCTCCTATTTAAGTTAATCTGTGCACATCTATCGATGGCATAAACTTCCGCCTGGAAAATACTCGTGTGTATTTCCATTGATTCGTAGTATGTGGTTCTAGGCCCAAAGACTCCCGCCCCTGTTCCATTTCCGATATTTGACCTGTCCGTGTATCATTTGATCGTATCCTCCTTTAGAGAATATGCTGTACTCAAACTACTCCATTCCTTTTTATTACTAAGTTTTGTAACAAAGTTTTTCTTGATATCGTATTTCTTCTCAGTCCTGTCCATTCGACATTCTAGGAGATAGTGATATTTAAGTTGACTAATTCGGTTCCACTGCCCTTCATAAAGCCTGGCTATAGGTTTATCCCCCTTTATCCTGATTGCCGTTGCCACGGCTTTCTTTTGCACCACTATATGTAGTGGGCTTTGATCCAAGAGTACTTCAAGTGATGCCTTTGGGCACGTCCTCATTGCACCCGTTATCCCAATACACGCTAGTCTTTGTATTCTACTTAACCCCATTTGAGTTGATTTTATCTCTGCCCTTTTGGCCCACGTAATAGCTCCATAGGTCACGACTGGATGGACCATCATGGAGTACATCCAGTATAGAATGCTGGGTTTATATCCCTAGGTTCTACCTGATACCCTTCTACATATCATTGTAGCATGCTTGGCTTTCTCTGTAATATGGTTGACGTGTGCCTTCCATGTCAACTTGCTGTCTAGTACCATGCCCATATATATCACCTCTGGCTTTGGTTCGATGACTTCTGCTAGAATTTGAATTGCCTTCCATTTTGGAAGTTTTCTTCTTCTGGTAAATGGTACAATAGTGGTCTTTGTCGGATTAATGTTCAGTCCTGTTGCCCTACACCGTTGATTCATAATCCATAGCCTTCTTTGGATAATGTCACAAAGGGTTTCCCCGAATTTGCCTCTTGCTATTACGACTTTATCGTCCGCGTAGCCTTGACATTCTATACCTGCTTCCGACAGTTCCATTAATAGTTCGTCAACAACAAGGCTCCACATTAGAGGCGAAAGAACCCCCCCCCCCTGTGGACATCCTCATCTAGTGATTTTTGAATAATGCCCACTAGGTTGGTAAGAGCGGTCTCTGTTGATCTGCCTGGTCTATATGCATGCTGGTTTGGATGCAAAGACATCTGTTTTAATATCCCACATCACTGCTTTTTCAAGTATCTTCAACATGAAAGATGTTAGGCTTTTTGGTCTGAAGGATTTTAGATATGCATACACACTACTTCCCCATGCCTCTGGTATGTACCCCCAGGCCAAGCTGCTACGCCCGATATTTATTCAGAAAGGTAAAATTTCCTTTAGGCCCTTTTGTAATAAGACAGGAAACATACCATCCGTTCCGGGGGAATTGTAGGGTTGAAAGGTGCCTAAAGCCCATTTTAGGCTTTCCCTTGAACAAATTTCGATTGTTTTTTGCCTATTTTCCCGACTAGGCTCTCTTGAACTGTTACTGAACCGTTCGTTGTCTACTGCCACACTTCCTGGAAAGTGTGTCTTTAATAACAACTCTGCCCTTTCTCGGCCATTTTTTGTGTAACTACCGTCTTCTTTCTAAGGTGTTTGTCGTTTTACAGCAGAGGGTTGTTGAATTAGCTGAAACAATTTTATATCATAATTTTTTCTTCAATAAAATCAAAAGTCATTTGTCTTACGGTTCAAAGCGTAACATGTGAGCTCCCATATTTTTAACACTATTATCACAAAAAGTGTATTTCCTCAAAGTTGGGAAAATGCTAAAATTTTACCTATTCCCAAATCAAATAAAGAATATCGTCCCATTGCTATCCTACCGTACTTGTCTAAAGTGCTTGAAAGGTTATTGCATCAGCAAATTGGAAAACATGTCAAGAATATGGGCCTACTCTCAGACAGACAATCAGGCTTTCGTCCTAAACATAGCTGCATAACTGCACTCATTGATGTGTCTGAAGATATTCGTGGGTATATTGATAGTGGTAACATTGCATATCTAGTGCTCCTAGATCATTCGAAGGCATTTGATACTGTGAATCATGAAATACTCTGCATGAAGCTAAGAACTTTTTTTTGGTTTCGCTCCTTCCGCAACTCGTCTTATATCGTCTTATTTAGAAAATCGACAACAATACGTTAACGCCAATAATAAAATATCAAATGTGCTTCCAGTAAAAAAGGGCGTTCCGCAAGGTTCGATTCTAGGACCACTTCTTTTCACTATATATATAAATGATTTGCCTAGGCAACTTTCGTATTGTAAAGTTCATATGTATGCTGATGATGTGCAACTTTATGTTTGTAGTCGTTTCGATGAACTAAATAACTGTGTTGCGAACCTAAATGTGAATCTTAATGGAATTTACTTATGGGCTCTGGCAAATGGGCTATGTCTCAATCCTTCAAAGTCTAAATGCATCGTTATTACTCGAAGATCAGTGCCTTCCCTTGTTATACCAGATATTATGCTTAACCGCCAAATTACTGAAATTACACAAAAAACCAAAAATCTTGGAATTATTTTCAATAAAACTCTCACCTGATCTGATCAAATAAATGTTGCTTCCGGAAAAACGTATTCATTGCTTCGATCACTGTGGAAAACTCAACATCTTACACCAGTCCATGTACGAGTTCTACTTACAAAAACCTATCAAATTCCAACTTTGTTTTACGGATGCGAACTATTTGCTAGCTGTGATTCTATTAGATCTAAGAAATTAATAACTACGTTTTATTCTATATTAAGATACGTCTACAATTTGAAAAGATCATCCCACATAAACCGTATGCACGAAAACTTTACGGTGTGAATTTTTGCGATCTCTTGAAGATACGATCATTGATACTGATGCATAAGATTATACTTACACGTGAGCCTACATATCTTTTTAATCGAATATCCTTTTCTAATTCAAGAAGAAGTAATTCTATAATTCAAATAAGACATAAAAGTTTGGTCTCTGAATGGCAGTTCTATATACACTGCATACGTCTTTGGAACTTGCTACCGCCAACATTAAAATATTTAAGCAACGCAGGACATTTTAGGAAACAAGTTTTCCAATTTTTCAATACCATTTAAATATTGTTTAAACTTTGCTTTGTTTAGAATATATGTATGTAAAATAATTTTTGTTATCTTATTTTTATACAAATTATAAACTATGTTATATTTTCATTAAATACTGTATCACATTATACCGATCCTGTACTTTAATTATAAGACTCCTAGTCTTGTTGTGCAGGAAACCAAATAAATAAATAAATGAATGTTACGCTGTTTATGTGATTGTATTGTAATATAGAAATTTACCCCTGCGCGTGTAGATGTTTACACATCAAAATAACAAATTGTCCCACTGTTATGTTTATGTGTAATTATAATTAATTACAACTCATCGAAAAATTTTCTTTTATAAGATTTTCTTAAATAACCTTGTTTAGAGGGATTTGTTTTAATGCTCCAGCAATAGTCCGCCATCATATGCTTATCCCAGTGACCCTGGTACCGCTCCTCTATAGTGCGGATATCTTGATGGAAACGTTCACCTTGTTCTTCACTGAAGTCTCCAAGATTTTCAGGGAAACAATCCAAATGACTGTGTAGGTAGTGCACCTTAATGCTCATATTACAACCAAGCTGCTTGAAATGTGACAACATGTTATCCACGTGGTCCGAATAGTGCTCACCCTTTTTGTTTCCCAGGAAATTGCGCACTATCCAAACAAATTCATTCCAAGCATTTCTTTCAATATCTGTCATGGAATTACTAAAATTTTCATCATTGATTAATTTTTTGATTTGAGGGCCATCAAAAATGCCAGCTTTCAGTTTCTCCGAACTCAAATTGTTGAACTTTTTACTGATATATCTAAAACAATCACCGTCCTTGTTGAGAGCTTTGACAAATTGTTTCATAAGTCCTAGCTTGATATGGAGAGGTGGCAGTATTATGCGATCCCTGGGCACAAGTGGTTGATTAACTATATTGTGGTTTCCTGGAACCATAGCTTCCCTCGAAGGCCAGTCTTTCTTACTCCAGTGTTCAGATCTGGCTCTGCTATCCCATAAACAAATGAAACACGGATATTTTGTGTAGCCACCTTGTTGGCCTAGAAGAAAATTCACCATTTTTAGATCCACACAAATTAGCCAGCGGTGTTCGTTGTACTTTATTTTATTTATAACTGAGGCAATTGTAGAATATTCTTCTTTAGCTTTAGTTGAATGTGCAATGGGCAACGAACCCAATTTATTACCGTTATGCAGAAGTACACATTTTAGGCTGCGTTTAGAAGAATCTATAAATAGTCGCCAGTCATTTGGATCATACTCCTCTAATCCCATCGCTGTTACTAAACCAGGAACATCTGAACAATAAACAAATTCATCGTCTTCGGAAAAGAATGGAAGTAAGTTTTTTTCTCTGTTACGGTAGTATGAAATTGTTGTTCCTTGGGTTAACAGATTTTTTTTCTTTAATCGAGAAGCAAGAATTTCAGATGCTTTTTTAGAAAGACCAAGGTCTCTCACTAAATCACTAAGCTCCTCCTGATTAAATTGCTCGCGTTCAGAAGAAATATCTAAATGCAAGTCATCTGATCCAAATTCAGAAATTGGTGAAGGAACATTTTGTCGTAAGTCGTGGAAATTGTGTGTAGATGTAGATGGTTGTGGTTCTGAATCCTCACTAGAGTACAGGACTGGTTGGGTAATAGACAACACGTTAGGATAAATCCATTTAGACCGGTTCGTTTTATTAATGCCTGTTATGTTGACAGCGCAAAAATAACAATCATCATAATGATTCGAAGGTTCCCGCCAGATCATTGGTGTTTTATACTTGAAATGGGTCCGTTGCTTGTTTGCCCATAACCTTAAATACTCTACACAGTTTTTACATACAGTATTAGGAATCCAGTACTTGTCACGGGTTTCCATGGTAAATCCGAAGTAGTCAAAATAAATTTTTTTAATAAAATCTGACACACTTTTTCTATTTTTTATAAACGTGTATTCGCCACATATGTTACAAAAATAGTTGGGATTGATTTTACAGGTGTTTCTTGACGTAGCCATTGCACAATTTTGAAGTATATATCAAAGTAACACAATTTTCAATAAATAACACACGGGAACAAAATTGAACTTTTTTGTGTTGACTGATTAAATGTTCAATGTAAAATGATTTACATTTTTTGTCGTTATACTTTTCGCTTTCGTAAACACTTGTTGAATGAGAAAAATTGGTTGAATGAACCCATATAAATACTTAGTAGTTTTTTACTGAAGTACCAAAAAAAATTATATCCACAATTTTATTGACAGTCACTTATGAATGAACACATGTGTTCAGGGGAATTCCTTTAAAAAATCATCCGTTACCAACGGTAAACCACACATCAATAAAAACAAGTGGGCTTTTCTTTTTTCTCTTTAATTGACTGTGAACTGACTAGGTGTCATAAAGGGACAATAAAATTTATAGGCGTTATGAGTTTGCTACCGCAACCATAAAAATGAAATAATCTTTTTTTATTACTTAATTTTTTTAATTCTTAGAATCATAAAAAACTAACTTATTACATACAAACACTTACACATTAGAAAATGTCGCGATTTATATCAATTCAGTAAATCGTGAACAAAATCAAAAGTTGTGCACCGATTGCAATGAAATAAAGCTCATTTTATTCGAAATATATTTAACTAACTGTTTGTAGACCAAAACTGTGATTTTTGTCCCATTTTTATTTTTTAGGAATTTTTAAAGAACAAAAAAAATGTTTTTTTTAAAAAAATTTTAATTTTTTTTTCAAAACTTGAACGATATCTCTAAAACTACTTGGAAAATTTAAAAACAAAGTAAGCACGGCTTTAAGAGAATATTGTTTGCGAGTTTCGGATTTTTTTTTTAAATTTAATATGGTGAACCGTTTTCAAGTTATTCCAATATATGTAGCGGAAGTGCCTTAATTTTGAACATAACGGTATATCTCGAAAAGTCGAGCTGATAGAAAAAAACCAAGGGCAGATTTGGATTCAGCGTCCCAAATAACCTTAAAAACAATATTCAGTTCTTAATCAACAGAACCATTGTTCCCTTGTGTTATTAGCCAATAGGAATACAGTTTGCGTGGAGTCAGAGTTTCTACATGCGCAGACAATTTGAATTTTGTCTGGTTAATGGCGTAATCTTTAGTATTTATCATTCTTGAATACACATTTCAAACCACAGAGTAAACAAAGAGAGAATATTTATTTATTTATATATTTATTTATTTATTTATTGTGCATTCCTGTAGTACAACAAGAAAAATTATTCTTATTATTACAGTACTGGAATAATAAATTATAAGGGTACAATGTGCTGATACATATAATATTAATTACATAAATTAATAATAATTTATGAAATAAAATAACAAAAGAAGATAACAAAATATAAAAAATTTCAAAGATTTTACTAAACAAAATAATCAAAAATTTGTTTCTTAAAAAGTCTTGCGTTGTTTGTTAGTTGCTACGTTTGTGGAAGTGTATTCCAAAGACGAACTTCGTGCACAAAGAGTTGCTGTTCTGTGACAAGTGTCCTATGAATAGGAATTATGAGCTTTCTTCCTCTATCAGATCTGACAAATTGCAATTTTTCGAATTGATAGTTTGGTTTTTTGTGTAAATGATTTTGTGCACAAAAATTGTAACCCTAATTTTTAAAAGATTATCAAAAGACACGCCAAATAGGCTTTCAGAGAAGGGAGTGATATGAGAGAATCTCCTTAGACCAAAAACATAACGAAGGAGTCGCAATTAGCAAAAATTTCACAGCCGTGTAAGATTCCAGAAATTATATACGTTTTGGCAAGTAGAATTCTAACTTTCAAAGGTGTGATATATTGCGTTGACCAAATAGATCTCAGTTTAACGCAAGTTTGCCCAACTACATTATTTATATGATTTGACAACGTGAGAGAGCTGTTAAAGATAATACCTAGATTTTTGGCAATATTCAACGTTGTTGAGAATTTATTTTTCAAGTAAACGAATTGGGTACGATTAGATAGGTAGGTTTGAAGCAGATTTATAGATGAAGAAGAAGAATTAAAAAGATG
This sequence comes from Cordilura impudica, assembly GCA_963682025.1. NCBI lineage: Eukaryota > Metazoa > Arthropoda > Insecta > Diptera > Scathophagidae > Cordilura > Cordilura impudica. The sequence continues at coordinate 169,870,008 of OY821520.1, read as the reverse complement.
TTTCAGCTTTTCACATACTATTATGTGGTCGACTGTATCAAAGACATTTGAATGGTCAATTACTAACAAAAAATTAATTCTATTATCATCCAGTTCCTACCTTCTGTTTTCAGTTACTGCAGTCAAAGCAGTAACACAACAATGATTGGATCGAAAACCTGATTGTATATTCGACAACAAACCAATCTAATTTATGTAAGTGGTCATTTGTTTATGAAGGAGCTTTTCGAGTACTTTTGAAAAGTAGCACAGGATTGCTATGGGGCTGTATTCGTCAGTAGATTTAGGAAATAAGGCAAGAGAAAGGTCAGCGAAATGCTCACAAATACTGGATGAATACTATGCCCGATTTGATTATATTTAGCACCAACAACATTAAGATAAACATCTTCATGAGTTACACACATAAATTCAAAACAATTAATGGAGTCATTATCCCTGTTAAAATTGTAAAATGAGGAGTTGTTCTTGTGTACTTCTGGTAAATTACTGAAGACTGAATTTAGCTCATTGATGTCAATACTGCTATCAACACTTTTAAAGCCTTTTCCTATACCAATATCACGAACGAGTTTCCTGGTTTGTTGTGGGTACATAGCGGACTTAAAACGCCTTGAATTATAGACCGATTTAGCTTTTCCAATGCCGTCGTTAACTTTTTTTCTTGCAGTATTGTATTTTTTTGAGCCCAGTAGTTTTAAATCGCTTCCACCTTGAATAACATACTCCTCTGAGAGAAATTAACTGCTTAATATTAGATGTAAACCATGGCTTTGCTTTGGATTTTCTGGATCGAGTTACTAAAGGAACTGTAGCATCGAACAAATTTGTTATGTTAGAAATGTTGCTTACAAAAAAGAGATCCAACAAAGTATTGTTGCTGGTGGAGAAATGAGTGGGACTAGAGCGGTTTGTAGGTTCAAGACCAAGATATGACATATTATCTAACAGAGTTGATTCCAGTAAGATGTTTAAATTAAAGTCGCTTGAAATTACAACATCATTGTATGATACGGTTAGCGATTCCAATTTGGAGATGAAGCTGGACATTAGGGGGCCCATAATAAAAAAAGTGCTCAAACTCTCGGTCCCACCCCCTAGAAGCATGCGAGTAGAAAAAAAAAACTAAGAAATCCAAAGCTTTGGGCTAATCAAAAACCATTTAGACGGTGCTCAACGTAATTGAAAACTTAAAGTGTGTTTATATGGAGAAAATATGACTTTTTTTCAGATTTTACGAAAATTTCGTTCTATAGTTAAATCTTTCTGACAAATTGTTACATACTTCGGGATCAATCTTATATTATCTTTTCAAAAAGCTATTAAACTTTAAAATCGAATAAAAACTCGCCAAGCAATAGCAAATGCCCCAGATCACTTTTGCGCCAAAAAAAAAAACTAGGTCATGAAATTTGAAGCCATTTTTTCAACTTTGAGAAATTGATTAAAGTCATAAATTGTTTTTGGTCCCTATACCCATAAGTACTCAGATATGAAAGTATTGTTTTATTACCACGTCGTTAACCTATTGCGCATTGAGACCAAAAATGGGAAATTTTTTTGATAAAATTTTGAAAACTACTTTTTCAATTTTAAAAAATTTTCTTAAACAAAATTTAAAAAACTTCATCTCGCGCTTTAAGGTTTTGTTAAGTGCATTCTACAGATTAACTGTGTGAATTTTTGAGCATGTCCCTATTCCAGAATTTTTTTTGACAAGTATTTTATTTTTGCGGATTTCGAGAAAAATAGGATTTTTGTAAAATATTCTGTACTCTTTCCCAATACTTTGTATCAAAACTTCATCACTTTTCTAGTTTTAAATGTTATATTTTATCATAATAGCCTAGAGTTTCGGAAAAAAATAATATGACCCCATTAACCCTCTCTGAACTGGGGTCACATATGACCTCAAGATCATAAAACACAATTTATTCAAAAAATTCAAATATTTTGTAAGTGCTGTTGAATTTTTAGATGCGATGCTTAAAATATAATAACCAAATGTGTAGGACTTCCGTTCCTAAAATTTGCGATAAATCCGAGAACGTTAACCCATTATTTGCCAAGGAGATCTTTGGATTTTAAGATATTTTTAAATAAAAATTATTGAAAAGGAGGTTTTCTATTAAACTCGATGAAACCACTATTTAGAATTTAAGAAAAATAATTCGGTTAATTTTTATTTATTTAACCCTTCAGTGCTCCTGGAATCAAAATAATACATATCTTTGGTGCAATTATCTGTTTATTTCTCACGAATATAAATTAAAACAACTTTTAACCAATCTATATATAAAAAATTAATTTTCTGTTTGTTTGTTTGTTGGACAGCTATACAAATTTTTATTTTTCAACGGATTTTCCTCAAAATTTTGTACACATGATCTCTGTACACCAGGAAAGGTCCCGATATACTTTTTACCGGCCGCGCCTACTTTTACTCCCACTTTTTATGTAAAATTAATTTTCTGTTTTAATCATATTTGTTCACTATACAAATATTTTTTTGTTAACCGATTTCTCTGAAATTCGGTACACACGATCCCTGTTCTCCAGCTGAGGCCACGATATACTTTTTATATACAATACATTTTCTGCTTTTTGGTATATTTGTTCGCTATACAAATTTTTATTTGATGACGGTTTTCTCCGAAATTTGGTACACACGATCTCTGTACCACAGGGAAGGTCACTATACACTTCATATCGGCCACGCCTGCTTTTCCAATCACTTTTTTAATTTATTGTGGGTTTCTCGAATTTACTGCACATTATTTTCAAGTCCCAGGTAAGGTTGTCATATACTTTTATCGGCCACGCACACTTTTTTTAATTTTCTATATACGCTTCTAGTATTTGTTAACATATTTCAATTTTTCAATGGACTTCCCTCAATCTTTGTGCATAAATCTCTTTACTTACTACTCTTGAGTTTACACCATTATGAAATAAAGGATTCTAAATCAACGTATTACAAATTCTCCCGTCTTACATTTTTTACTATATGAGTTGCAACACCCAAAAATTAGTGCAGATTTATTCCATTGGTGAACAGATATAGGTTGACTACCGATGCACGATTACTCCGATTATAAATATTTGCATCTCGCCTTTTTAACTACAATGGAAAACAAAACATTACATTTATTTCCATCTTGCCTTTTGACTACATTGGAAAGCAACCTATTACAAATATTTCCATTTCATCTTTTTCACTATATAAATGAGTTAATGGTGGAGAAATAACTATATGCAATTATGCATTGCACATGAAAGCATAGCAGATAGGCCGTACTACCTCAAATGCAAAAAGGCTTAAACAAAACAGAACTCTAGAGAACCTGATTAGACCCAAATTCGTATCGAGTCTCAACGAGTTAGACAATCTGAGTCGAGAAATGCTGAAATACCTGAGCAAACCCAATAACGTCTTGAAGCCCAAAGATAAAGGCAAGCTTTGTAAGAGAAGCGGAAATGCCAGAATCTACTCCAGTGCGTCTAGAAATCCAGCAGCTAAGAGAAGCTTAGTCGAGGGAATGTGAAACTCCGGAAACGACTCAACAATGCCTTCAGGCCCAACGGATAAGACAAGATAACTCCAGGGAATGTAAAACTCTTGAAAGGACTGTAATATCACTACTAGAAGACTTTTATAATTTGGTTTTTCATTGCAAGAGATGGTACAAAAAGTTGTTCCTAACATAATGTACATAAGAGGACAATCTCTTACGGTAGCAGGTATCAACTTAGAATCTCCCTGTTTTTCTCATAGACAATTACTTGTCGCCTGCTCCAGAGTTGGGAGCCAGCACAAGCTTTTCTTATATGCACCAGAAGGAAAAACCAGAATTGCTGTATATCCCCAAACTCTAGAATACCTAAAATTCATAACTTTAGACATAGTACACTCAAAATAATACATGCTAAGTTGTAGTGGTAAGCAGGCGCTCAGCACTTAGCCCATAATGAAAGTTCCCCAAATTTTTAAAAAAGGGTCCCCAAAGAAATGAACAAATTCTCCATACTGCTCTCAATAAACGTATTTAAAATCTGCATTCTTTTCAATAGCATAATTTCGGTGCGCGGAAGCGGCGTTCGGACGCGACGCTATGCGCTCGGGGAACACAGCTGCGCTCAAATATCGGATGATCTGAAAAATATAATTTGGCAATTTAAATAGGATGAAAACAACTGCGCGGCAGCACTAATGTGGCTGCCAAAAGCGCTGAAGAAGCGCGCGGACGCGGACGCGACGCGCTCGCGAACACAGCTCAGCTAAAATATTGCAATGATATGAAAAATATATTTTGGCAATTAAAATAAGTTGACGACAACTGCGTGGCAGCACGGGTGTAGCTGCCAAACGCGCGGAAGGGGCGCGCGGAAAATATATTTTGGGATTCAAATAAGTTGACGAGGATGGGGACGCAACTCGCTCGCGGAACATAGCTCGGTAAAAAGTGTTATGATAAATGTTATCTACGTATGTGCAATAATTACTATACAATTACTATAAGCAGTTGCTTAAAGCAACCTTTTGGCACAATTTTAAACGTCGCATTAATTTTCCGTTTTTCTTTAACATCTTTGCTCAATGATGATCACACATTGAATAAAGTAATTCAATTTTTAAAAGTTCTGGTTCCTTTAATTTGCAAATGATTCCGTTATATTTGACGTGTACAAAATAAATAAAATTCAAAAAAAAAACTTGAGGCGGTTTCGTAGCTTATTTTTGAAGTATTTTTGCTGTAGCGTCTTATAAAAAAAATCCTAATTTAAAAAAGCATAAGATTTTAAATTGAAATAAAACATGAATTTGTTCCCCCGAAAAACGTGAACATAGGGAATTTATTCACCATGAACAAATTCCCCAATCCCATACAAATTTTTTGGGAGTAAGTTAATATTTTTGAGGAATGGTTTATCGGGGACTAAGTACTTAGCACCTGGTAAGCATAGTGAACCATTTTTCAAGTCAAAGTCCTTGGGATCCCGGGCAAGACCGGGTAAAAACAGCTAGTTTTGTTATAAAATTATTTTGTATGTGTTAATACTATCTATATTCTTCTAAATAAAATAAGAAGACCCACAAATGACCCAAAGCTAAAAAAAGATAATTTATTCAAAAGAATATGAAATATAAAGAGTCATAGAAAATTATAACTTTGATCGTTATATCTTGATGTGAAATAAACTACTCACAGCTGTCTTTCTTTCCTCATACAGCTACGCAAGAGTTAAGTCTATTGTCAAAAAACATAATTCCCTTACTACCACAATTCCCTCAATTAAAAGTATTCAAAATTCTAACGGAAGCCTTGACAAACAAAACTTAAAGTTAACATGCCCTTATATAAAAACTAGAACAAGGTTTTACTTAATGGTTTATCTACTAACATTCTCATAATATTTATACGAACAATCAAAGTTTTAACCTAAGCAAACACAAAATCAATTTATTAAATGACACAATTTAGATTGAGATCTCTTGATTGCTACCAAAATGTACGTAATAATTTAATTTGTAAAATAAATAACCACCTACTGCTCTAAACCAATTTCTAAGATAAATACAAGTGTGAATTCAACTTTAAGACAAGAGAATTATATTGTAAAAGTAAAATTTACAATTTATTGTAGTTCATGCGGTGTTACGAGTACGTTAGTATCTTTTTGCCACAAAATGCAATCTACCATAAAATCCATTTGAATACATATTACAAATCTAATTTGAAATTTATGGAAATTCAAACAAAAGAAGAAGTCCTCTTTTCGGTTGGTACTGTAACTTCTTTGCTTAAGCTATACAAAAAAAAAAAAAAATTGCCAAAAGGCTGATGCTTATAACATGCATTGGAAATGGAAGATAGAAATAAACATATCATATGTATTAGAGTGACACTTGGCTAAAATGAAGTGCATAAAAAATTTAATATAGAGTCCTTGTATTCAAAACATGCTAATTCAAAAAGTACGCAAATAACCAATATATCTTCCACATATACCCTCCAATTGTACTACTGGTACTTTCAATATTTTGTTCATAAAGTAGAATTAAGATTTATTGTAAACGATTTACTGTAAGTTCGGGTATAGTAGAATACTCAGGTGTTGCAGAAAAAATTAAGGATAAATTGAAACACTATAAACTGTCCCTCTTTAATGTCAAAGGTCAAATTTAAAGAGATTTACATTTTTTTAAGAATATATTGAAATAATATATATTTGCGGAAGGATTTCGATAAAACTTGTTGACATTAAATTAATAATTTTAAAAAATGATATTCTGGACCTATTTATGAAATTAACCGGTGGGGTACTTTTGATGACAAATTGACCCTCTATGAAAATCTATAAATATTTTCTTCATCAGTATTTTTTTTAAATAAAACAAATTTAACGTATTCATAAAATTCCTAAAATTTATTCGTTATTTTATGAACATATGTATATTAATTAGTTTTTATACCCTATACCACTATTTGGTTTGGGTATAATGACTTTGTGCTGCTGTTTGTAACAACCAAAAATATTTGACCTAGACCCATCTTTAATTATACCGATCGAATCAGAATCACTTTTTGAGTTGATTTAACAATGTCCGTCCGTCCGTCCGTCCGTCCGTCCGTCCGTCCGTCTGTGTGTCCATGTAAACCTTGTAATCAAACTGCAGGTCGCAAATATGAATATATTTTGATGAAGTTTGGTATATAAGCTTTTATCGGCAATGGGATGAACGCTATTGAAATTGGTGAGAATCGGTCCATGGTCAGACCTAGCCCCCATACAAATTACCCCTATGAAATCGACATAAATTGCCATAAGATCCAAATTGTCATATAGATCTTACTCAAATTGGATTTTGTATGCGTTCATTACGTCCATTAATGAGTAATCCAAAAATGATCCCTTTGGCCCCATATAGGGCTGCTTCCCGATCTTCACTTAAATCTATTAAAAAACAAAAATATTGCACTGATTCTTCTCAGATTTGGTTTGTATATATTTTTGCAAAATACAAGAGACTTTTCCAAACATGATCAGGATCGGTCCATTTTTGGACCTAGTCCCCATATAGATATAGCATCTGATATGAACTTTTTCATATCTGCAGCCAAAAAAAATTAATAAAAATCCGACTCAAATTTGGTTTTTGCTTATTTTCTATGTCCAGTTAGTTGGGCCTAAGAGATAGGGTTTCTAAACGCATGGTATAGGGTATCGTATAGTCGGTCTAGACCGACTATAATTTTCTTACTTGTTATATTTAATACAGTATAAACAAATTTGTATAAATTTTTATTTCAGAAATAAATTAATTAATATCGTAATCTTTTTGTAGAGATTCCAATTTTGCATTTTTCGAATACTGTTGCTTATAATTTTGTACCACCAGTTAAATGAAAAAAAAAATTAACAAATGGCACAAAAATACAAGTTTAGCATAATATTATTTGAAATAACCCTTTAGTACCCTTATATTTTAGTTACGATTTTTAGTTTTTTATAATAGACTGATTTTGACCCATAAGTACTTAAGGCTTAATTTAAAAATAAATCAAGAACTCCAGGGATTAATTTCAGAAAGTAAGTCCATAGTATTATTTTTTAGAGTTATTGATATATTATCAACAAGCTTTATCGAAATCCTTCAACAAATATATATTATTTCAATATTTTCTTTAAAAAGATTTAAATCTCCTTAAATTTGACTTTTAACCTTAAAGAGGGACAGTTTATAGTCTTTCAATTTAACCTTAATTTGCAAGATTAAGAACTTATATCAATAAGTGTAATATTTTGATAAAGGATATTTGAAATATGAAAACACCAAAAAGATGTAGCCTAAAAGTTGCAAAAGTACGAAAAATCACATTTTTCTTCAAATCCGCTGAAATTAAAACGCTGCCCTCGCCAAATTAAGAAAAAGATAGCTACAATATTTGGCATTTATAATAACACATATTTTGTTAATAAGACCTTAAAGTCCAATCGTTGATTGCGGAAAATTTCTTAAACAAAATTTTTGAAAAATTAAAATTTGAGATTTTTTAATAAAATTTTAATTTATAACGACTTAACAATAGATGAGATGGAAAAGATTTTACATAAGATCACCTTGGGATAAGGGAATGGAAAAATGTTGTTGTTGTAAATTATTTCAAAGTCTTTAAAAATGTGAGCTCGATATTATTAATCAAGAGGTCTGCGGCGCGTTTATTGCCCGGGGAAGTTGCTGTAACTTGGCTGTTTTTCAACCGATAATAAATTTTGTTGTTTTATTAGAAAGATAAGTTACTCTTGATTATGGTTTATTAATTAATTTAATTGAAACTTAATTATTAATATCAAAATTTTTGAGAAAAATATTTTTTTTTTTTTGATAATTTTTTCATATAAATGCATATTTGAATTTTGAACTCAATGCGCTTCCAGAAAGCATTGTCCGATTTGGCTCAAATTTTGCGCACTAAAATTTTAGATCCGGTGTCACAATAATCCGACCCGCACACCTCAAAATTCGTTCAAAAATTTTTTTTCATACAAACCGCTCTCACCCTAATATATATATATATATACGATCCGTGCAAAATATGTTAACTTTTATTGGCGATTGAGTTTGAGGTGTCGTACCATTCAGAAGAGACACAAATATATTTATTTTTTAGTAATATTTTAGAAGTAAATTAATTAAAATTTAAAATTAATTTTTGGAAATGAAAGGTCTTTCGACGACCTATCCAACGGACTTTCTTTCGTGGGCATATTTGCACTTATCTCCAGTTATTAACTTGGAAAATAGATTTTATTTCATGTGAGTGCCACTTAAACTAGTAATTTTTATTGCCGAAAATTATCTTTATGAGGCTGCATCCCTCAGAAATAATTAATCCGGTATTGCGAATACCGAAAAAAAAAATATCCCACTTCATCAACTGTGAAGAGAGTAATTGAAAAAATCAGGCAGTATGGAGCAATTGGTGATACTAAATACACTAGTGATTCAAAAGCAAAACTTTTAAATATCATTATCGGCGCCGTGAACGTTGTTAATTTTTATTTCATCTTAAATAATATTTTTTGATAAAGAAAAACTCTGTGTGTTTGACCACACGCTGTTCTGTTTGGCACAATTTTTTTTTTTTTTTTTTTTTTTTTGATTATTTTGAATTTAGGTAAGTATGATAGTAAGTATTGTTTTAAGGTAGCTTCGAATAAAACAAGGTAAGTAAAAAACGGTGTTTTTAGTTTCAAGTATTTTTTTCAGAATAAAGAGATTGGATTTGTTGAGCGGTGTTGTAAATAAAATTGTTTTTCTCCATGAAACAATTTAAAGCAGCTCTCCTTTTGGTGAGAACACAATACAACGGCGACGATTACTTTCAAAAGGCCTTGCTGCATATAATCAGCATCTGAATCTTCAGTAGACGAAATTCCGATTCCGTCCATGTCCTCCTCCGACGAAAGAAGCAGAGACTTTGTTACCGAATTTCGAAGTCGAACTGTAAAACAGACTTAATTTATTTTTTTTTTTTTTTAAGCTGCAACGAATAACAGTTTCAGTTGCGGATGATCTCTCATTTATATGTTCACGTTCACCATCGATCCAGCTATTGACAATGTCTTGCAATTCTTGTTTTCTGAGCTACTTTCGGTGCAACACTTCAGACAATTTCGCTATTATTTACAACATAAATTAAATAATTAAAAAAAAAAATAATAGAAAAACTACCATAAAATGTAGTATTATAATAAGAAAGTCTGCTCTATAAAGAAACACACTGCTACTGGTACAAAGAAAATCAAATGTCAAATGCCACTATAAATATAAGTGGTGAGACACACGCCAATATTCACTGCAACCTAGCGTCAACCAATTTTTATAAGTTTTGGGTTTTTGGAAAAATAAATAATGGTTCTTTAATTTCTTTAATTTAAATAAATAATAAACATTATTTTAAATACAAATTTTTTTTATCATAAGAACACAATTTTTCGAATTAACATATATGTGACCTTCTCCGAGAAAAGGGACCTAGTGCGTAAAAATTAAATTTTGAGAAAAAAACGCATTTAAAGTTTCTACACCCTTTTAGGTACCAGAATTCACCGTTTTTTGACACAACCCGTTTTTTGACACACTAGGTCCGTTTTCTTTGAAAAGGTCACATATACTAACATACATATTCTCCAAGCAAATGCAATGAAAAATAATTTATATATATATTAAAACACACGAACTTCCAATGCAATAAACAAGAATTTTCAAAAACCATTAGTTTTATATTAAAATAAATTCGATTTTATTAAAAAAAACATATAATTTCAGTTACCCAAAAAGTAACCTTTGAGTACCATGGTGACACCCGTGTCACACATAAATTTTAGCACTTGGAGGCAAAAAACCAAAACTTTCATGAAAAATTGTAACAAAAAATAGGGGGCAGAGATCACGAAAATGTGCTTGGTTTTCCGATAGCTCTTCTAGTTTTCCTATGGGTTATCTGACGCAAGAATTGAAGCCCACTGACGATTCCCAGCCTAGGGAGCTCGTTGAATGGATTGCTGAACATCAACCAATGGATGCTGATTTTTCAACAAAAATCATCTTGATGGTTTCGTTAATTGTGAAAATTGCCGCATTTGAGGTTCAGAGTACCCACGGTGTCACTTTTTGGCTGGAGACATCATTGCACCATGCTGCTTCGAAGATGAGTAATATGTTGCTTGATATCGCAACATGATACGAGAGTTCTTGCTGCCTATGTTTAATGATATTTATATGGACGCCATGTGGTTTCAATAAAACGGTGCCACACACCCCGCAAAACGATTCAATTACGGCATGAGACATTTCCAAGTCGTGTACACTTTGTTCGGTGTTTAGAATCAGCACCCCAAATCATGTCATTTAACATCATTGGATTTCATTTTATCGGGTTATTTGAAGTCCAATAAGCCCCCTACCACTCGAGCATTGAGTGAGGAAATTCAACGCTGTAATCAAAGAAAATTTTTTCGAAAGAATGCGTATGACCCAGCTAAGCCGTAGAGGCCTTTTTCTCGATGTGTTGTTTCATTACACAACCTTATCCTATATACTTTATGATTCAAAATACCAATGTGAAGAAAAAACTGCACTTGCTGTCTTATTCATATCTTATACAGGTTTTGAACAACCTTTATATAATATCGAAACTGGTGTTTTTTTTGTATGTCTATATGTCTGATTGTAATTTATAAGGGGTTACAGCTTTGGAACGATATGTCAGATTGGTTTGGTATAAATCTTTCTGATTCACACACATGCTTGAATGCATTTATGTTCACACATTTGGCTGTAGAAAAACCCAAAACGTTTGTATCAAAGCCACACTTTAATATACAAACTAAAGGAGCACGAACTAGCAAAGCTAAATAAAGCAAAATTTTTATCAAATTTATCAAATGTATTTTATTTACAATCGAAGAATTTCCCACTGTAAATAATGAATATAAGGTGACGGAGTATAATCACAACTTTTTCCGAATACATAGGTTTTTGACTTGAGTAGGTGGCATTTCTTATAAAAAGTAAATATTTATAATCATATATCTGGAATAGTATGACAGCAAGAGTATTGGAATTTTATCTAAAGTCATCTGCTATTAATATGAGAAGTGCTGCCAAAAATATTGGGATCTGAGTAGTTGGTGTAGTGAATTGTCTATAGTAATATATAATTTGTATTGTTAGCCCATATATTATAGATTTGAGTATCTCATTATTTCAAGTACGTGCCACCTCCCATTCGAAGCTAGTATTCATTGTTTCAGTACTATGATAATGAGAGCCTTAAGACTTTCTATTAGCGCACAACATATTAATTTCAATACAATAGAAATAAGGCGACATAAGACCAGTGCAAAGAAAATATTAAATATAATACTTTTGGACAACTATGTTCTCCGAGATAGCAAAATAATTACAACTTGAAATGAAAAGGTAATTTAGGAAATCACTTAGTTTGTCTATTTCTTGATTTGCCACATGTGAAAACCACACAGATAAAAATCGCCAATAGAACTGTTCTGAAGTTTTATAACTGAACTTTCATTTAAATAAACAGAAATTTTATAACAAACAACCATTTTTTATTGCGATAAAATATTTGCTGTTAAGACAATACTAACTTCATCGAAGTTCTGTTAGGAGTAAATTTGGTAGACACAACGAGTCTGGTTTTAGTGTGTGATTACGATAATCATAGCTCAAGTAAACGTAAACAGTAGATGACGATGCATATCTTTTTATTACGAATACGCCCGCTGGTGTACTCATATTCCCTTCATTACCTTCTAATTGTTGTATAAAATTTCCCTATGAATAAACATATAATCTTTTTAAACAAAGTTTGACACTAAGCTCAGTAATCTTCCTTACCGGAATTAAAAATATTTTCGATATTTTGACAGAATTTTTAAATTTAAAATATAAATATGATTGTCGCACCTGTACCTCTAAAGTGAGTCAACTCAAAATTTTTAAATTTTCACTTTTTGGAAAAGGACGATAGACAGTGCTCATATATTTCCATTGTAAAAATCTTACATCGATTTTTCTAGTCTTTCGCAAAAAAAAATACAGTTGTAACCCTCCTTGTGTTATAAGAGTAGCTTCTTTAGAATCCACCAAAACGACATATTTTGAGTTCCGTTTTTGTCTCTACTGAAAATTTTTAAATTTTGAGTTGACTCACTCTAGAGGTACAGGTGCGATATATTTATTATTTATCTTATATATAAAAATGGAATTTTTTAATTTTGTACGTTTGTTTGTGGTTTATAGGAAACTACACCACTGAACCGATCTTCTTGAAATTTTTGCTTTAGCTAACTGCCAGAAAGAAAAATATACAATACTCGTATGGATATACAACATATAAAAATAATTTGAAGAGTTGCGAAAAAAAATGGGCGGGATCGGACCAATGGTCGTGGCAATCATATATCTAGAGTACTGTAATAGATCAAATCTTGAAATTTTGTGTGAGTTCACAAGTTATCAAAGTTAGGACCCAGAAAAAATGGGCGGCATCAGATCATTGGGCGTGGTACACCCCATACAAAGAAACTATATAATGTCATATAACTGGAATACTGCAATTGTGAATGTCTTGGGACTTTGTCTCAGTTCATTGGTTACTTATGTGAGTAGTCCTACAAAAATGGGCGGGAACGGACCAATGGGCGTGGCGCTCCCCTCCAAATAAATACTTAATGTCATATATCTGGAGTGAATTTATAAGTTATTAATGTGTATAGCCGGACAAAAATTGGTGGAATTGGACCGATGGTCATGACACACCCATACAAAGTAAATATTTAATATCATAAAACTAGTGTACTACAATAGAAAAAGCCTTGGGACTCTGTCTGAGTTCATAAATTATTAATGTGAGTAGTTGCCCATATAATACAAAAACATTTGAAGTATTATGCAAATGACAGTCTTGAAACTTTTGACAAGTACATTAACTACCAATCCGAGTAGTCGTGGAAAATCAAAAATCGCTAAAACCAAAAATCGCGAATAACAAATTCGCCAAAATCAAAATGCCAAAAACAAAAATTGTTAAAATCAAAAATCACAAAAGAACAAAAATCGTCAAAGTCAAAAATCACCAAAACCGGAAATCGCGAATAATAAAGATCGCCAAAAATCAAAAATTACCAAAATTAAAAATCCCAAAAAAATCGTCAAAATCAACTATCGGCAAAACCGAAACTCGGGAATAACAAAAATCGCTAAAAAAGAAATTGCCAGAACCGAATAATATGACTCACCAATCTAAAATCGAAAAAACAAAAATTGCGGCAACAAAAATCGCCAAAATCAAAAATCGCTAAAATGGAAAATCGTTAAAAGCAAAAGGCGCTAAAATTAAAAATACCTAAAATAATCACCAAAACCGAAAATCGCGAATAACAAAAATCGCTAAAATCAAAAATCGCCAAATCAAAATAGCGAAAAGAGAAACTCGCGAATACCAAAAATCGCAAAGAACAGAATACGCCATAATCAAAAACCACCAAACCGAAAATCGCGAAGACCGAAATCGCCAAATCGAAAAACGTCAAAAATCAAAACACACAAAAAATAAAATCGCCAAAATCGCAATAAACAGCAATCGCCAAAGTCAAAAATCGGCATAATTTAAAATCGAGGAAACAAAGATCGCCAAAAGTAAATAAAATGCTTTTCTACAAAATGTATTCCCATTTTTTTTTATTTCGTTTCGATGGTATGAAATAAAGTTGGATGTAAAATTTAGACATTCGTGTGTAATTTGTCATGAGCTCATACGTAACTTAGAATTTCTGTAACGTAGTTCTTGAAATAGCGACACCAGATATCTGTCAATTCCTGAAACTACCCGATTTCTGATTAACTGGGTGCTATTTTTCTAACCAAATTATCTTATACCGGGGGAAGCCGAGTGAAGCTTCACTGGTTTTCATAAATAAGGGGGGGGAAGGGGGAGAGTTGAGATTTTAAAGGCGAAAAAGGCGCATTTTCAAATTTTTTTTTTTTTTTTTTTTTGATATTAATATTCTTGGATTATTTGTATCATATACCCATTAGATTGTAACATTTGAAGTATCTTTGAAATAATTTTTAATTCAAAATTTTAATAAATAAGTCCGCAGGCATTTGGAAAAAAAGTTGGTTTGCTATTAATATCATAACTCGTTGCCGGATCATGTGAAATATAAAAATCGAAATGCGTTTAAAAGGCGATATGTGTCCCGATGTAATCACGTAGAGTTTTTTTATTTTATTCTTTTTTGTGGCAGCATTTTGAAGGGAAAACACGATTCTTGTTATAAAATTTCGGTGAATTTGTTGTTAAGAAATAGAAAAAAAAGTTTTCACTAAAAGACTTCGTGAATTGAAAGAATTTTTTTCCAAATTCTGCAGCGTTGTATTCCTTCATAATAACCACGTTCTACAGTTTTGCTATTTATGATGATACTTTTAAGCTGATTTTACTATACAACTGCTACAAAAGTAATAATAATGTTAGAAGTGGAAAAATAAGTTAAACAAGATGATATGTATGATTTCGTTACCAAAATCACCAACAATACAGTAACTGCAACACCCCAACCACATCTTAACTAAGCCATAAAGAAATGTCAACAACAAAAAAATATATAAAAATATTTTACATATTTTTTATACACAAATTTGTTCAAAGAAAATATAAAATACGATATTTGAAACAATATGTACGTATGCAAAATATTTTTGCAGTTTTCTTTTTTTTTTTTTTTTTTTTTTTTTGAAAAAAATGTGAAATAAAGAAATCATAGATACTTACTAAAACAAAATAGACTACAACAAAATAAGTTTTTTTTTCCTGGCTAAGTTTGTTTTTCTATCGCTGCAAATTTTACTACTGTTGCTGGCTGGTGGTGGTAGCAGTATTGCTTTGTGTATGTTGTTACATTTTACTGTCAACAACAGTGCATTTTGTTTTTTTTTTTTTTTTTTTTTTTTGATTCTGTCGCGCATTGTGATATATATTTAAAAAGTGCTAACAAAGGCATTTTCTTTTTTTCTGGAAAAATTTTGTATACAACATTTATTCATATTTGTTTTTATGTTGACAGTTTTGGGATCTTATTATGCAGCAGCATTAAATTTTTTGTTTATACATTGTGAAGGCAACCATTTTTGTTATATCATGGCAGTAATAATATGTTGCGAACAAAAGATGAAGTGCGAATGTTTACTTCAGTGTCATAATAATTTTATTTCATAACATAAAATCATTATCTGAAGTTACCACTTCTTCGGAGTATAGGCTTAGAAATGTTATCAAAAAAGCATTTTTTTAGACAAACGGTAAGTGAATATAATAAAGACACAAAATCAAATTGTAACAATATATAATTTGTACGGCGACCGATGTAGCAGTTTCAATAGAGACTGCCATTAGCCAAAAATAATTTGTTTCATATGGTGGAGAGAAAAAGATTTTTTAAAGTGCTGTCTTCATTCACTAAAGCAACAATTTCCTTTTCTTACCTCTTCTATACATTTATTAACATTATCTATAGAGTTCATGTACCCCATAAAAAAGCTATTTGCCGATTTTCACTTAAACCTATCAAAAAAATAAATAAAAAATATTGCAAAAAATAACTGACTTTACCAAATATGGTCCGGATCGCTTCATTTGTTACTTAGTCCCCATATAAATATATTATCCATAAAAAAATGAATAAAAATTGCACTCAGATTTGGGTTATGGGTCTAGACCGACTATAATTTTCTTATTTGATTTTTATACGTTGATGCCTAACAAAAACAAAGGAATTGTATTTAACTCAATATTAGGGAAGAAAATTTAAAGAAAATTTACTTTTTTAAATTATTTCCTTTTTCAAATAGGGTACTTTTTAAGAAAAGGTACACACAGAAGATGCCAAGAAGATGCCAACCAAATTTTGATAGTCCCGTGTACTATAAGATTATTCTATTGTGATTGCTCTATTTATATATAAATTCGATTGTATGAATTGTGATATTTAGTTGATACAATGGAATTCTTAATTTTAATTATTGATTATGATAACCATTTTTCGGCTTTTTTACTAAACATATGAAATAGAAAAATCAAAAAAAATTATTATTTATTTTACTATTAACAATAAAATAATTTTACATGAAATTATACAAAATAACATATATGATAAACAAAAGAGGTATCCTTGGCTCCGCTATATGACCCCATATACATAACACAATATTGTAATATCATCATATCCGCATATATTGTCAGATAGCATTTCTAAAAAATGAATTTTTGTAATTTGTTGAAGTCGTGCGATACGGTCGTGTTCTAATTGCTCTGTTTATTTTGTCAATTTTGTGTTAATAAAAAACTTTTAAAATTTTTAAAAACATTTGATACTATTAAATATATCACAAACAAGCTGTTTAAATTTCGAAGTAAATTATATATAATAAAATCAAAAACAAAAATATAAACAAGAAAACATTGTGAAACAAACAAAATACAGAAACAACAACTGTGACACATAATATTTATACTTTGTTAACTGAACAACAACAAATAACTATTTGCCTGTTTTGTCCATGTATAATACTGGTTTATAATTATCTATTATTGACAGTTTTGAAGCCACTGGTGAAATTTATACAGTATTGTATTTATAAATACTTGAAATTCATTAAGAATACCCAAAATACTGGTTGGTTGTGTGTAGCCAGATCGCAGCTTTACTGTAATCGTTACCGTTGCCGTTTTTTGTATTGTGCTGTTTTTGACCTGTAGAGCTTAATAATGGCATGTTTGAAAAAAGGCTGCTCTTTGGTTTATTATGAAGAAAGAATGCTTACCTGTTGGCTTTGTCATGGTTTATGTCACTTTAAATG
Organism: Cordilura impudica; assembly: GCA_963682025.1. Lineage (NCBI taxonomy): Eukaryota > Metazoa > Arthropoda > Insecta > Diptera > Scathophagidae > Cordilura > Cordilura impudica. The sequence goes on along the minus strand of OY821520.1, from coordinate 169,852,553 downwards.
TAGTGGCCTGTCTGGTTTGGTTGCTGAGTCAATATCTAAACATAAAAACTTGCACTGGCGCTGTAATGGATGTCAAAAAATTGGTGCTGATTTTTATCGTTTCATTCAAAGTACGAAAGATAATTTTTTGCAAATTCAACAAAACCTTAATAATTTATCTTGTCAAATTAATGCTTATGGAAAGCTTTTTGATGATTTCAAATCCTTAGAGGGATTGGTGTCACCATCCCCAACTCGTCGTAAGTCGCCAAGGTTCTTGAATAAAGAAAATTCTAGTCAGAATCCTGGTCCTAATGGAGCACATCAGAATGGTATTGATCCTGCCGTTTCTCATTCAAACAACGTTCAAGTTTTAATTAATAAACCTACTCAAATATTAAATGAAACTGCAGCATTTCCGATTACATCATATGCTAATAACCATAGTACTCAGCATGCTCTGAACATTATTGCTCCAAATATTTCTTCAATGCCTAGAACTGCTACGGCTAATAATTTACTTTATAAGCCTGAGAACGCTGGTCGATTGATTAATTTTGATGCTGCATCACCAATCCCATCTGCTTCAACATCTGGTACTTCAAATATAGTGCCTACAACTGGTATTGAATCAATACCCACTCCTAGGTTGCGAACAATTCCTCCGAAGAAAACTATATTTGCTACACGTTTCGCACATGATACGAAAGCTGACGAGATGAAATTTTATGTGATCTCTAAAATTAAAAACTGTATTCCTGAGGATATTTACAAAATGAATTCCAGAAATAGAGCATCATTTAAAATAATTGTTCCTGAATACCTATTTGAACAAATCGTAGATGCCAGTTTTTGGCCTAAATACGCATTAATACGTGAATTTATATATAGAGAAGAAGATAATGCTCGGCTTCCCAAATCCGGTGATCAAAATCCAAAAAACTAATATACATCTTGTATCAAAATGTTAGAGGTATGAATTCAAAACTTTCGTCAATTTATTGTAATAGCTTTGGCTTCAATAATCATATTATTATATTTACGGAGACCTGGCTCAGTAAAAAAGTTAATAACTCTGAGATTTTTTGCCTTAAATATCAAATTTTCAGAAAAGATAGAGAAAGTTGTGAAAGAATTGTATCTAATAAAAAATAATAATCAGTGTAATAATGTAATAAAAAAGTCTGGTGGCGGAGTATTGGTTGCTATACTAAACGAATTTTCGTCTGAAGAAATTATCTTAAACGATTTTTTACATATTGAGATTATATGTGTTTTAGCTAAAATTAATAACAGGTCCATATACATTATTTGCTCATACATTCCGCCTAACTCTCCGCTTTCTGTTTATGAGGATCATCTGAAAGCTGTTTATTTAATCCAAAATTATATAAAACCATCTGATTTATTAATGTTAATTGGAGATTTTAACATGCCGTCACATCCTGGAAAGCTGATCCTGATACCAATTATTTAGTTCCATCTCATTATTCCGATTCTTCAGCTGCATTTATTCATGGTTTATTGGAAAATTGTCTTTTCCAAGTCAACTCCGTCACAAATGCATTTGGTAGGCCGTTGGACCTTATTTTCGTTAATGAACCTAATGACTTTTCAATATTGCGGCATAGCCCTATTTCTAAACCGGAAGATATATACTATCCAACACTTGAGATATCTTGCTTTTGTTCCTATCCTCTTCATAAAGAAAAGTTAACTCACAGCGATAAAATCTTTTGCTTTAATAAAACTAATTACCAAGATTTACAACTCCATATATTCCAAATTGACTGGATAAATGTGTTATCTCGTTGCAATGATAACTTGGACTTGTGTTTGCATATATTTTATCATCACCTCTTTGAATGTTTCTCGGCATCTGTACCTAAAATGTTACCTCCTAAATCGAATGGTCCTCCTTGGAATACAAAACATCTATCTCAACTTAAAAATAAGAAAAACAAAATGTACAAAAATTATAGAAAATATAGAACATTGATAGATTATATGAAATATTCGTTATCAAGATCGGAATTTATTATTGCTAATCAATTGGCCTATAATAACTATTTAATTAAAGTAAGGAATAATCTAAAAAATAATCCAACATCATTTTATAAATTTATTAATTCTAAAAGACGTACTGCGGACTTTCCTTCGGTTATGAAGTACGGTGATTTAGAATCTTCAGATGATAACTCCATAAGTAATATGTTTGCAGACTTTTTTGCATCAACTTATTCTTCGACAGTATTTAATAATCTGTATTCATACATAATATCGGAATCTTCAATTATTAATATACCATCCATCAATCAACATACAGTTCTGAATGCCCTGACAAAATTAAAATTGTCGTATGCTGCTGGTCCTGATGGTGTTCCTAGTTGCATTTTAAAGCGCTGCGCACATTTATTGTATATTTCTTTGATTTATATGTAACATATCCCTTAAATTGGGTTACTTTTCTCCCATTTGGAAAGAATCATTTATTATTCCCTTCTTTAAGTCTGGATCTAAAGCTGGTATTTCGAATTATAGAGGTATTGCTAAATTAAGTGCTATTCCAAAACTATTTGAAAAACTTATATATGACACGTTGTCACATCATGTGTCCTCTATTATATCTCCAACGCAACATGGATTCTGCAAATCACGCTCTACAATAACAAATCTTTTGGAGCTTCCAACTTTGGTAAATGATGGTTTTATTAATATGAAACAAACAGATGTTATTTATAATGATTTTAGCAAGGCATTCGATAAAGTAAATCATGATCTATTGTTGTTTAAGCTTCACCGTATGGGCTTTGGTATAATGCTAATAAAATGGATTGGATCATATTTAAAAGACAGAACACAATGTATTAAGTTTCGTAACTCGTATTCCAACAACATAAAAGTATTATCTGGTGTACCTCAAGGTAGTCACTTGGGACCTCTTTTATTTACGCTATTTATAAATGATCTTCCTTCTGTAATTAAACACTCAACTACATTAATGTATGCAGACGATGTACAGTTAATTTTTACCCTCAAGAATCTTGATCAACAATCACTTTTACAGAATGATATTGATCGTTTAACTACTTGGTGTAATATGAATCTAATGGACCTAAATGTCAAAAAATGCAAATATATGATTTTTACAAGATCAATTCCAATTAATGGTCGGTATATCATGAATAATGCTGTGCTTGATTTAGTGGATTCATTCAACGACCTTGGCGTACTTTTGGATAAAAAATTTGACTTTAGAAGTCATATTTCGCTAACAATAAATAAAGCTACTGGTGTACTTGGATTCATTAAACGGTGGGCTAAAGAGTTTTCGGATCCGTATACGACAAAACAATTGTTTACTACCTTGGTAAGACCAATACTCGAATATGGGTCTGTAATCTGGGATCCGCAATATCATATACATTCGAATAAAATTGGATCGGTTCAAAAACAATTTTTTATACCCTATACCACTATGTGGTTTGGGTATAATGACTTTGTGCTGCTGTTTGTAACAACCAAAAATATTTGACCTAGACCCATCTTTAATTATACCGATCGAATCAGAATCACTTTCTGAGTTGATTTAACAATGTCCGTCCGTCCGTCCGTCCGTCCGTCCGTCTGTGTGTCCATGTAAAGCTTGTAATCAAACTGCAGGTCGCAAATATGAATATGTTTTGATGAAATTTGGTACATAAGCTTTTATCGGCCATGGGATGAACGCTATTGAAATTGGTGAGAATCGGTCCATGTTCAGACTTAGCACCCATACAAATTACCCATATGAAATCGACATAAATTGCCATAAGATCCTAATTGTCATATAGATCTTACTCAAATTGGGTTTGTATGCGTTCATTACATCCACTAATGAGTAGTCCAAAAATGATCCCTTTGACCCATATAGAGCTGCTTCCCGATCTTCACTTAAATCTATTAAAAAACAAAAATATTGCACTGATTCTTTTCAAATTTTGTTTGTATATATTTTTGCAAAATACAAGAGACTTTACCAAACATGATCAGGATCGGTCCATTTTTGGACCTAGTCCCTTTATAGATATAGCATCCGATATGAACTTTTTCATATCTGCAGCCAAAAAAATTAATAAAAATCCCATTTAAATTTGGTTTTTTGCTTATTTTCAATGTCCAGTTAGTTGGGCCTAAGAGATAGGGTTTCTAAACGCATGGTATAGGGTATCGTATAGTCGGTCTAGACCGACTATAATTTTCTTACTTGTTTTATTTTGTCTTCATGGTTTGGGCTGGGATCCTAATATGAGGTTGCCATGTTATGAAAATCGTCTGGCTCTAATTAAGCTTCCTACATTGAAAAGTCGCAGACATATGCTAAATGTTACTTTACTGTTAAAACTGTTAAATGGTAGTCTTAAATCTGAATTTCTTATCAACAAAATAAGTATAAATATTCCTTTTCGATCATCAAGAAATTATAACTTTCTAACTATCAAATATTATTGTACAAACTATGGTAATTTTAATCCACTACGTAGAATTTGTGATGAGTTTAATATGCTGTATCAGTTTATTGATTTTAATAAAAGTTTGGATATTGTGAGAAGAGATATTATATTACACTTAAATGCATTAAATCAACTGAATTAAATAAATTTTATATATCAATTTTGTTAAATGTTTAATTATATATATAAATTATAATATAAATGTACATATACTTTAAGTAGTCTGTAAGGATGATTCCACAGACTGAATAAATAAATAAATAAATAAATAATCACCAATAGTTAAGATTGAAGCAGATTATACTGCTTTTAATTTGGTTGACAAATTGGAAAAAAGTGTGTCTAGGCCAAGTAAAATTCGGAGCATAAACATCAGCACATTACTTATCCAATCGCATAATCATCTCCTTGTCAAGAAACTTGACAGAAAACAGTTTCTTGTTTGAACTGCACGTAGAACTACTCTTTATCTTCCAGAGTGAATACTTTCTTCTTCACTAGAATATTAAAGGTTTACACATTACAATGCTTGGAGTACTAACCGAAAAAAAAGCAGTGGTAAGCATATTGAATACATCAAAAATCTGGTCTGGCAGTTGAGTCCATCTTGCCTCGTCTAACACAAAGAATTTTATATTATTCGTGCGTAGACACTGCAGTCAATAAATATCTGCACTGCATACATTTTGGTGTGCTGATCACAACGGGATAGCCAACTTCCAGGTTGTGTACGTTCTCACAGACATTTGTTTCACTATGTGCTCGTATTAATTTACTGAAATATTGTAATCCAAAACTAAACACTTTTACATTAACTCGAATATGTTCTGAGTATCTCTACGTACCGACACACAGAAAACAGATTCATTGTGGCTACCGAATTTATTGCCAACCGAATTGCGATAATGCTAATAATCGAATTTCGGGTTCACTATGATTACAATTCTATTGCCTTAACAGTAAATATTTTATTATAATCGAAAATTTGCAGATACTATTAAATTTCTGTTGATACAATCGAAAATACGGTTATACCACTTTAGAGCAATTCGGTTGGCGAATATTTTTTCTGTGTGTACTTTCGACGCATTGATAGTGTGCTATTGTATGACAGATTTGTTTCTTATGCTTTCACCAAATACACCAAGAAAAAACTTATGCCATGTCTTCGGTTTCTAGATTAACGGATATTTCTTGTTCTTCCATTTTTTAAGTATTTTGGCACTTTTTCACATAAAACAAATTATCACATTACACATATTGAAAATTTTTTGTATTATATTTTATTTTATTTTTAAAAATGAAAATTAAATCAACAAATTCGGTCTGGCTACACATATTTTTATATTATTTGGTGTCTACAACAAAAATTGATTAACACAATTTGTTTCCGATTAGAAATACCAAAAGAGTTTAAAAGTTTGGGTTTCTTTTATTTTAACCGAAAAATTATTTTAAAACAAAATTTTATGTGTAGGACTCTAACCAATTTTCGGTTTGAAATATGTTGTTATAATAGAATTAGTGGTTACAGTCGCCAATATTTAGGATTGAGACATATTATTCTTGTTTTAGTTAGGCTGTCTCAACCAAATTTGTTTGGTAACTTGTAAAAAGACTTTGGTTGGTAAACAGAACTAACTCTATTGTTGTAGATACCTTCATTCTTAATTTATACGATAGTTATAGAAGAATATCTACTATATTTTGATACATTAAACAATCACAATAAAAGTTGTTACCATAACAAATTTTGCTACTGGTAACTGAGTTCCAACCAATCTGTTTTCTGTGTGTAGTTATTTAACAAAATATACTTTTTTAAGATAAGGTAAATTTTGAGCAATGGTAATTTTTGAACAACAGATACTTATTTAAGAAAAATTACTGTTTTTTAAGAAACTTTCCGTTCCTCCATTTGAGGTAATGTAGTCTTTTAAAATATTTTTTAGGAAAGAAACACGCTTAAAGAAAAGAAGTTTTTTAGGAAAATGTACTCTAGTACGAAAAGGTAAATTTTAGAATAAAAATACTTTTTTAAGAAGAGGTTCTTTTGTAAGAAAAGGAACTTTTTTAAGGAAATGTAAATTTTTAAGAAGATATAATTTTTTTATGAAAATTTACTTATTTAAAAAAATGTAAGGTTTTGAGAAAAGGTACTTTTTTAAGAAAAGTTACTTCTTTAGGAAAAGTTAATTTTTATCGAAAACGTACTTTTTAGGAACAGGTACATCTTTCAAGAAAGGTTATTTTTTTAAGAAAGTTAGTTTGATAAGAAAAGCTAAATCACTTTAAGAAAATTCACTTTAAAAAAAAATTATTTTTAAAATTCATCTATAAACAAAGCCAAAGCTCGCCAAGGCAAGCTAAACCTTCAAAAGTTATATGGTATCGCAAAACGTAAGGTAAAACGAAGTGTCAGAAATGACAAAAGAAAGTGAACAGAAAACTGAGTAGCATAACAAGATCAAACAATTACTCTCGGGTCATAACCACTCAAATATGAGGCCATTGCCTAATGCAAATGTTGACTTTGAGTACACAAAAGAGGGTGAATGACAAGTGCGGTAGTAATTATTTAATAGAATTACTACAGCCTTAGAGACTAATTTTGGAAATGAGCAGGCTGGGTTTAGGCCAAGCAGGTCTTGCATCGATCATAAAAACAGACTGCGTATAATAACTGATTTTGCTGTATGGAAAGTGATGATGTGCAAGGGAATACGCGACAAAATTATTCGACTCGTAAAATGTCCATATTTAGATGCATCTCCCTCTGTGTTATATGAAGGTCAAATCAGCGGGAACATCAATGTCAAAACAGGTCTGAGACAGGGATGAACTTTATCCCGTGCTCTTCAACATCTGCCAAAATAGACTTTGAAGCTCCTGCCCATATATGGGAATTCTATTCCATTTTCGGTCGGATGTAAGTGGTGCAGATCTTAAGGAGATCAGAGGGAGTGAAGTAATTTTTGCACCGTTTTAGAAAAGCAAAACACTTGATTGCTTCTTTCGACACTTGCAGAACATGCTCGTTCCAACGAACATCACATTGTATCCTCATGCCTAGAACATCAAGAGCATCCGACTCCTCAATACCTATATCACCCATTTATACAGATGACACTGTTAAATCCATGGCCCTATGGGTCAAAATACAACATTGAGTCTTCAGCGCATTAAAATCAACCCTATTCACTATGCCCCACTCGGAGATTGTTAACAGGTCTTGATTGAGTGTGTCAGTCATTGTCTGCATTTTGCCCCCAACCTCCAAGAGGCCTGGCCTACAGTTAAAGGAAAATGAACGACAAATGGTGCTGTCTTCTGCGAAAGAGTATATAGTGTTAAAAGTTCGACCAAGAAGGTCGTTCAGAAAGATAAGGAAAAGAGAAGGAGAAAGAACGGAACCTTGGACTACCCCCGAATTACGCCGACACTTATTAGATTAGACGACACCAATAACAACACTTATTGTTCGGTCTCTGAGAATAGTCGACACAAATCGGGAGATGCACCTTGCCACGCACGATCGAATGCCTTGGAAATATCTAGAGTAACCACTTTACTTTCCCCAAAATTGCGAATGGATCGCCTCTAGCGCACAGAAAGTGGAGCTAACAGGTCTCCCGTGGAACGATTTCTACGGAAGCCATACTGTCGATCATTAAGGAGTGAGTCCTCTAGGTACTTCACAAGATGTAAATGGACCATGCTCTCCATGATTGCAATTGGACGGTAATTTTCAGGGTTATTTGCCGCACCCTTTTTAGGGATTGGTTGGACATTAGCAACCTTCCAGCAAGATGGATAGACTCCCGCACGGTACGAAAGATTGAAAAGGTTGGTCAATGGACTGGCTGGCGTCGAAGAGCAATGCTTCAGCACCAGTGCTGGTATACCATCCGGTCGCGGAGACTTATTAATGTCGAAATCCGATAGAAACATTTTAACTGTGATATATGATTTGTGGCAATAGTTATAGGTCCAAAGATAACGTTTTTAACATAGTAAGGATTCTGGCGAAACAAAAATCTGGACTCAAAATTGTTCATATAAATGCACAAGGTCTTAATAACAAGATAGATGAGTTTAAATGTATTTTTGTTGCCTCTGGAGTTGACGTTATCTGCGTATCTGATACCTGGTTCGATTCCTCAGTCAATGATTCAATTTTCAATTTGCCGGGACTTAAACTATTTCATGCTGATAGGAAAGCAAGCGCTGGTGGCGTCTCAATTTATGTGAGAACGGAGATAAATTGTTGCGTAATGCTTAGATCAGAGCCTACTTGTGAGACTGAGTACCTATTTCTTAAAGTAAACACGAAGGATAAAGAAAAAATTCTTATCGCCTCCGTATATCGACCATATAACTTTATTGATACCAAAGACTTGTTTAATAAAATGGAATCTCTGTCCTTATAGTACAATGACGTTATCATTTCTGGTAATTTCAACAGTAACCTGCTCGTTTATAAGTCACTGTTAATACGATCGTTCCAACCCATTATCCAAGTGACTCAAACAGTTTACTTTATGTATTCTTTACTAATCATAAAAGCAAAATACTGCTTTACGATCAATTTTCTGCCCCTGGTTTTTCGAAGCATGACTTAATTTTTATGATATATCATACCTATGTTAACAATGAAGATGTACATTATATTTATAGAAATTTTCGTGGCATTGACTATACAGCGTTAAATCAGCGTATTGATTGCTTTCATTGAGATTCAATTTATGGTCTTGAGAATGTTAATGATCAAATTGCTTTCATTCAAAATAGCCTTCTCACAATATTTTATGAAATTGTGCCTGAAAAAAACAAGAACAATTAAAATTTAATTTTCTCCTCAAAAATTTAATTTTCTCCTCACAATATTCTTTCTAATGTTGAGCTAATAGTTGATTAAGCATGAGTTGAAGTAGTAGGCAGAAGGATGCTGACGATGAACAAGTCGCTTTGTTCGAAAGTAGCTACTCCATCTAGCGCTGTCTTCAATTTTTTTCTAATATTTCTCTTACATTACAAAAATTATTATCTTTCTTTCATTAGAAAAACATATACATGATCTTAAACCGAACAATAAATGACTAAGTTTATTTATTTTGTAAACCTCAAATATAACGGATCGTTTGCAAATTAATGGAATCAGAACTTTTAGAAGTTGAATTACTTCATTCAATAAGTGATCATCATTGAGCAGAGACGTCCAAATGGAAAATAAATGCGACGTTTAAAATTGTGCCGCAAGGTTGCTTTAAGCAACTGCTTATAGTATGTATATAGTATTTATTGCACATACATACGTAGATAAAATTTATCATAAGACTTCTAACTGAGCTGTGCTCCGCGAGCGAGTCGTGTCCGCATCCGCACGTTTGGCAGCTACACCCGTGTTGTGCTCAACTCACTTTAATCGCCAAAATATACTTTTAGATCATTCCGAGATCGCGACGCGTTTGGTAGCCACATCACTGCTGCCGCGCATTTTTTGATAACTTACTTTAAGTGCCAAATTATATTTTTCAGATCATTGCGATATTTTAGCTAAGCTGTGTTCTGTGAGCGCGTCGCGTCGCGTGCGCGTCCTCGTCCGCGCGTTTGGCAGCCACACCAGTGCTGCCGCGGAGTTGTTGTCACCTTATTTTAATTGTCAAATTATATTTTTCAGATCATTCCGATATTTCAGCTGAGCTGTGTTCCGCGAGCGAGTTGCGTTTATTGCAGGACAGATATTGAGAGCAGCATGGGGAATTTGTTCATTTCTTTTGGGGAACTTTTTTTTAAAAATTTGCGGAATTTGTTCATCGTGAAGTTATTCCCCAATTTTTCGAGTAATAAGTTCCTTTTTTGGGGGAATTTGGTCACTGGGGACTAAGTGCTCAGCGCCTGCTTACCACTACAACTTAGCATGTATTATTTTGAGTGTAAAATGTCTAAAAGTTAATAATTTTAGTTATTCTGGAGCTTTGGAATATACAACATTTCTGGTTTTTCCTTCTGGTGCATATATGGAAAGATTTTTCTGGCTCCCAACTCTGGACCATGCGACACATAATTGTCTTTGAGAAAAATATTGGAGATTCTAAGTTGATACCTGCTAACGTAAGAGATAGTCCGCTGGATTTCTAGACGCACTTGAGTTGATTCAGGCATTTTTGCTTCTCTTAATAAATCTTGTCTTGATTTTTGGGCTTCAAGACGTTATTGAGTATGCTCAGATGTTTCAGCATTTCTCGACTCAGATGGTCTAACTCGTTGAGACTCGATTCGAATTTGGATCTGATTGGGTTCTCTAGAGATCTGTTTTGTTTAAGAATTTTTGCATCTGAGGTAGTACGGCCTATATGCTACGCTTTCATGTGCAAGTCACAATTGAAAATAGTTCTTTTTCCACCATTTTGTCTTCCAATGTAGTTAAAAAGGCGAGATGGAAATATTTATATGAACCTATTCACCCATGATATAAATCTGCACTAATTTTGGGGTGTTACAACTCATGTAATATAAAAGGCAAGAGCAGAATATTTGTAATAGGTTGATTTAGAATATTTATTTCATAATGGTGTAAACTCAAGAGTACTAAGTAAATAGATTTGTGCACTAAGTTCTATGGAAGTCCATTGAAAAAATAATATATGCTAACAAACACTAAAAGTGTATATAGAAATTTAAAAAAAGTGGGCGTGGCCGATAAAAATACATGATGACCTTGCCTGCGATATGAGAATAATGTGCAGAACATTCGAGTGAAACCCGTAAAAAATTAAAAAATATGTGAGCATAAAAATAGGCGTGGCCGGGAAGAGAGTCTCTGGGGTATAGACCGTGTGTACCAAATTTCAGAGATATCTGTTGAAAAGTTAAAATTTGTGAAGGGAACAAATATACAAAAAAGCAGAAAATGAATTGTATATAAAAAGTATGCGTAACAGTAGGCGTGGCCGATAAGATGTATATGGTGACCTTCTCTGGAGTATAGGGATCGTGTGTACCAAATTTCAGAGGAATCCGTTGAAAAGTTAAAATTTGTTTAGCGGACAAACATACAAAAAAACAGAAAATGAATTGTATATAAAAAGTGGGTGCCAAGGAAGGCGTGGCTGATAAAAAGCATATACTGACCTTACCTGTTGTACAGAGATCGTGTGTACCAAATTTCAGAGAAATCCGTCAACAAATAAAAATTTGTATTGCAAAAAAAAATATTCCAAAAAACAGAAATGAATTGTATATAAAAAGTGGGCGTAAAAGTAGGCGCGGCCAGTAGGAAGCATATGGCGACCTTTCCAGGGGTACGTAGATCGTGTGTATTAAATTTCAGAGATATCCGTTGAAAAATAAAAATTTGTGTAGCGGTCAAACAAACAAACAAACAGAAAATGAATTTTATATATATAGATTTACTTTATTTTTAATAATCTCAAAATTTACTGTAACTCAATGTTAATATTACAAATGTTACTTGCTATCACTGTAATTTATAAGATTTGTTCTTGTTGTGATAGCAATCCAAAACAATATAAAAATAATAATAATAATAATAATAATAATAATAATAATAATAATAATAATAATAATAATAATAATAATAATAATAATAATAATAATAATAATAATAATAATAATAATAATAATAATAATAATAATAATAATAATAATAATAATAATAATAATAATAATAATAATAATAATAATAATAATAATAATAATAATAATAATAATAATAATAATAATAATAATAATAATAATAATAATAATAATAATAATAATAATAATAATAATAATAATAATAATAATAATAATAATAATAATAATAATAATAATAATAATAATAATAATAATAATAATAATAATAATAATAATAATAATAATAATAATAATAATAATAATAATAATAATAATAATAATAATAATAATAATAATAATAATAATAATAATAATAATAATAATAATAATAATAATAATAATAATAATAATAATAATAATAATAATAATAATAATAATAATAATAATAATAATAATAATAATAATAATAATAATAATAATAATAATAATAATAATAATAATAATAATAATAATAATAATAATAATAATAATAATAATAATAATAATAATAATAATAATAATAATAATAATAATAATAATAATAATAATAATAATAATAATAATAATAATAATAATAATAATAATAATAATAATAATAATAATAATAATAATAATAATAATAATAATAATAATAATAATAATAATAATAATAATAATAATAATAATAATAATAATAATAATAATAATAATAATAATAATAATAATAATAATAATAATAATAATAATAATAATAATAATAATAATAATAATAATAATAATAATAATAATAATAATAATAATAATAATAATAATAATAATAATAATAATAATAATAATAATAATAATAATAATAATAATAATAATAATAATAATAATAATAATAATAATAATAATAATAATAATAATAATAATAATAATAACAATAATAATAATAATAATAATAATAATAATAATAATAATAATAATAATAATAATAATAATAATAATAATAATAATAATAATAATAATAATAATAATAATAATAATAATAATAATAATAATAATAATAATAATAATAATAATAATAATAATAATAATAATAATAATAATAATAATAATAA